>JACDJE010000790.1:55088-87774 GCA_016647715.1 Pavo muticus
TAGGACCCAATCCCTTTAGGGGGACAGCAGCACCCCTAAGCTGGGGGGAGCATTTGGGGAGTGCCACCAAGGTGGGGGGGGAATCATTTAGGGACAAGGGCATCAAGGTGTGGGGGATCCATGAGGGGACAGTGGCACCAGGATGCAAGAGGGCACTGGGGACAGTGACACTGAGGGGTAGGGGGACCACCTGGGAGCAGTGCCACCAAAGTGCAGGGCCCCTTTCGGGGACAGAGCCACGAAGCACAGTGTCCCCCACTGGTTGCAGGGTACTTCACGGACCCGGAGCTGCCACGGAGGATTCGGGATCAGTTGGGGACCCCACAGCCACTGCAGTGATGGTGACACACCCCCATGTGTGACACAGCGGTGACAAGAACCTGGTGCTTGTGTTCCTGTGTGTCCTGCAGCAGTGCTGGGGGTGCAGTGCTGTCAGTGGGGCTGAGCACCTACCTGGGGCTGTGTCTGGGGAGGCTGAGCCCTGTGGGGCCCTAAAACCCCAACCCCACCCCCCATTCCCGAATGCATTCCAAACCCCAACTCTGGGGTTTGTCCCCCCTCTCCCAAACCTGCTCCCCTTTGGGGTCAGCTCCCAAAACCCTGTTAGGGTCAGCCCCCGAAAATCCCTTTGAAGTTACCCCCAAACCCTGCTGTTCTTTGGAGTCAGCTCCCAAAACCCTGTTAGGGTCAGCCCCCGAAAATCCCTTTGAAGTTACCCCCAAACCCTGCTGTTCTTTGGAGTCAGTTCCTGAAAACCCATTTGAGGTCATCTCCAAATACCTTTGGTGTCAGCCCCCAAACCCCAAACCACATGCACCGCCCCATGCTCCAACCCTTTTTATTCACTCAGCAAGGATAGGGAGCAATGGGGAACAGCTCCAGTGGGGGATCCCAAATCCCCCCGACCCCAAAAGGAGGGGGCTGTGGGGTCAGAGCAGCTCGTTGCGCCGCGCTGCCAGCAGTGCTGCCTGCTGTGCCTGCCAGTGCCGGCGCCGCTTCGTCCGTGGCCGCATGAACTCCACCACGTCCATGGGGACCCGCACCGTATCCATCCCATTCACCTGTGGAGTGGGGAGAGGCAGGGGGGCTGGGGGCGGCCCTACATGATGCTGTTGACAGGGGCACCCCCTACTCCTCCACTCAGGGATCTCAGCATTGCCCCAAGGAGAACCTTAAAAAACAGACAGGGGAGCACAGAGTCTCTTCTTCCCCAGCCCCAAAATCCCCAAGGGGACCAAAATCACACTGAAATATGGGACATCCATCCCCCAGATCCCACCAAAATCCCACTGATGTGAGGCAGCTCCATCCCCTAAATACCACTGAGGGGTGGGAACCCCATCCCCTAAATCCCATTGAAATAGCTTGGCCCCATTTCCCCAAATCCCACTAATGTGGGGCAGCCCCACCCCCTGAACCCTGCTGTGGGGAAGGACCCAGCCCCCAAATCTGCCGTGTGCGGTGGGAGCACTGGGACACACACAGCGATGGAAGCCTTCCCCATCGCCATCCCCACCCTCACCCCCAGTTAGCGCCTCACTTCCAATTAGTAGGACCCTAATGAGCCCCACGGCGCTGACACAGATTTGGGGCCCTCAGAGACTGAAGGACAACGGGTGATGGCACAGAGGGGCGACTCTGTGTGTATGTAGGTCACAGGGACGGAATTTGAGTTTGTTTTTTTTTTTCTGTGAAAAACCCCAAATGTTCCTCCCCAGCCCTCCCACTGGGACTGTGGGTTCCTCTCTGGCACAGCTATGGGCCCACGGGCTCTCCCCACACCTCCCACACTATGGGGCAGGGGACGGGGAGGGCGTGAGGAGCCATGCGCTCACCGTCACGTCGCACCAGTACTCGCCCCAGCGGGTGATGGGTTCATCCGGCAGCTTCAGCGCGTGGGGCGGCACCGAAACCCGCAGCTGGGACAGGTCAGAAGTCAGAGGACACCACACATGGACCAGCGTCCATTAATCTTCTCAAGGCCTTCACTGAAGCCCGGAGCCACGTGGCACACGGTACCTCCACTGTGCCCCCCACGCTGTGGGGATGGAGCACCCACACCTCTGAGGGCATAACTCACGTTCTTGAGGAAGTGCCGTGCCACGATGTCGGTGCTCAGCTCCCAGCTCACATTGTTCTTCATGCCCACCTCCAGGCGGCAGCTCCGCAGGAACCGCAGGGTCTGTGGGGCAGGGGGTGGTGTGGGCCAGGGGGTCAGTATGAGGCTGAGGGTCAACATGGGGCAGGGGTCAATGTGGGATGGGAGGTCAGTGTGGGGGGCAGGAGTCGCTGTGTAGAGGGCAGAGGTCACCGTGGGGCAGGGAGACAGTGCAGGGCAGGATCGAGGTGGAGCAGGGGGGTTGATATGGGGCACCCACCACACACTCACCCTCTCTCCGCTCTGAGTTTGGATTGCCTCCATCTGCCCTTCCTGGCTCTGCAGTGAGAAAAAAAAATCGGGAACAAACCCAATGCAGAGGTTCTCCATGCTCCAAAGCTGTCCCTCCCCCAGACCACCACCCCTCTGCTAACTAATTAACAGCATAATTAACAGTTAATGAAGCAGCTCATTAAGTGCCTCACCTGCTTCTCCTCTTCGAAGAGCCGGCGGTTCTCGGGCGATGCATACACAGCCAAGCCCTGCGGCAGCAGCCGGTTGCGCCCCACAGATTTCTTCACAGAAACGGTGTCCCCGCGGCTCCCCAGACCTGTGGGGACAGCGAGGGGCAGCGCCCCACATCCTGCTGTGGGGGGGAGCCCCGACCCCAAACCCCACCCAAAATCCCACTGAGACAGCACATAGAAACAGTGAATAGAATGGAAAGGAGAGGGAAAAAGTGAAAATCAGAAGGAAAAAGAGCAGAAAGCAGAGGGGAGAAATCAGAAATCAAGTGGAAGTTATGGTCTGGGCATTGAATTTCCTGCCCAGTGAGCTCATACTCAGAGTGGCTCTAAAAGAAACGATGTGTTAATGTTTAACTTCATGGTGTTTTGTTGGCTTTTTTTTCCAATGGATTTCGTTTTCTTTTGAAAAGAAAGAGGGTGTGGGGGTATGGAAGAGTCCAACCAACCCCCCGGGTCCTACAGCAGCGGAACAACTACAGCATCAGCACAGGTGGGGCTGAGCTGCTGGAGAGGTGCTCTGCAGAGAAGGACCTGGGGGTCCTGGTTGGCCAATGGTTGACAACAGGTCGACCACGGGCTGACCATCAGTTACGCATTGGTTAACCAGCAGCTGGCTGTCAGATGAGCCCATGGCTGACCAGCAGGATGCTGCGGTGCCTCCCCCTGCCGCTCCCACAGCTCATCACCCCCTCCCCACCCCCAAGCCCCGCATACCCTCCACCGCCTGTGTCAGGATCAGCTCCAGCTCCCCGCGCGGCAGATGTTTGCTGTCCTCCACCAGCCGGTACACGCGGTACCGCCGGTGCCGGGCGCGGGGCGGCCGCCCCTCTTTGCTGAGCGGTACCTTCCACCACCGCTCCACCACCACTGTGTCCTGCGTGGGGAAACGGCTCACAGCGGGGCCGGGGCTGCCCCCTACCCCCACAGAACCACGTTTCCCAGGCCATTACGGCCCATTCCCTCCCGAAGACCCGGTCCCACAGCCCACTCCCCCCCAGAACCCCGTTCCATTATGGCCCATTCCCCCCCCTCCCCGAACCCCGTTCCCCTCGCAGACCCCGGAGCCGCCCCCGCGATACCTCCCAGATCCTCCCCGGAGCCCCCCGGCCCTTACCCGCGCATGGCTCAGGCTCAAGGCCCGCCACGACGCCCCGAGCAGCAGCCCGTAGCCCCGCGCCCACAGCGGACCCAACATGGCGGCGCCCAGCCCGGCCCGAGGCCCCCCGAAGCCCCCCGCACGGGCCTGCCCGCGGCGCGCCTGCGCCGCCACCACGCTGAGCTACACGCAGCACGCATGCGCAAAAAAGCACACGGAGAGCTGCCCACCGCGCCTGCGCACAAAGAGGTCGGTCTCTTCCCCCCCCCACGCCATCTGTCCCCCCAGCACCGAGCAGCACCCCCTGCATTCAGTGCCCTCTGGGCTTTATTCAACCAGGAAACCAAACAGCTCTTCCCCTCAGCGGGGTGAAAACAACAACCAAACCGCAACGGTGCGGGGACAATGTGAAAGGCACCCCCACGGTGACCACAGCATCACCCACCCAATGGGGAACATCAGGAACGAGGCACGGAGCGGCCATGGAAACACAGCAGGGCAGCCAGAGAGGGGCCAAGGCATCCTGGGTGAGATTTGGGGACGCCGGGGCCGGGTTTGTCTCCTCCGCGAGGGCAGTTGGAAACCAGTTCAGAGTCGGTGCAGAGATGAAACTGGTGGTGAAACCGGGGGTGTTGATGCGGGGCGTGCTGTGATATGGGGCAGGCACTTAGCTTCTCAAAATGCATCCAACACTGCGGCCAGCAGGGGTAGAAACAGCTCTGTGGGGTCCATGCACACACCATCAGCCCCTGTCCCCAATGCTTTGGCGTCACTTCTGTGTGGTGGCATTGCTCAGTGGCCCTCCACAAAGGGTCATCCCCTTCTGGAGGCAGGGTGGGGCTGTGGGAGTTTTGTGCCCCAACTGTCGCATTTCCAGCCCCAGGAGCAGGGAGGAAGCTCTACAGGGGGGATGGTGTGGCTCACCGACGTCAAGGCATCACAGGGAGCTCCGCTCTGGCACCGCACTGTCACTGCTGTCGGTCACTGAGGCACCTCCTGCACAGAGTGACAAACCCCACAGCAGTGTCACAACCCACACACCCACCCCGCAGTGCCAGCTGCACAGAGGTACGGCCCTACTGTACCACCATGGGGCAGCCATACCTTGTGTGGTTCTGCCCTCCTCCTCCTCACCCCCAGAGCTGATGGGGATGGGGCCAGGGAAGGGGCTGGCCCCGGGCTGGGGGCTACCGGAGAAGACAAAGAAGTTGGTGTAGTGCGTGGAATTGGTGCAGAAGACAGAATCAGAGTCCCCATAGGAGAGGTGGCTGCTGGCGGAAAGGGCTCCGCTCCAGGTGATGGGACACGGCGCTTCAGGTGTCACGGTGTGGTGGGTTCCAGGGCCCCCGAGGGCTGTGGGGCACCAGGAGCCAGGGCTGGGCTGGACCTCACTGTCATCCCTCTGAGGCTGTGAGGAAGTTGAAGGGCCAAGCAGCAGCCCTGGGGCTGGTGGCTCTGCATTGCCCCGGAGCCGCTCGGGGTTCTCGTCTATGGGCCAAAGGAGGGAGTGGGTCAGGTGGGGGTCAGGCACTGCTTCCCCTGCAGAGCTCAGCCCTGTGCCCCACAGCTCCTGCTGCTGCTCCTCATGGCACCTCACTGCAAGACTGTGCTCCCCAGGGCTCACGGACCCCTTTGGGGCTCTTACAGGTGCCCACACCCTGAGCTGGGAAGAGACAACATGGGCAGCGGGCTCTGCATGGCCCCCAGTACTGAGCTCAGCACCCAGAGGCCAAGAACCACAGCTTCAGTGGCTCCCAGGGCCCTGGGGGACTACCAGCAGCCCCCAGGGAACATTCCCTGTGTCTCCTTTCACCCCAAAAAAGCCCCTTCACACCTGGGGACATTACTGGAATTGGGGTTGGCCCCACAGAGCTCACCCAGCAGGCTGATGCAGGACAGGGTCAGTGGTGTGGTGCTGGGGCTTGGTGGCAGGTCGGACAGGAGGCTCTCAAGGGAGGTGCACACCATGTCCTCCTGCACAGGGGGTTGGGGGGAAGAGCTGTGTTAACCCCACAACATGGGGCAGAAGGGTGAAGCTCCCGTCTCTAGGGATAACTCAGAGCCAAAATCTGGGGAGAGAAAAGATGTGGTCAGAGCCCTGCTGTCCCCTGTCCCACCACAGCTCTGCTCACCGGTGTCTCCACTGCACCGTCCGTCACTGGCAGTGGGAATCCACTCCCTTCCTCCTCCTCCTCCTCGTGGGGCTGCAGTGCAGCATGGCCCAGCCGCACCAGCTCAGCCCCGATGTCGAGGCTCTGTGGGGAAATGAGAGGAAGATGAAGGACACCAAACCCTCGCGGGGTGACAGGAGGGGAGCAATGAGGCACAGCGTTCACCTTGCCATGGTGGACATCAAACAGCGCGATGCGAGGCCACGTGCACAGCCCGGCCTGGGTGTAGCTGGAGATTTTGGCCACCAGTGGCTTCCACTGGGCGCAGTAGGTGAGGTGCTCAAAAGCGTCCAGCGCTGCCTCGTCCCACTGCTCCCCTGTGGGAGGGCTGGGGGTGAGCAGCACCAGGAGGGACATGGGCTCTGAAGAGCCACCCGCGCTCCTCCTGCACTCACCCACAGGCACGATCCCAGCCAGGCTACACTCGATGGCCTGGAAGGGCAGGCTCAGGAAATCGCTCCTGGTGGGGAGAAAGCGGCAGGCTGAGGGCAAGGGCAGCCCAAATCCTGCTTCACGCCCTTGCTGGGCTGCACGCTGCCCTCCTGGGGACATCCCCCCAGCCCCACTGCCTCCTCTCCCCTTCCTCCCCCACTCACCGCAGCACTCGCAGAGCCTCGTGGGGCACCTCCCCATTGTCCCCAAAATCCACATAGTAAAGGTCCAAGTTGCCGTTCTCCAGCGTGCCCAGCACCCGGGCCCGGTACCAATTGCTGCTGTCTGTGTACGGAGCGGCCACGATGTCCCCTGCCTGCACGGCCGCCAGCTCTGCCTACAGGGACACGGCACGCCATGTCCTCCAGTGCCAGGAGGGGCGAGGGGATGAGAATGGTGTCCCCCTGGGAGCCTCACCACGCAGTTGCTGCCCTCATAGTGCTGTGTCATCTCAGAGATCAGCTTCTCCAGCTGCAGGCTGCGCTCGCCAACGATCTGGATCCAGAAATGGTTGGGGTTTTCGGCAGCTGAGACATAGACCTCCAGATGCTCATCTGCGTGGAAGCTAAAATCGGGGCTGGGGACTGCAGGATAGGAACCAGCAGGAGACATAAATAATGGGTGGATGGTTGGACTGGATGATCTCAGTCATCTTTTCCAACCTAAATGGTTCTGTGATTCTATGACATGTGGATCCCACCCGAGGACGCATCGTGGGGCACCCTGAGTGAGGCAGGAGGGAGCAAACCAGAGCCACAAAACCCTCACTCTCCATGGGACAGCCCAGCAGCATGGGGGGCCTGGGGAGGTGTGGAAAATCTTCTTCCTCCCAGTACAGATTCCTCATTGCAACCCAAGGACAATACCAGAACCTCTCACCTTCAAATTTCGGCACTGCTGCTGGCTTTTCTGCTGCCTCGCTCCCATTGCGCAGCTCCTCCATGGTCGCCCCCCCTGGCAGTGAGCCTCCATTCCCGGCACCGTGCTCCCTGTCGGGCAGCAGCAACGCTTCCCTGTGGCTGCCCAGGGGCTCCTTGCGGTGGGTCCGCAGCACTGTGGTCTGAGCCAGCTCCTGGCGGAACACTGCATCCTCCACCAGCTTCTCCATGATGAGTTTCTGGGGGAAAACAAGAGGAGAGCATGGGGGTCTTGTACCACGAGCCCTCTGGGGGGGTTGGGAGGCTGCCCCAGTGCTCACCTTGGCTGCATCCACCTCCCGCTGCGTCCCCGAGATCTGGATGAGCCGTGTCGGTGCCAGCATGGCCTCGGCCTGGTGCTGGCACTGCACCTGGGCTCCGGAGCTGCGGCAGATACTGCGCACCGTCTCACCGCCGTGGCCTGCAGGACGCAGAGAGAACCAAGAGGTGAGGGGAATTTATGCCAGTGCTCTCCCACCCTGCCCTCACCCTAAGGAGGGCTGCTCGAAGGGATCAGGGCCGCACCGATGATTCTCCCGACAGCTCTCTGCGGCACGTGGAGCTGCTCTGACACCGGCGTGCTCTCCACCACAATCTGGTGCACGGCAGCTTTGGCTCTGCACACTTGGCTGGGGGAACCCCAGATCAGCAGCAGCCGCTCCTCACCATCATCTTCCCCCTCCAGGTCGATGCGGGCCCCCGTCTCCTGCTGCAGCTGCATGGAGCACCCCATAAGTAGTTCCCCAATCCCCAGGAGACACCTCCACGCCCCCGGGAGCGGCTCTCACCCTTCGGATGGTGCTCCCCTTCCGACCGATGATGGCTCTCACTGCTGCCCGTGGGATGCGCACCTCCGCCCGCAGCTCCTCCGCCCCCACCGTGGGCACGTGCAGCTCTGGGGGGGGAGGGAGGCGGCCCGGTGAGGGCCTCGGGGGGGTGGAGGCCTCAACCNCCAACCCCGCCCGGTTCCCATATCCCCGCCCACAAACTCGGACCACCCCCCCACCGCGTCCCTTCCTGCCGTGCAGCATGCGGCGGCGGGGCTGGAGCTGGGGACAAAGATGGGACAAAGGCAGGGACGGGGATGGGGACAGGGGACTAAAATGGGAATAGGGACAGGGATGGGAACGGGAACGGGGACGGGGACAGGGGACAGACCCCAAGGGGGCACCACCCCCAGACGCAGCCGAACCCCAGAAAACCACCACAGGACACCGATGTCACTGCAGTGCCATGCTCTGATCCCAGGAGGTGACACAGGGACACCCCGCTGCTAGCCCCCTCCAGCGTTACATAGTCACTGCTAGGGACAGGCGGCCGGGGGGGGCTTGGCGTCCTCCACCTGGATGAAGAGTGCTGGAAGAGAAAAAGGAGTGACAGTGACACCGTGTGACAATGTGATGGTGCGTGACAACGTGGCAGCGGGGTCACAGTGCCCTCTGCCAAGTGCCATTCACTATGGGGAGCCCCTATGTCACCCAGAAGCACAGTTCTGTGGGATGGTCTCAGTGTCCCCAACCCCATCCCCGCAGCATCACATCCTCACCGGTGGCCTCGGCGTACAGCGTGTCCTGTTTGGTGTCACGCACGCGGCAGGACAGGAAGATTTTGCGTCCCTCGTGCCGCTCCATGCAGCTGTCGGCCACCACCACGGCGCCCACTGGCACAGGGCTGAAGGACAAGGAGGGGACAAACATGTGGGCCTGGGAACAGAGACGGGGACGGGGGCAGAAAGAGGAGTGGGGTAAGGACAGCTGGGAATGGGGACAACGACAGGGATGGGGACAGGGATGGGAATGAAGACAGGGCGGGGGGACAATGACACAGCGTCCCCCGCAGTGTGGGGACACTCTGGAGCAACGTCCCCATGTAGTGACACTCACGCCAGGTAGCTGATGCTCAGCTTGGCCGTCATCACTGACCCTTTGGCCACCGCCAGTGCGCACGTCCCCACCGTGGTGTCAACGAGGGTGGCGATGGCACCACCATGCGCAAAGCTGTGGGGACACAGTGAGCACATGGGGATAGGGATGAGGACGGGGATGGGGACACAGCGTCACCTACCCGTGGTGGCCCTCCAGGTAGGGTCCCAGCTGGCAGAGGCACTGCGTGTGGTGGCCAGAGGCGTGCAGAAAGATGGCATATTCAAAGCCAGCGCCCTCTGCATCCACGTTGCGCGGGAACAGCCGCGGCACCGTCCCCGTCACTGTCCCTGCCACTGTCCCCGCCACCTGCAACACCTCTGCCAACAGGACATAGTGTTGGTGACACAATGTGGGTGACACAGTGTGGGTAATACAGCGTTGGTGACACAACGTGGACAACGTAGTGTGGGTAACACTATGTCAGTGACATGGCATGGGTGATGTGGTGTGGCTGACATGGTGTGGGTGACACTGCATTGGTGACACAGTGTGGGTGACACCATGACAGTGTCACAGTCTTGGTGACATTGCGGTTGACGTGGTGTGGGTGACACCATGTTGGTGACACGGTGTCGGTGCCACTGTATCGGTGACACAGTGCTGAGACACAGCATGGGTAACACAGCACAAAGGACAATCGTGGTCACCTGGGAGGTAGTCGAGGCCGCGGCGGTAGGAGGGGATGCGGCGCCAGGAGCCGTCGGCAGCACGGTGCAGCAGATGCTGGTACTGCTCATGCATGGCCGCGCTCCACCCGGCGTTGGGGACAGCCAAGTCCTGCAGGGACACTGAGCAAAGCGCCTGCAGGGACACACAGGAACGGGGACGGGGTCAGTGGGCGGTGGGGACACAGTCGGTCATGGCAGTAGGATGTGAGGCTGCAGTGGCACCATGTGGTATGGGGACAGGGACAGCAGTGGGGACACCGGGGGTTTGGTGGCACAGCTGTGGGACACTGTCATCATCGGGGACATTTGGGGTTTGGATCACCGGTCCCAATCCCTCCCGTCCCTCTCTGTCCCCTCCCACCCCTGTCTCCCATCAGCGGCTCTCTTGTGTCACCAGCTTCCCAGGGCTGGGACATTTATGCCATGTCACCCCCACATGTCACAACACCCACAGCGTGCCTGGGCCTGTCACCGCCCTGGAGTGCCCTATGTCCTCGTGTCCCCACCCCATATCCCTATGTCACCACCCCCTATCCACATGTCACTGCCCCACGTCTCTGTCACCTCCCCTTGTCCCCATGCCATCAGCCAATGTCCTCATGTCACCAAGCAATATCCCCATGTCACCGCCCCGTGTCCCCATGTCACTGCCTGGCGTCTCTGTGTCACCTCCTGATGTCCTCATGTCCCACCCCATGTCCCTTTGTCATTGCCCCATGTCCCTGTGCCACTACCTAATACCACCAGGTCCCCATGTTGCTGCTCCATGTCCTGGTGGTCCTACTCCATGTCCCCATGTCACTGTGCTGTCCCTGTGTCACTGTTCCAGGTCCCCATGCCCTCATCTAATGTCCCCATGTCCCCACTCCTCGTCCCCATTTCTCCACCTGATGCTCCCACGCGACTACCTAATGCCACCACCACCTGTCCCCATGTCCCTATGATGTCCCCACATCCCACTGATGTCCCCCTGCCCCGCACTCACCGTGGGGGGGGCCCGGCCTAACCCGTGGGCCACCACCGCGCGCACCCCCGCCCCGCAGCTCCGCCACATGGCGCGAGGTGACGTCACCGAGATGACGCAACTCCTGTGACGACGTCACTCGGGCGCTGACGTCACTCCACCCCTCGTGACCCCGTTCCTCGCCGCTGTCGCGCCGCGATGACGTCACTACGACACGCCGGGCCCCGAGGTCAGAGATCTCCGCGCGCTGCTGCGCCCCCCCGGCGCCCCCCGCCCCGCCCCCACCGCAACGCTGCGCCGCGAACCGCGACGCCGCCAGAGCGCGGGATGCGCCCACGGGCGGCGATAGGGGCGGAGCCTCCGTCAGGCCGCTTCCGGCGAGTGCGGGGTTCGGCCCCGCCCCGCAGAGCGCGTGGTGACCCACAGGGCCCCGTGGGGCTCCGCAGAACACCTTAGGAACCCATAGAGACCCACAGAGCCCCATAGAGCCCCTGTGGAGCGCCGTACAGCTCCACACAGTACCAAACTATGAAACACCACAGACCCCTATTCAGCCCCGCGCTGCCCCCGATGGACTCCTTTACACCGCCCTGTGCCACCCTACACATCCCCTACGCAACGTCGCAGACCCCCATACCGCCCCATAGCTCCTTCTAAACCACTGCACGGGCCCATGCCGCCCTACACAGCCGCGCAGTCCTTATGGAGACTCGTGCAGCCTTCATATAGCTCCATACTGCCCCCCAAGGGGCCCCTGGAGACTTCTCAGGTGAGCCTGTGTTGATGGGTACGTGGAGATGGGAACCCCACGGTGAGGATATGGGGACGGGGACCTCGGAGTGATAGGATGTGGAGACTGGGACACAAAGATGGGCACCCCAGAACGATGGGGCCAAGAATGAGAGGACCCCATGGTCCACAAGAGGAATGTGGGAACAGGGATCCCATAATGATGGAAGCACAGAGATGTGGATGTGGGGTGATGGGGGCTCCATAGGGATGGGGATATGGGGCCGGGAACCCCACAATGAAGGGGGTTTGGGGATAAGAACTCCCTGGTGATGGGGACTTAATGCTGATGGGGATATGGGGATGGGAACCCCAGAGTGATGGGAACCTGAGGGGACCCACCCCAAGGCAGAGGCCACAGCAGAGTCATACAAAACACTTTATTGGGGCTGCGGGGCCCTCTCTCACTTCCGCCCCTTCTGCTTCATGTGCACCACGAAGTAGTCATTGCAGGCGATGGTCAGTCCAGCCACCAGTGAGAAGAAGCTCTGGAAGCCCACTTTGCCATCCCGGCACTGGTCCAGGTCCTTCATGATCTTATCCAGAGCCATAGGGTCGCGCTGGTTCTGGGGGCAGAAGCGGGTCAGTGCCTCACAGTGTGATTACAGGACTGTGGGTTAGGTGTGACCCCTCTGTGCCCATCCCCCCCCCTCCAGGTTATATGACCATGGGGTAGGTGTGACCCTGCTCTGTCCCCACCACCTCAAGGAATCCACCGGTTATAGGGCCGTGGGGTGGGTGTGACCCCACTGTCCAACCCCTCACCTCCAGGAATCCGGGGAACTCCTTCTCCATCAGTGCACGCAGGTCCTCCTTGCTCAGGTAGTTCTTGTCACCCGCATATTTGTGGAAGGTGAACATCAGCGTCTCCATGGCGTGCTCCATCTGGGACGGCATGGCGGCGGCTGTGGGGTCTGTGGGGGCTACTGGGGTCCTGTGAAGTCAGAGGATCTCAGTGGGGTCTGCGGGGTTGGAAGGGTACAGTGGGGTCTATGGGAGTCAGTGAGGTCTGTGGAGTCAAAAGGTCTGTGAGGCTCAATGGGGTCAGAGGGGTTGAGTGGGGTTCGCAGAGTTGGAAGGGTACAGTGGGGTCTCTGGGTCTCACTGGGGTCTGCATGTTTTAGTGGGGTCTATGGGGCTAGAAGAGCTCCGTAGGGTCTGCAGGTCTCTGTGGGATGCATGGGGCTCGGGGGGATGCAGGGTCAGAGGGGATTTGTGGGGCCCCGTGAGGCTCCGAGGGTCTCTGTGGGGTGTGTGGGGCTCCGCGCCCACCCCGCGCCCTCTGTCCCATCGCGGTGACTCAGCTCCGGGCAACGGCCGCGGGGCGGGGCCAGGGTGGGGCGGGATGTGCTGCGGTGTCCCTCCTCTGACCCCCCTCCCCCNGGGAGGGGGACACCCAGGGAGGAGACAATGGGGAGGGGGACATTTGGGTTGGGGGCACCCAGGATGAGGACAGAGGGGTGGGGGACACGGGTGGGGACACAGAACGTGGGGTCACTGAAGCACACTGGGGATGGGGACACTGGGGACAGACAACATGGGGACGGCTGACAGCTCCAGCCCCGAGGCCATCGGAGTGTCACTGTGTGCCTTGCATGCGCTCTTGCACGCTTGCAGAGGGCTGTGCACACCCACCAGTGTTTGCACAAAGTCGTGCACACTCGTGCAAGCTCACACCTCCCGCCCTTGCACAGGGTTGTGCATGCTTGTGTGCGTTTGCACACACTGGTGCACGCACACGCGTGTGTCCTTGTGCACTCCTGTGCACACACACACACACACGGGGCGATGGGAATGCGGCGTTTGACTCAGCCCAGCATTACGCAACGCGCCGCCGCTGCCGGGAAGCACCGCTCCGTTTCGGAGCCGTTTTGGGGCCACTCCTGCCGGGAAGCAGCAGTGAGAGGTCGGTGAGGTCTCACCCCACAGGCGGCACCAGTGCTCCCACGGCACTGCCACAGGGACCCGACAGCCCCTGTTGGCCCCATAGGGATCCCACAGCATCCCACAGCCCCGTGGGGAACCCGACAGAATCAGCTCAGCCCTAAAGGGTCCTCATAGCACCCATCAGTCCCGTGGAGACTCAACTGCACCCCACAGCCCTAAAGGAGCCCAAAAGAACCACACAGCCCCACAGGAAACCAACTGCCCCCATCAGTCCTACAGGGACCCCATAGCACCCCACAGCCCTATAGGGACCCAGTAACACCCCATAGCTCCCACAGGAACCCAACAGCATCTGCTCAGCCCTACAGGGACCACACAGCACTCATCAGCCCCATGGGGACCCCCATAGAATCCACTCAGCCCTGTAAGGACCCCATAGCACTCATGGGGACCCAATAGCATCCCAAAGGAACCCCATAGAATCTGCTCAGCCCTACGGGGAACCCCATAGCTCCCATAAGCCCCATGGGGACCTCAAGTGCCCCACGGACACCCACTGACCTTACAGTGAAGAGACATCAGAGCCACACTCCAACCTCGGCACTGCGACACCGCGCTGCACATCATGGCAAAACATGGCATGACATACAACAACATGGCAGGGCACGGCACAATGCGCCATGAGATAACATGCCATGACATAAGGGAACACTGCAGGACATGGGACAACATGTCAAGACATGGGACAAGACACCATGACATGGGACAGCATGTCAGGACAAGGGACAACACGCCGTGACAGGGGACAACATGTAATGACATGAAACAAATTGTCATGACATGCAACAACATGTCAGGACAGGGGATAACACGTCAGGACAACATGTCAGAACATGGGACAACATGTCATGACATGTAAAAACACGGGACAACACATCACAAAATGGGACAACACATCAGGACACGGGATAACACGTCATGACATGGGACAACACATCCCAGCATGCCACGATGCAGTGAGGAAGCGGCACCGCGGGACCCCCTGTTCCCACCACGTCACCCTTGGGCCGCCCGTGGGGACATGGCGACAGTGATGGCGATAGTGATGGGGACATGGGGACAGCAATGGGGACAATGATGGGGACATGGGGACAGGAGGATATGCGGACATGGGGACATTAGTGGGGATAAAGGGACAGAGGTATGGGGACATGGGGGCAGGGGGATATGGAGACATTAGTGGGGATGGGGACGTGGAGATGTGGGGACATTGGTGGGGACATGGGGATATCATGGGGACATGGGGGCGTAGGGACAGGAGGGTATGTGGACATCAGTGGGGACACGGGGACATTGGTGGGGACACGGGGACATCATGGGGATGTGGGGGCATGGGGACAACGGCACCCGAATGCCAGCAGAGCGGGGACCGCGGTGCTGACAGTGACACAGCACAGTGACAGATGGCGGCTGCTGCGCGGTGCCACCTGCGTGTCCCCATCCCCGTCACCTGCACCGGCCCCGACCACATCTGAGGGCCCCAGAGCCGCGCGGGGGCACCACTGGGGGTGGGGAGGGCCGGGGGAGCGGGGACACGGCGCAGCACCAGCCTTGCACACGCGCGTGCCATGCACAGCACCGTGCACTTGTGCACACTGTACAGAGCACAGCATGCCACATGCCTTGCACACCCGGAGCTGCAGGATTGCACCCACACAGCTCTGTGCTCACCTACACACACTGCTTGCACACCTGCATGGCCCCTTGCACACTCCCACATTTGCACACACATGCATGCACCCCACATGTTGCACACTCACTCTGTGCACATGCACAGCAGCCATACATCGCACACTCACCCCTCACTCCCGCAGGAGTGCACAGTGCTGTGCTCTGTACGGTGTGCACACACCTCTACGCTCAGCAGCACCAACTGCTTGCACACTTACACATTTACACACACACCAGCATGCTCCCACACTTGCAGAGACACACACGTGTCAAACTCACACTGTACACATGCACATCAGCCACATTTTGCATGACCATCCTTACTCCTGTAAGCTTGCATGCACACACCTCCACTCTCCTGATCTGCCACTGCTTGTGCACTTGCATAAACCCTTGCACACTCCCACACACAGATACTGTCCCCACATTACACACTCACAGTGCACACATGCAGCAGCTGCACATTGCACACTCACCCTCACTCCTGCAGGATGGCACGTACACACCTCTGTGCTCACCAGCACCCACTGCTTGCACACTTGCACAAATCCTTGCACGCTCCCACATTTGCACAGATGGATGCACTCCCCACAAGTTGCACACTCAGACCATGCACACCTGCAGCAGCCGCACCCTGCACACTCACCCTCACTTTTGCAGGACTGCACACACCCCCTGCTTGCACTTGCACCAATGCACACTTGCACATACACTCACACACCCTTTGCACGCTCCCGCCCTCCCCATGCATGCTCCCATCCACCACGCATCCCACCCTGACCATTTGCACTCCCACTCCCCCACCTCGCAGGCCCCTTGCACGCCCACAGCCCCTTGCACACCCCCCCCACCCTTGCACACCCCCTCCCCTTGCACGCCTGCCCCGTACCTCGCATGGCGGTNGGACGGGACATGGAGGGCTCAGGCCACCCACCTCGGCCCTCCCGGTACCGCCGGTACACGATGTAGAGGACGGTGGCCCCGGCGGGGAGGCCCAGCAGCACTGCCACCTTCTGCACGCCGCTCAGCCCGGCCCAGCCGCCCCGCTCCGACGGCATCGCCGCGCCGTTACCGCACGTTCGGAGCTCTCCAGGCCCTTCAGACCCGTCTGGGCCCCGCCAGGCCCCGCCGGGCCCCGTTAGGCCCCGCCAGGCCCGGATCCGTCGCGCCGCCGCCTCACGCAGCCCGCCGCCGCCTCAGGCCTCGCCCCTCCCCGCCATCCACCCAATCAAAACCTCTGCTCCTCTCCTCCCAGCCAATCAGCGCCCGCCAGGCGGTGGCCAATCCGCTCTCAGCGCGGTGGGGAAGGGAGGTGGGGCCGACCGCTTGCCCTGGGAATAAAGCGACCAATCGGCGCTGCCGGGCGGTGCCTCGCAGCCAATCAGCGGGCGGCAGGGAGGCAGAGCGGACCATTGCGGGGCGGGGGAGTTGCCACGGATGTTGCTTAAAACTGGGAGAGAGGGTCCAAAGGGGGGGCTGTGGTCGTGGGAAGGGGTCTACGAATCAAGACCCCGGGCCTGAGGGCAGCATAGGGCCCTCAAAGTGGAATCTGGAGAGGAAGAGGTTGATGGGGGGGTCTCATGGCATCCTATAGGCTTATCATAACAATCTGCGTCCAACCCATGACATCCTACAGCCCCATCATGGCACTTTACAGCCCAGCCTCCCACTCCAGATATTACGCGACCCAAGCATTCCACTCCCCAGCACCCTGGAAGACGCCATTCCCCTCAACACACTTTATTCCCAGCCATGATGCCGGGGGGGTGCTCACAGCCAACAGCCCCATGCAGGACGAGGCCAAGCCTCCCCTGCAGCCTCTGGAGGGCCACACAGCACCCATGGGTGCCCCCTGGGTTAACCAGGGGGAGCCGGGCCAGGGCTCAGTGGGGGGAGGGGGATTCCGGCTCGGGGGCGAAGAGCTCGCGGTACAGAGGGGGGAAGGCGGCGAGCGGCACGGCGGGGCGCAGGCGGCGGAAGGTCTGCAGCTGCTCCACGTGCTGCGAGCACAGTGCCCGCAGGCGGCCCAGTGGCGGCAGCTGGGGGGGGACGTGTGTGGGACACTGGGGATGCCCCCACAGCACCACATGTCTGATGGCACCCAACCATGGCACCCCAATGACCCCGACACACCAATCACGTTCCATATCCCGTCGCATCCCAATGGCACCCAGTGATCATGACACACGGCACCCCATGACACCCCATGTCCCATAGCACCCCAACAGCACCTCAATCGCCATGGAAACCCACTCCTCATGAAACCCCATATCCCAAGCATTCCATGCCTCCTGTCCCATGACACCCCATGTCCCGGAGCACCCCAATGGCACCTCTATGACCCCACAATCTCTGGCACCCTACACTCCACGTTCCAAGGCACCCCAATGGCACCCCAGAGACCATGACACACCCATGGCACCCCACATTCCATGGCACCCCATGACACCCCACAGTACCCCATGTCCCACAGCACCCCACACCCTGTCCTCTGTGCCCCCCCATGTCCCCACCCTGGCCAGCAGCCCCTCACGCTGCGTCCTGCGCAGCAGCAGCCGGAAGGCCACCTCCAGGCGTCCCTGCAGCCGGGCCACCTTCCCTGGGTCCTGCAGCCATGGGCGGGCTGGGGACAGAGACACTGCACGTGAGGTTGGGGTGGGATGGGGATGGGAACAGGATGGGGACACGGACAGGATGAAGTTGGGGATAGGGATGGGTATGGCCAAGGATGGGGACAAGGACAGGACGAGGTTGGTGCAGAGCTGGTGACAGGGACATGGATGGGAACAGAACTAGGACCATGACCATGAGATGGGTACTGCAATGGGGACAACAGGACAGAAAAGGGGACAGCCCTGGGGACAGGACATGGGGCTGCCAATGGTGACATCCACCAGATGGCAGCGGAGATGGTACACGATGGGAACACCCAACCCCACCACCCAGCACCCACTCTGGGATAAAACTTGGGCCATTTGGGCACACCCCAAGGGGAGGACATGGGGGCAGGGGGTGGCATGTCCCTCACTAGCATTGACGAGGACGATGGCGCTGAAAAGGGCCACCTCCCCCTCTGAGAAGCGCAGAGCACAGAGGTTCTGTGCAAAGTCGAAGATGGAACCGATGAGCTCAGGGCAGCCTGTGGGAACCCTCGTTAGCAGTCCCATAACAACACGTCCCCACATCCCCAGTGTCCCCAGTGTCCCAAGCCCTACCCAGTGACCTGAAGAGCTCAGCACCAGCGTACTTGCCCTCGAAGAAGACGGTCCGGTTGTCGGAGTTGAAGGCCCGGCACATCCGCACCAGCACCACCTCCATGGCACCTGCCACCGCACCGGGATGGGGACAGCAACGGTGGCACTGGGACAGGCAGGGACGGGCCCCGCAGTGCAGCCTGGGGCTGAGCTTGTGTCCCTGTGGCACCAGCCCTTGGGGACCTGTGGCACCTCCCCAGTGGGGACCCCAGGGTACTGTCACCTCCCAAATGGGCATCCTTGGGACTGCCACTCCCCAGGAGGACCCTTGGGACTGCCACCTCACCAACGGGGTCAGAGTGGTCCTTAGGGACTGTCACTTCCCCAGCGGAACCAGAGCACCCCATAAGGGCTGCCACCTCCCACTGGGACTGGAGCATCCCATCATCCTGGGGCTGGGGACAGGGGGGCAGGGACAGAGGATAACAACAGGGCACAGCCCCGTACCCGCCTTGAGGAGGACGATCTGGTCGTTCTGGCAGAGCTCCATGAAGCCGCGCAGCCGCTTGGCAAACTCCACCACACGCTGGATGGCCTCGGTGAGCCGGCAGGCGCAGCGCTGCCACATCTCCTCTGGCGGCTGCAGCACCAGTGGGGTCAGAGCGGTCCCTGGGGGCTGTCAGCTCCCCAGCGGGACCCTTGGAGACAGTCACCTCCCCAGGGGGCTCAGAGCGGTCGTTGGGGACTGTTACTTTCCCCATGGGACCCACGGGACTGTCACCTCCCCAGTGGGCTCAGAGTGGCCCCTTAGGGATTGTCACTTCCCCAGTGAGAGCCTCAGGACTGTCACACCTTCTTAATGGGACCCATGGGACTGCCACCTCTCCAGTCAGACCCACGGGATTGTCACCTCCCCAGTAAGGTCAGAGTGGTTCTTGGGGACTGTCACTTCCTCAGTGGGACCCTTGGGACTGTCACACATCCTTAACGGGACCCCTGGGGATTGTCACCTCTCCAGTCAGACCCCCGGGGCTGTCACCCTCCCAGTGGGGACCCGCGATGCTCCCCTCACCTTTTTCTGGAAGGCACAGACCTCCTCACGGCTGAAGGTGTCCCCGCGGCGCAGCTGCAGCTCCTCAGCACGCAGCTGGCACGTCTCACGGTGCGATGCCAGCACGCTCTGTGTGAGCAGCTCTGGGGGACATGGGGACATCATGGGCACATCGGGACAGGGGAGAGCTGAGAACATGGTCCCCAGAGTGCCAGGTCCCACCGCCAGCTGCGAATGGAGCCAGGTCCCACCAGGATGTGACACCCACGGGTGACGGAGCCAGATCCCATTACTGCTGAGCACCCATGGGTGATGGAGCCTGGTCCTGAACCCACTGAGCACCCACAGGTGACACGGTGAGGTCCCCCCACCCCTGAGCACCCCTGGGTGACGCTTGCAGCCCTGTGCCACCACAACTCACCAATCTCCAATGCGGGTGACTCCAGGATGCTCCCAACCCCGGGGTGGGGGCACACACCAGGACCGTCCCCATCTCCGTCCCCGTCCCGCATAGCTGTCTCCCTCCGCTCACCCTCTGCTGTGACACCGGGGCACCCCAGGGTGCTGGGGGGCAGTGGGTGGCCCCGGCAGCCCGGCAGCCCTATGGTGAAACTGGGGGTGCCTTGGGCTGCCTGCTCCTGCTCCCAGTCCTGGTCCCGGTCCCGGTCCCGTTGCTGCTGCTCCAGTTGCTGCTGCACCTCTGCATGCAGCCGGTCCCGCTGCTTCTTGGACATGCGGCCAAACTTGACGGCTGGGGGGCAGGTGCACACGCATGTTCAGCCGTGTTCACACGTGTATGGGTGCCCGCCTCAGGAAAGCCACGCATGTGGCTTTCAGGCTGAGCATCACCGGGTGTCCCCAAAGGGGTCATGGGGCACCCAGAGATGAGAGGCACCCAGAGATGGGGGGCACTAGCGTTACTATGGGAGTGTCCAGGGATATGCGGGGCACCCAGTGGTGGGAGGACCCATTAACGAGGGCTGCATGCAGTGATACTGAGGGTCACCCAGTGATGGGGGGCATCCTGTAATATGGGAGTGCACCTACAGATGGGGGGAGGGGAACCTGGTGATGAAGAGTGCACCCAGTTAGGTGGGAGGGTGCACCCAGTAAGGTGGGGGGGCACACCCAGTGATATGGGGGGGGCTCCCAGTGATTGGGAGATGATCCCAGTGATATAGGGGGTGTAGCCATTGACGTGGGGGAGGGGACGAACTCACGAATGAAAGATGCACACACTGATATGAGGGGATGCGCCCACCGATGCTTCAAGTATATATACACCCAGCACTGGGAGATGGGGGGGACAATCCCAGTGGTACGGNCCTATGGGACACCCTCGGGACCCCCCCGCCCTGGGCACACTGAGTCACGGTGCCTCCTCCCAGGGTGGGGCCCCTCCTGGATTCCCTACAACCGTGGGGAGGGGGGCACATCCCAAAGCTGCTCCCCCCTACGCCCCCCCCAACTCCATTTCAGGAAGTGAGACTCCACCCTGGGGGTGAGGCATTGGGGTGTCCCTCCGGCTCAGCTCTGATGCTTTGGGTAGGGGGGGGACAGAGTTTAATTCTGGGGACCACTCCTCTGTGCCTGCAAAGGGGAAAAAAAGGGGGGGAGAGGAAAGGAAAAAAAATGGAGGGGTCCCACCCCAAGGGGAAAATAATGAGGGAGTCCCACCCTTTGTACTGAACTCCCCCTCCCCCCCAAAAAAAGCTGCAGCATCTCTGGGGGGATCCTAAAGTTTACGGGGTGATGGGAGAGCATATGGGGGGGAGGCAAACTTTATGGGGTGATGCACGGGGCGTGAGGAGCCCTCAAAGTTTATGGAGTGAAGTGGAAGGGAAGGGAATGAAGGGGACCCCAAACTTTATGGGGTGATGGGGGGCGGGGGGAGGGAAAGAGCCGGGCCCTTCTAAGAGGGGGTGCAGGATGGGACCCCTCCTCCGGATGGAGATTATGATGAAGTGGGGTTACTCCAGTGGAAGAGTGGGATGGGGGTATCCTCTATGAATGGGGGTCCTCTCTAAGTGTGTAGGGAGGTTCTCTATAAGAGGGGGTCCTCACCCCGCTGTGGGTCAATGCCTGGGGGGGCTGGGTTCCAAGGGAGGGGGACCCAAATGAGGTGGGGGTCCTATGGGGAGGTCCACTGGGGGATGTAGGGCCAGGGGGATCCCCTCGGTCCGGGGTGGGTCGGTACTCACCGCGCAGCGCAGATCGGGGCACTGCGGGGCGGTGGCACCGCCCGGGATAGGCACGGAGGGGGCGGGACAGCCCCGGGGGGGGACCCGGGGGGGCCTGGGCTGACTCAGTTGCTCCCGCCCGCAGCGCTGTGCCTTAACCCCTTCCTACCCGCCGCCCCCCCCATATGTCTCCTGAATGTGTGTCCCTCCTTGTGGTACTCCTGGGGACAGGAACACCTCTGGGGAGGGGGACACCTCTGGGGAGAACTATTCTTGGGGACAAGGCCAACTTTGGGTACAGGGCCATCCCCAGGGTTAGGGCCACACTTAGGGATCTGGCTCAGGGATGTGGCCCGAACTCTAGGGACAGGGCCACACTTGGGGAGAGAGCCATCCTTTGGGTCAAAGATATGTCTGGGGACAGCAACATACTTAGGAACATGTCTGTCTTCGGGGACATGGCCACCCTTTCTGGGGACAGGGCTACACCTGGGAGACATGGCTGTCTTTGGGGACTCAGCCACACTTGTGCGTGGAGCCATCTTTGAGGACAGGACCACACCTGGGGACAGGGTCGCCTACAGGGACAGAGCCATGCACAGGGACAGGGCTGCACATGGGGACACGGCTCTCTTTGGGGCAGGGCCACCCCTGGGGACAGTGACACCACTGAGGACAGCACCAGTCTCTGGGGACAGCTTCCTCCCCCAGTGAGGCTACACGTGCCCTTCGTTACCGCTAATTGCACCTGGTGCCTGGCAGCGCCCAGCAGGCACTCTGCCATCAGCTGCCCACGCAGCGCGTGGGACAATTAGCGGAACTAATTACTGGGGGGTTACCCTAACCCCCCCTCCAATAAAAAAGGCCCTGAAGTGAAATGAGGCCTCTATGGGGCCCTCCCAGTTCTCAGCCCCCGCCCTGCCTCCGGGGCCACCCCTTCCCTATCCCCTACTCCAAATGGTCCCCCATTCCCCATATCTCACCCCCACACCCCAAAGGCCTCCCAAAAACTGAGACTCTCCCCTCCCGTTACCCCCGTGATCCCCTCCTATCCCTTCGCTGTCCCCTCTCTGTTTCTCTGTCCCCATTCAAGATGGCGGCGCCTCCTCACACCCCTCCCGCCCTAACCCAACATGGCAGCAGCGCCACAATGCTCTGAAATAGCGATGAAGCCAACGCCCCGTGCTCCGGATGTGCTCGCCCTCTTGCCCGTATCCAATATGACTCCGCGCAGCCCGTCTGTCCCTACAGGCGTGAAGGCGGTGAGGTGAGCGTGGCCCGGATGTGGGAGGGGCTTGAGGAGGGAGGGGAGACCGGAATGTGACATCGCGCCGGAAGTGACGTCGCTCCGTCAGCCGCCTGCAAGCGGGGAGAGGAGCGGACGGAGCCAACATGGCGGCGCTGAGCGAGGCCCGGCCGTGAGGGGAGGGAGTGCGGGGCTGGGCATGGCGGGGGCGGCCTAGGGGGAGCCTCGGCGTTACCTGGGCCGCCTCTCCGCTCAGCACAGCCCTGTCGCGGTGGGAAGCAGCACTCGAGAGGTCTCGGCCAGGTGCCCGGGGGATGGGGGCCTAACGGGGCCCGGCCCTCGGAGCTGCGTCGTGAGGCGGCCGCGGGGCCTGGGGGCGGAGCTGAGGCCTCGGGGGGTAACTGAGGCACGGGGGGGGACGAGGTTGGACGTAGTGGGTCTGCGGACGCCGCTCAGCCCCGTGGGGGTGCCTGGGGGTCACTGTTAAGGGGGTACAGAGCTCCCTTTGGGGCTGAGTTCTCGAGGGGGCCCGTCTCGAAGTAAAAGGGCGCCAGGGGGGCATTAAGGGTTGTGGGGATGGCATGAGCCTGGCTCCGGGCCTGTAGTCCCATCCAGAATCCCTTTTGTTGGCTTTTTNCTCCCCCCCCCACCTCTTCCCCCCAGCGCTCACCTTGCAGCCTTCACAGGTGATTACACCGTAGTGGATCCCCGAGGATTTGTCCCCGCAGATCTTGCAGGGGATCGCCTCGATGTGGGCTGCGGAAGGGGGGTGGGGGTCAGGTCCTATGGGATCCCCCAGCCCCTATGGGCTCACAGGGTCCCTGTGAGTCTCATGGCCCCAGAATGTCCCTATGGGATCTCATGACCCCTATGGGCTCACAGTGCCCCTATGGAATCTCACAGGGTCCTTATAGGATCCCACATCCCCTGTGGCCTCACGTGTCCCCACAGCTCACGTGTAACCCTCCTAGTTCCTGTGTCCCCTCACAAGTCACCTGTGGGGACCGCACGGACCACACGTGGTGCCCGCGATGTCACACGGACTGTGGGACGTCACGCGTCCCATGTGTCACCACAGGACCTCACATGTCACCTGTGGGCCCACCTGCTGCCCAAACAAGCTCTCCAAGACCCTATAGGCTCACAGAGTCCCTGTAGGTTTGCATGATCCCTATATGAGCACCACAGTCCCTACAGGACTGCACACTTCCTATAGGCTCACACAATTTCCATAGCCTCACACAGTCCCTTATAGGATCACATGGTCTCTATAGGCTCACATGGTCCTTATATGAGCTCCCACCATTCCCACAGGATCCTACAGTCCCTTATAGGGTCATACACAGTCTGTTATAGGCTCCCATGGTCCCTATAGGCTCACACTGTCCCCGTAGGCTCACATGGTTCCTCTATGAGCTCCCACAGTCCCTATAGGAGTGCATGGTCCCTTAAAGAATCCCATGGTCCTTATAGGCTCATGCAGTCCCTATGGGGTTGCCTAGTCCCTATAAGGTCACGCGGTCCCTATAGGCTCTCATGGTCCCTATAGGTTCACGTTCCCTCACGTGCTCACGTGTCCCCACACTGCCTCACGTGTCACCCCGGGCTCACATGTCACCATTACCTACAGCTCCTGTGCCCCCACGGCCCCAAAAGTTCCTGAGGGCTCCACATCCCCCCCGTGTCCCCCCACCCCTGTGGGGTCACTGTCCCCACGTCCTCATGTCCCCATAGGGCCCCACAGGGCGTTGGGGTCTGGGGGGGGCGCGGTGACGGCAGCGCCGAAACCACAGCGAACAGCGGCAAAGCCACAACTGGGACACAGCCCGGGGGGGTGGGCAGGAAGGGACCAGCACAGGGAGGGGACACCCAGCAGGTGGGGNCTGCCCCTCACTTGGTTGTGCTACTGGGGGAGGAGTGGGGATTTGGGGTTGAGAGGATGTCCGAAGGAGCAGCGTAAGGAGCATGGGATTGGTTCAGGACATAAATAAATTATTATAGAGTGAAGTAGGGATTAAAAAAAAAAAAAAAAAAGAAATTTTGGGCGTCGGAGTTGCTTAAAAAAAGACAGAAAGACTGTTTGGTGGCTTCTGGAAAGTCCACCGTGGCAAGAGGGCCACCAACGCTGGAAGTGTGGCTTCCTGTGACAAGAACATACGTGGGCCACACTGTAGGGCTATAGGTGGCCCCACTGGGGCACTGTGTTGAAGAAATCCAAGAGAAAAGGGGATAGAGGACTTCGGAGCGATCTGTGCTCGGATTCACATCGGAGCAGATACACGCAGAGCAGAGGAGCTCCTCATTAAGGTTGGTTTTCGTGCACGGGTTTAATTTCTTAATGAGTCCATGAGTCACCCATCCCTCAGCTGCACAGAACGATGGCGTTGGGTGTCACGTCCTGTCCGGAAGATTCTTTTGTTGGTCCTTGACATTGGGCTCCTGTGGCTGTGGGTCTGGGTGTGAAGTTTGGGGAGAGGTGGGAGAAGCCTGGAAGAAGCTCCTCCAGACCCAGTGTGTTTTTGCTGATAGAAATGCCAACATTGGTCAAGTTGAGGTGCCTGGATATGAGCCAGGCTCTGGCTCCAGCTCAGGTTTCCATGGCTGAAGCTGCTGCATACCACAATGTGGGGCTTCCTTCCCGAAAAAAAAAGGGGGTAAAAAAAAAAGTGAATATTCTCGTTTCAGTTCTGCCTGAAATGACTGCATGTGCAGGGGCTGTGCCTTCCAGATGTCAGCTGTCCCAGACTTTGCCCGTGTGTGTTTCAAGTGGTTCCACCCATTCTGCTCTGTGCTATGGTCATGCATGCCATGCTGAGCCTTTAGTGCCTCTCCTTTGGGGTCCTCAGGGCCAGCCTCCCCTTAAGCGTCAGTCCCTCCCTCAGGGTCTGCCTTGCTGCTGGGGTCTGTTCCCATCCTGGGGACACACAGAGTGCTGTGACATTGTGCAGTCCCAGCAGCCCCGTGCTGCAGCAGGGCATGAAGTCCTATGGCTGTCACTTCTCCAGCATTCCTCGCATCACTGCTTCTGCTTAGGGGGATTTAGTTACAGAAAAACAACCTAAAATCATTTCTTCCCCAAGCATTGAGGCAGTGGTTTGGTGGCCCTCCGGTGACACTCGCAGTGATGGCAGTGTGACTGTGGTTCTGTGCAGGGCTGGGACCCGTTCTGCTTGCTGTAGTTTTGGAGCTGCTTTGCCAGCTCAGTGCCTGCCCTCCTGCTGCTGTTTGGGGCAGTGCAACCTTGGACACGTGCAGGAATGGGCCGCTGGGTCGCTTTGGGGCAGGTGTATTTGGGAGCTGGAGGCAGCCCACTTTGTTTCCGGCCCCAAATCTTCCCGAGGTGTCTGCACCTCGCAGGGAGGAGCAGCTTCGACCCCAACCACACGCTCTGCCAGGTGTCCCCATTCGCTTCCACTCGCAGTGCCACCATGATGGGACATGGGCGGCTGTGATGCTGCAGTATTACCTCCAGCAAAACTCCTTTGGGGAACTATTTTTATTGCTTTTCCCTGCATGACTTCTGCAAAGCTTGCGATGCTGAGAGGTGGTTTTTGTGGCAGGACATTAACTTCCCTGAAATCAGTGGGGTGAACAGGAGGATGGGTGAGCGACTGCAGAGTGCACTGTAGGCACCGGGAGCTCGTTTTTCTTGTTCACCACAAATTATTTTAATGATCTTCCGTGCTTGACAGCCTCCTCCTGCCTGCATGGTGTGTGTGGGTCGGCTCCTGGGGGTAATGTCAGCGTGTAGCACGCACATCTGTTTGCTCCCCAGGTGGCTCCGTGGAGTGAACCATCCCCAAAGCAGCAGAGAACTGAGGCCCCACACCTCTCTGCTGGGCAGTGACCTTGAGTTGCTGCCCCCCAGAAGCTGTCCCAGTCCTGGCACTGGGCACCTCTCCTTGGGAGGATTTGAGGTTTCTTGCAGCCCCAGATGCCCGTCCTGGGGGTGTGAGGTGGGAGGGGAGGCAGGGAAGGATCTCTTCCAAGTTGTGGCTCCTAGAATCCCTGGTTTGAAAACAAATGTGACAACACTCTGCGGTTTTGGGTGGTGCAGCTGTAAGAAGCTGCCTCTCGGGACTCCCCACTCAGAATGAGGCTTTTTCTGCTGAATCTCTCCTCCTTCAGCCTAAGCAGTGTGACGTAGAACTGCTTTTTTTCTTCTTCTAGAAGAAGAAATGCGATGCATTTCCCGGGTGACCGGTGCTAAATAACCCAAAGGCAGCATCTGCTTAATTTCCGCTTTGGCTTTGAAACAGTTCAGCACTTCTCAATCCCAGCAGCAGAAAAATGAGCGATTCCCAGGGAACGGTTTGAAGTTTGCTCTAAAAACAAAGTCCCAGAAACAAATCATGAGGATGGGATTGCTGCTGGGGCTGCTTGGGATTTGGGCACTTCCCTCCCCAGTTTTGCATGGACTGAGGTTTGTGGGTTCCCTGCCGGGAGGGGAGATGTGGGGTGAAGCAAGCTTGGTGTTTCCAGGCAGGATTTCATAGAGAGCTGCAGCTCACCCTGTGCCTGCTCCCCAGTGTCAGAGTATTTATAGGTTGGGTTGCAAAACCCAGCAGCAGCAGCAGTGAAATGGCAAAAACACCAATTAGAGTTTGTGACGGCTTCATAACCTCTGCACTCAAAGGTTTTGCAAAGCTTGGAGGAATCTCTTCTCTCTCCAGGTGCCACCAGGCTGCAGCCCAGGGCCACACAGGAGCTCAGTGGTAGATTTGGATTTTCTGCCCCTTTTTTTTCCTGTCTGTGTCTATCAGGAGCCACCTTTGGGGCGCTGTGGGGTGAGGCCAACCCAGGGGGGAAGTTGCACGATGTTCTCTTCCCGACGGGAGCAGTCAGTGCTGCGTCAGAGGCAGTTTTGAAGTGGCTGTCACTGCGTGCGCTTCTCATCCTCGCTCTTTGGAGCAGGGGTTCAACCTGGGATCCTGACTCCCGTGTGGAGAGCCACCCTTGGGAGCATGGACTAATGAGGGCACACCTCGGAGTGCAGCCATGCTACAGTCACTGCGTGGCTGCCTTGTGCAGAGAGGCTGGACTGTGCAGCAGTGCGTCCTAAAGCTTTGAGGTGCCATCACATGGCTTGGAGCCCCACGTCTGTGCTCCGCCCCGCAGCAAGCAGTCCACGCCTCCTGTGGGGAATGGCTTAGAAGGTGAAGTTTTGATGCTCGGGGCTGGCGGGGAGTGCCAGGAATGCTCCAGGTGCAGTTTGAGGACTCTTTTCCCACCCATGACTCGTGGGGAAATGTCACCTGTGGAGAAACCTTGAATGCATGAGGGGTCTGGGGCAGCGTGGCTCTGGGCTCAGAGCAGGGAAGCTGTTGGGCCATGTTCCTACTTCTCCTTGCCCTGACTGGGTCGTCTGCTGCTGCCCTTCAGATGTGAAGGTGGCAGTGGTGGCTGTTCCTGTGGCTTTCTCGGGGATGCTGGCCACTGCCAAGCCCTCAGGCAGCGAGCACACAGCACACTACACTCCTCTCCAAGTTCTCCTTTCCTCAGTTCCTGCTGGGATGTGGCATTTGGGTTCCCAGCAGCTTGTGGGGATGACTTGGGACAGCTGTGCTCTCAGAGTGTGCTTCAAGGCACAACACTGCTGCAGCATCATTCCCATTGGGAGCACAGAGTTGTTGAGCTGTTGGCTGTGCTTTCTGTGAAAACTCAGCTTTGTTCCCAGTATGATTTCATGCTTAGATGAATCTTGGGGTGACCATGCTGATAAATGCAAAGAACAAAATCCAGAGGTGGAGTGGCCTTGGATGAGGTAAAGTCACCCATCCTGGGGCTTCCCTGCCCACAAACCTGCCAGGATGGGGAGGGAGAGCCAGGGGCCCAGTCTGACAGGGCCTGGAGCTGAGCAGGTCAGGGTGTGCTGGCTGTGACAGGAGGGACACTGAGGCTGCAGCTAGCGTTCTGCATGTCCCACTGGTGGTGGTGCCTCAAGGATTCAGAGCCCAGTGCAATGGGACCGCACGGTTTGGGGCTGTTGCTCCAGGCTCTGGTTTGGGATCCCAGCGGAGGAGGGGACACATGGCTGAGATTTAGGAGTTGCACTGAGCCAGAGTGGAGTGGCACAGTGGTGGGGACATCCCTGGATGGGGAAACTCAACTTGGAGGATCCAAGAGTGGGATTTTCACAGAGAGAGAGCAACAGGAACTGCGTTCACATCTGATGGCCTCTTTTTGTCTTGCAGGAACCGCGTGGTGGGCAGAGATGGCAGCCCTGAAACGCAGCCGCACGCAGGCCTGGCCCGAGGAGCAGGGCGACCGTGAGCACGGGCTGTACAGCCTGCACCGCATGTTCGACATCGTGGGCACCCACCTGACGCACCGCGACGTGCGCGTCCTCTCCTTCCTCTTCGTGGATGTCATTGATGACTACGAGCGGGGCATGATCCGCAGTGGCAGGGACTTCTTGCTGGCGCTGGAGCGGCAGGGCCGCTGTGATGAGACCAACTTCAGGCAGGTGCTGCAGCTGCTGCGGATCATCACGCGCCATGACCTGCTGCCCTACGTCACCCTCAAGAGGCGACGGGCTGGTGAGTGCTCAGTGCTCAGACTGTGGCCAAAGGGGGGTGGTGGCAGAGCAGGGTGGCAGCGTCCTGTGATTCTGTGGTCTTTGAGGTGCCTTCCGACCCCAGAGAATTGAGTGATCCCATGGTTCTGCGATCTGTAAGATCGCTTCCCATCCAACTGTGCTGTGGTCCCATGGTTCTGAGATTCTCCTCTTTCTCCTCCATTGACACTCTCTGGGGCTTTAGGGAGAAAGTTTCTTCTGGCCCAGAGGCCCTGTTTTTTGGGGAGATGCCTTCAAGTGGCCTTTGGGTAGGCAAGGAGGAGCTCCAGGGACAGCATGATCACCTTCTCAGAAGGGACACGAGGCTCTAGAGGTGACTGATGTCCTCCCTGAGCCCACTGCTATGCACAGCACCATGGGACGTTCCAAGAGGACGTGCTTTTTGAGCAGAGTGCCCCAACCTCTCCTGTTTCAGCAGCTGGCTTTCTCTCTGGGTGCAGACCTGAGCAGTGTTACCCAGGCCATTCAGACTGGGGTAAATTGGTTGGATTTTGGTCACTCATTGAGCTGTAGGCCCAGCTCTGTGCCATTTCACCATTTGGGGAACCTTACCAAGGCCTGGAGGACCTCACTGTTGCAGGAGTGGTGAGGTGGCCGCTTTGGCAGGCTCCAACCTCAGAAATACGCATTTTTCATATGAAATGAGGATAATTGTGCTTTCTTGGCAGTTCTGGGCTGCTGAGTCTCTGCTTTCTGCTTGCAACTGTGATGCCAGCGCTTGGGAAAGTGGTGAACACAAGTATGGGCAGGCATGAAATCTTCCCTGTTTTTGGGGTGAGATGTGGGGGGGCTGACAGAGGAGCACAGAGGCCACAACAAATTCTTTAACCCGGGGCTGTCGCCCCCATCCTGGCGATGGCATCTGTCCTGTGCTGGAGAGCTGCATCAGGAGACAGAAGTCGCCTAGGTGTAAGATCCTGTCCAGCCACATTCGAATGGCAGCAGCTTAAGAAATGCCCCAAAATAGTTCAGAAAGTGGTGCCAAGAGCTGCACCTGACACGAGGTTTACAGTGCACTTTGCAGTGAGGGCAAACGGATCGATGGGTTGGAGGAAATGCTGCTCGGGTCCCTGCCTCCTTCCACAGCTGTGCCTCACTGCAGTCTCATCTCTTTGTTCCTCTTTCTTAGTTGTTTCTCTGCAGAGGAGCAAAACCTCAGCCCTGAGTTAGCTCAGAGCTGGGGGAAGGATGGGAGCTGTGGTCTCACTTCCCCCATCATCTTCGCTGGCAGCTGCTCCTCTTTAGCAGCCTGACCTTGGAGCCCTGGCAGCGCACATCACGCTGCTTCAGAGCTCTGCTCTGAAGTCACACAGATAACAAAGTCACGCAGATAACACTATCTGCTATTCCAGCCTGGAGGTGTAGGCAGGGGCATCAGCATGGGGCTGTCCTGGGGGCGGACACTGTCAGAATGGTCCGTGCTGAGCCTGGGCTGTGCCAGTAGCTGTGGAAAGGGACACAGACAGCCTTTCCCACACAGCACAGTGTTATTTCTGAGCTCTAAAATGAGTTTATTTCCCAAGAGGATTATCTGAGGAACAGCTCTTCGCAGTTGGGTGTCAGGGGGACCTTAAGTGCCACTGCCAGGGCTGGGAACTGCACGGCTGCAACTTTGGGGGTGTTTGTTTCTTTGTTTTGCTTTGTTCTGGAAAGGAGATGTCGTGAAGTTCTTGGGCTTAAAAAGGAAGCCATGGGGAAATCACCTGTGGGAAGTCATCAGTGGAAATCATCAGGGGGATGTGTGTGCAGTGGGGGATCTGTGCTTGCAGCGCTTTGTGCTGGTGCCTGCTGCTGTCCGTGGGTCTGTCCTAACGAGACCCCCCCACTCCCTCTCTGGCAGTGTGTCCAGACCTGGTGGACAAGTACTTGGAGGAGACCTCCATCCGCTACGTGACGCCGCGGGCTCACAGCGCTGCAGAACACGGCCTCGGCCACCCCCACAAATCAGGTGAGGACCTGGGGCTTGGGAACGTACCGGGATCTCTGTCTGAATTCCCCTGTTTCTCTGGTAATGGGGCAGAAGCTGGCACATGAATTGTGGCACTGATAACAAAAGGGCTGAGCCCACCCGAGAACCGCCCCTGCCCCAATCCTTAGCTCGGCACTCAGGCTCTCTGCAGCTCTCTCCCAGCAGAATCCGGCCCTGGTGTGACTGTCCCTTCACATTAGTGGTGCCTTTCCCCATCTGTCACTGTCACCTCATCCAGGCTGGGCACTGCCTGGTGCTGATAGCAAGCACTGGTAACAGTGCTCAGGTGACACCTTGAGCAACTGGGGGACAACCAAAAGAAGATTTTGGTGGCCCTTCCCATTCTGGGGAGCAGCTGCAGTCAGGCCATCCTCCAGGTTCACCCTAGGATGAAATCAACGCTTTAGAACACACCAAAAGATTTCCACAGAACTGGGGGGCTCTTCTGCTCCCTGCGGTGGAGGTGCTTTTGGGGCTGCCCTTGGTCTGCAACTCTATGGGCTGCAGAAGGAGCGAAGCCCCCAGCCCCAGGTTTGGGCACCGCAGGGGCAGTGCACGGCTCTGGGTCCCTGCTCTGAGCTGCCCCCCAATCCTGGCTTCTCACCTGTTCGTCCTCTGGGCAGTGCCTCCCCAGCACCCCATGGTCTGCTGCTCCTCGGCGGGGCCACAGATCTGCACCAAGAGGCCCGGCCGCGGCAGGGCCCTCCTCAGCAGCCAGCGCAAGCGCAGGAAGTCTGTGACTCCAGACCCCAAGGAGAAGCAGACATGCGGTAAGATCGGTGGGGGGACAGAGGGGGTCTTGACACCCCCAGGAGAATGGGGACAGCATGCTGAGTGCCCCCACTCCCCGCAGACATCCGCTTGCGAGTCCGAGCCGAGTACTGCCAGCATGAGACGGCGCTCCAGGGCAACGTCTTCTCCAACAAGCAGGACCCGCTGGAGCGCCAGTTCGAGCGCTTCAACCAAGCCAACACCATCCTGAAGTCCCGGGACCTGGGCTCCATCATCTGTGACATAAAATTCTCAGAGCTCACCTACCTCGACGCGTTCTGGCGCGATTACATCAACGGCTCTTTGCTGGAGGCCCTCAAGGGTGTCTTCATCACGGACTCGCTCAAGCAAGCTGTGGGCCACGAAGCCATCAAACTGCTGGTCAATGTGGATGAGGAGGATTACGAGGTTGGGCGCCAGAAACTCCTGAGGAACTTGATGCTGCAGACAGCCCCCTGACGCCCGGTGGGATCCAAGCTCTTTTTTTTTTTTT
>JACDJE010000790.1:111318-122741 GCA_016647715.1 Pavo muticus
TGTCCCCGAATTCCCATATTCCCAACTACATCCTATACCTGTTAAATTTCACCACCTGACTTTCACATTAATTTCGCTATCATTTTCCCTATCCACAAAGATAGACTTAATAATCAACAGATCGAACTAGAGGCCCTTTTGTAATTTATCCTCTATTCCATACTTAAATTCCCCATGCAATTTGTCAGGTTAAAATTTTGGGCCACTGCCCAAGTAACATTTAGGTAGCTATTACCTTCCCAGGCTAAAGCAAATCTTATAAGGTTAATTACAACACGTAGTTTATGCATTTTTCTTAATTGTTAGTCAGAGGGATCCTTTCTCCCTCGCAGCCCACTGTGGTCGGACAGTCTTCTTCAGGTGGGTATAGTGTATCCATGGTATCAGTCCTTCCACCTTGGTTCCAGAGGAGAATCTGAGAGGGTTTTAACATACACATAATCTCCAGGCAATATATTGTGCACTGGTCTGTCCAGACCCCGCACTCTGGTGCCAAATACCATTTTTTCAATTTCCCTTAGTTGCTTTGTTAAGCTGGTCACATATTTACTCAGTATTCCATCCCCCATCTGCATAGAAATTCCCTTCTGTACGGTATAAGGTCGTCCATAAAGAATCTCATATGGACTTAATCCTTCCTTAGTTCGAGGTTTAGTCCAAATTCTTAGAAGTGCCAGGGGCAGTGCCCGTGGCCATGGAATCCCAGCCTCTTGGCCGAGTTTTACTATTTGTAACTTGATCAGATGGTTCATCTTTTCCACCTGACCTCTTGACTGCAGCCTATAAGGTGTGTGCAATTGCCAATCAATTCCCAGTAATGTGCTAATCTGCCAGACCACCTTAGCAATAAAATGTGGGCCTCGATCTGATGAGATTGCTCCCAGTGCCCCGAACCTCGGAATTATTCCTTGTAACAAAACCTCAGTTACTTCCCTAGCCTTGTTAGTTCGGCCAGGGTATGCCTCAGGCCATCCTGAAAAGGTATCCATTAGGACCAACATAAATCTATACCCCCTTTTCTTGGGAGTTTCAAAAAATCTGCCTGCCACTGTTGTCCTAGATAGTTTCCATTTCCTATTTGCCCTAACTGAAACTTGCGACCTGTTCTAGAATTATTCTGTGAACAAACCTCACATTGCTGTGTTACCTGTTCAATGGTGGTGTATAACTTCCGAGTCACAATCTGTTGGCTCAGGTGTTTACGCAGAGCCTCAGTTCCCCTGTGAGTTTTCCTATGCTCAGCCATGATTATGGCCCATAGGGAGGTGGGAACTATTATTTTGTTTGGAACCCTAATCCACCCTCCTTTTCCCACCTGCCCCCTTAAGTCCTTTATCAATTTTCAGTCTTCACTTAAATATCTTAGTTTTACCTTCAATTTGAATTTTACCATCTGGAACCAAAGCATGCACTTCTATGTCCTCCATTTCTGCTCCATTTTGCTTCTCAGTCAGCAAATACATTGCCCGCTTCTTAGGCTGTTTCTCCCTTCTGGTGGGCTTTACAATACATGATAGCCACGTTCTCAGGTCATACCAGACAGAACCTCTCGACACAATCACAAGACGTCTAGCTTGTACACCTGGCATGAGTGTGAGCAGATGCTATAAAGGTCAAACTGATCAGTGGCAAACCCGTGGTGGTTGTCTGGAGTGAGTGGGTTGCCAAATGGTGGAAGAAGAGCAGGCAGCAGATTGCCAAATGGTAGAAGACCCCGTATGGAACCCGCTTTACATTGTCCTAGCTGGGAACAGATGGGAGAAATGACCTGCACAGAAGGAGGTGAGCCAACATCGAGCTGCATCTCACGCAGGAATGGTTCCATGGGAGCAGGGCGCAGTGGGCAGCACATCGCTGAGTGGCTGCTGATGGAATACTGCACCAAGATGGGGGCCCCCGATGGCTCCTTCCTTGTTGTTCCCTAGGGTTCAGGATCCAGTAGCGATTTCATAACCCAAATAGGTTACTGATCACCATGCCACCTCAGCTTTTTCTGTGAAGAAACTCGATAGCCATCAAGTCTGAGAAAGTTTATTAAATTAATTGTCCTTGCTATGCATACCTCCTTTGTTTCGATCAGGTCACCTGTGTACTGTAACAGGGTTCCTTGTCCTGGGAGCCGTACCCATTGCTCCAGGTCCTTGGCAAGTTGGTTCCCAGAAAGAGTGGGACTATTTTTGAACCCTTGGGGAGGCACTGTCCATGTAAGTTATGTTCTTCTTCCTGACTCAGGATTCTCCCAGTCAAAGGCAAACATTAGCTGGTTTTCTGGACTCAACGGTAGACAAAGGAGGCATCTTTTAGGTCCAGAAAGGTAAAGCATGCCAATTCCCCTGATAATTTGGTAAGCAGAGTATATGGATATGCTACCAATGGGTATATATTCTTCAGTATTCTATTGATAGCCCTTAAATCCTGTACTATCCAGTGGTTCCTGTACAGTTTTCTAATCAGGAGGATGGGTGTGTTGTATTTTGACTCGCACTCCACTAACAACCTGAGTTTCTGAAAACGGTCAATTATTGGCTGGATTCCTTTCCTGTCTTTGAATTTGAGGGAGTACTGATTAATCCGAACCGGCTGAGCTCCCTGCTTCATTCTGAATGCCACTGGTATTGCATTCTTAGCTCTTCCTGGGGTTTCTACCACCCACATCCCAGGATAAACCTGATCACTTACTTCATCTGAAATCCCAGTCCCAGCAGGGGTAGTGATCAGTGCTAAACTAAGCACCTCTATTAACTGTCCTTCTTTTACCCTAGACTCCAATTTTCCTTTAAACTTTATTTCAACTTCCAGTTGCTCTAGTAAATCTTGCCCTGGCAAAGGCTTTGGTGAATTTGGCACGTACAAAAATTTGCATATTCCTACCTGTTTACCTATACTAAATTGTAAAGGCTTAAGAAAGTAAGCCTTTTTACTTTTGGCCAGTGGTTTCCCTTACGGTTACAAATTCATCATTTACTGGAGTTAAAGTAGTATTCAACACCGAATAAGTTGCTCCAGCATTTACTACAAATTCCACACTTAGCTGCAATTCCTTCCTTAGCTTGATTTTCTTCACCCTTAACTGTTATTGCGTCTGTTACCAAATCTAGTGCAGCTTTCTGCACTAACTGCTTTTCTGTTCAATGGGGGCGGAACCCTTCTGGGCCCTTCCAGCCCCCCCTTTTACCTCTTTCTGAGAGGACTTCTGGGTCCTACAGCCCTACTCTAGCACTGCAAAAGTAACAGTTGCTGCTGTTTTATATCACTCACTTCGCTTTGGTCCTGACATCCCTGTTACACCCTGCTCATCTTTGCCTTTCTCAGCCTATGTCTCTCCCAAAATTTTTCATTTTCCAAACTCTCATCATTACATAAACTACTAACATTGTATTTCAGTTTCACCTCCTCCTCTCCAGAGGCTTCCAGCGCTAACACTGGGATTTCAGATTTCCTAGATCTCTTGCAGATGAGGGCTATTCACACTTCCAGTGCCCTATCCTCTCTCTCTCTCCCCCCTTACAAGTAACGCTGTTTACAGCAGCAGTCTCTGGCCCCGGCTCTCTTTCACTCCGAGAGTTCTGCTAGCAGGGGAAACAGTGCGGGGGGGGGAGGGTTGCTGTCATGCCAGAGCAGGTAAACTCACTTTCTCTTTAACCCTTTTTCCCCTATTCCACTATTTGTACCCCCAATTATACTTCCATATACCATTAACGATTACACTTTCTTATACCGTCAAAACAGTTTGTCCCATTCCCTTCAAAACCCACAATTCAAACAATACAATTCTTCAGTTTCCATAAAACACCCTTAATACCATATAAACATCCCTAAAATAACCCCCAGTGTTCCGTACACCAATTGTAGTGACACTCAGGACACTGAGTGGCACCACCAACCCCGATACACTTCTTCACATGCTAGACAACATATAATATAAATGGGGCAACACTCGTTTTCCAGGTGGAACGCACACCTTTTCTCAGGCCCCTCTTCCCAATTTATAAAGTATAAATTCCCATCACTGTCCCAATCTATAAACTTCATACAAACAGAAAAACACATATGGGCAGACAGATAACACAAAGAATAACTTTCGCTTCGTCCGTCTCCGGCCGTTTCCCTCGCGGGAGAACGAAACCGTGGATTGGGACTCTGCTCTCGCTCCGTAGCTTGGCTACGTCTCACTCACACCACATTCACACAACGCCGGCTTAGTCAAAATATAAGTTTGAAATTTCTTAGTTCGTAGTTCTAATTCCCTCAGAGGATATCCCAAATATTCTGATGGTATTAATTCAGATACACAGTACCGAACATTTGCAACAGATGGTAATAGCAATTATACAACCTGTAACTCCTGTTACCATAACCAGGAGAACCCAGATAACCATTTGACAGGATACCCACTATATCCTGCCCCCTTACCCCGTGTACGACTTACAAGGTCCATTTGTGGGTGCTCCCCCAAGGAGCTGCTTGCCAGAGCCTGCCCACCCCAGCCGGCAACCTACCAAACCTGTGAGCTCACTGACCCAGGGGCAGCACAAAGGCTATCCACCCTGCGTAGGATGTCTCTGTGCGACTTACGGGTTCCCCTCCTTCCCTAAACATACCAGGCCCGCTGATAGATGGTCCTTGTCTGCTCCTGCAGTGATCGGATGAGGAAGGGGAGTCCTTCCAAGCAATCTCAGGACGCACCAAAGGCGTCCCCCCTCTCAGCCGGTCCTGCAGCCAAGCAGAGATTGTCCCATCTGGGGTGCCAAACTGATTTGCGGAATCAAACTCTATAACCTAAAGTTAGGTTATAAAGCAGGCACATTTATTCAATGAGACACGTATCATTGGGTGCACGGGGGATAATTCCTCCTAACACGCACACCAACAAGCAAGAGCAGTACAAATTTGTAGAGCAACCTTATGCATATTCAAAACATGTCCTGGAATTTAGTTACATATTCATTAATCTTCTGGAAACTCATCTGCATGCTGCTCCTCCCCTTGACACACGCGTGGTTCATAGCGGGGGTCTTTCTCTAGTGGTCATGGGGATGAAGTTAGTAGCCTTCCTCTCTTTGAATCTTCACCTTTAGCCTAGTTTTGTGTTCAACTTCCAGAAGTAAACTGGTTCTTGCTGACAACGCCTCAGCACTTCCTCGTGATGTTTACATTCTTCCCACAGCACTCTATCCCTTATCTTGTTTTTCCATTCAAGCACCTTGTCCCTTATCCCATTTTCTCTAAATTCCTGCTTAGCTTGCATCCTAATACAATAGCTAATCAATAACCCGTCATTCCTTAATTCACTTAAATACTTCCCCCCCTAAAATACCACATTTCCTTCCCCAAAATACACTTTCCTCCCCCAAAATATGACACCGGTATTTTAGGAAGAAAACTTCATCGCTTGAGGTGAAAATTGCCCCTCTGCAACAAACTGAGGGGGAGAGAGAAATAAAGAGAGAGCGCACAGCTACAGCCTAGCCAGGAGCTCTACCTTTCTTCCTCTGCTGGGTCCTCCAGGAATGCCACTCCTCTCCTCCAAGAGCCCAAAATGCCCATAAAGACAGCCCGTAGAACCAGAACATGAACTCTTTTATCCCTATTGCTTTATGTGATAGTCTGACGTGGAATACTAACAACAAAAATCACAAAACTGCAACAGAGGTCCTTCCTCAGTGGCAGTCAGCCCTTAAATGGGGTCTAGGAGAGGTGCAGCCAGGCTCCACCCTTCTATTCACACCGCTCAATTGCCTTCACCTGTGCTCCCACGACTGACTAAGTGCTTGCCTCAGGTGAACAATCAGTGGTTCAGGCCGTGACTCACCAGCTCCCATTCACAGGGCCATTAAATGACAGACGTGTGTCACTGGGAGCTGAGGGTGTGCAAACAGCACTCGCTGCGTTCCCAGCAGCGATTTCAGCCCTTTGCTGTCCGGGCTACTCACACAGATCTCAGCATCTGCTGTGTCAGCATTGAGATCTGTGCTCCCCCGTCCCTTAGAAGCGTCACCAATTGGCACTGAGGACAGACTGGGATCAAAATATGTGGGCTGTCACAGGTCATCCATCCATAAACCTCCCTTGGCTGTTATTCATTCTGTTCATTTTCTTTGCTCTATGGCTGTATGAGCACTTTGAGGGCACGGCCTGAAGCTGTGATGGAGCACCTGGGGAGGGGTGCAGCCCTGCGAGCACAGCTGGGGACAGCTCGGCTGTGGGGTGGGGCTGAGGCGGGCTCCACCCCTCCCTGACCCCATTTAAGAGCTGGGAAGCGTAGGGGCAGCATCTGAGTTCAGGGAGTGCTTCCTTTAGGGTGTGGGGGTGGGCTCTGTTCCTTGGGATGGGTGATCCCTTCTCTATTGTAGAGCTGTGATCTCTCCTTTTTTGGGGGATCCTGACCACGTGTAAGGGCTGCTGGCTATCTGTACCTGGAAGCTGCTTCCTTCAGAGTGTGGGTGAGCATTGGTCCTTGGAATGGGATAAGTGGTTCCTTTTTTATTTCAGGGCTGTGACCTCCCCTTTTTGGGAGATCCTGACCCCATTTAAGGGCTGGTAGTCATTAGGGCAGCATCTGAACCTGGAGACTATTTCCTTTGGGATGTGGGGTGAGTGATTCTTGCTTTATTTCAGAGTTGTGTACTTTTCCTTTCTGGGGGAATTCCAAGCTAGATTAGAGCAGCTGTATCTGCTATGTGTGTCCTTACAATGCCTTCAATCTCTTCCTAAAGGAGATGAAGGGGTTCTCTCCCACTCTCTGAGCTGCTGATGGAAGGACTGCCATTCCTTCCTTCCTTCCTTTCAGTGCTCCCTTACTTCTGGAATGCTTCAGTCAGCCCTGATAGTGCTGGTCAGCTGACTGAGCACTGCAGCTCTGGGTGTGCTGATAGTTAATGTCCTTTTCCATAAAGGGGTTCTGCATTCTGCAGGTCCTGTCTGCAGCTCTTTTTAAGCTCATTACCTTCTGGTTGAGCTGCTGTTTCATGATTCTCATCTTATAATCTCTGACCTGGGGCTCCAAACATGGTTTGTCTGCTCCTACGTCATTCCATTTCATGGCTGTAATTAACAGTGCCGTGTGTTAATTGCACCCATGCAGAGTTGTTTAAGGGCATTCTGTGCATCATAATCATGTATTAAATTATGTTCTGTATCTCTTCTGATCTCATTTTGCAGCTCAATGGGGTTTAAGGATTTCCAGGGCTCCTCTAATCGGTGGTGTGAGATCTGTGCAGCAGGTAATGGAACATTACGAGCCCCATGTTGGTGCATTGCTTGCATGCAGATAGGTTTGTGATGACTGTGGGAAGCTTACTTAGCAATTGAATGGGGTTACAGGGGGCTCACCTTAGTCCGTGGGGTCTGTTATCCCATCCCAATGAGCTCTATGGCTGCTGATAGAATGAGGTGCATCAGCCGGGACCTGAAGAATGCTCCTGAACCCCAGTGGCCATTTGCTTCATCCTCACTCAGTATAATATAGTCTGCACTGCTCGAGTATACTGACCACGGGTATTCTGTTCCTGTTTTCTGGTTCTCTCCTATATCTCCCTTATGGATTTGTCAGTGATAATAGATCCCAGGGCATTGTTCTCAGAGCACATCATGGCTGAAGACCCTGGGGTCCAAAGGTCCTTTCTGTTTTACCAGCAGATCTGGTTTTGTGTTAATAAAGAGAGGACTGTCCTCTTCTGGATGACTACAGTCAGAATCTCCCCAGGTATCTCATCCCAATTGTAAGGAGATGCTATTTGCTTCCTAATCTGTATGATACCCAACCCCCCACTCCTCTTCCTTCCATCCCCTGACCCCCATTAAGTAGCTCTGCAGCTTCTAGGGACAGTGCATCCACCACATCTCTGGCAACCTGTTCCACTGCCTCACCACCCTTACTGTGAAAGATATTTTCCTTATATCTAACTTCAATTTTCCCTTGTCCTTTCCTTTAGGTACTGAAAGGCTGTTACCAGGTTACCTCAGCCTTCACTTATCCAGGCTGAACAGCCCCAGCTCTCCCTCCTTATAGGAGAGATGTTCCATCCCTCGATTCATATTTGTGGCTGTCCTCTGGATGTGCTCCCACACCTCCGTCTCTCTCTTGCACTGAGGAGATCCACATCCAGATGCATCACTCCAGGTGAGGTCCCACCAGCGCAGAGCAGAGGGGTGGGGATAGTCTCTCTTTGCCTGCTGACTGCGCATCTTTGGATGCAGCCCAGGATAAGGTTGGCTTTCTGGGCTGGGAGGGCACATTGCTGGCTCATATCCAGATCCCACCCACCAGTACCGCCAGGCCTTATGGGGCAGGACTATGCTCAGTCCTTTCATCCTGCAGCATGTCTTGGTAGTGGGGGTTCCCTCATCCCAGCTGCAGACCCTGCACTTGGATTTGTTGAACCTCATGAGGTTCACCTGTGCCCACTGCTCAGCCTGTTGAGATGCCTCTGGATGGTGTCCCGTCCCTCTGGTGTGTCACTGCACCCCACAGCTCAGTGTCATTAGGGTGCACTCGACCCCACTTTTGATGTCACTGATGAAGGGGCAATCCCAGATGTTTATACAGACTGAGTGAAGAACCCCTTGAGAGAAGCTCTGTGGAGAAGGACTTGGGGGTCCTGGCGGATGAGAAGCTGGACGTGATGCAGCAGTGTGCGCTTGCAGCCCAGAAGGCCAACTGTGTTCTGGGCTGCCTTAAAAAAGGAGTGGCCAGCAGGGGTTGGGAGGTGATTCTCCCCCTCTACTCAGCTCCTGTGAGGCCCCATCTGCAGTACTGCGCCCAGGCCTGGGGCCCCCAGCACAGGAAGGACATGGAGCTCTTGGAGCGGGTCCAGAGGAGGGCCACTAAGATGATCAGAGGGCTGGAGCACCTCTCCTATGAGAAAAGGTTGAGGGAACCGGGATTGTCTTTCTCGGAGAAGAGAAGGCTCCGGGGAGACCTCACTGTGGCCTTCCAGTACTTGAAGGGAGCGTATAAACAGGAGGGGGAACGGCTGTTTACAAGGGTGGATGGTGATAGGACAAGGGGGAATGGTCTTAAACTGAGACAGGGGAGGTTTAGGTTGGATATCAGGAGGAAGTTTTTCATACAGAGGTTGGTGATGCACTGGAACATGTGCTTTAGAGTCACTTCCAGGAGGATCTGCTCTGTGATCCCAGCACAGAGGTGAGACTGACATGTTGATAGTTCCCGGGGTCATCCTTTCTATCCATAATAACAGGTGTGCTGTTGTCTTTTTTTCTACTCACCAGGACTTCACCTGACTGCCACGACTTCTCAAATACCATTGAGAGCGGCTTGGTGACTGCAGCAGTGAATTCCCTCATGACTCTGAGATGCATCTCATTGGGGCCCATAGATTCCTGGATGTTCAGGTTCCTCAGGTGGTTCAGAACCTGATCTTCACGCAGTGTGGGGGAGGGAGGTGGTTGGTGGGGTGGCATTGCTTCCTCAATACCCACTTACCAAACCAAATGTGAGGGCTGTGTGATGAGCAGTTATCAGGGAAGATGGAAGCAAAAATGTTGTTGTGTCCCTGAGCCTTCTCCTTGTGTGCTCTTCCCAGCTATGGCACTGCTGGTAAGAGCAGTGTGCACAGGGTGCAACCCTACGTATGAGGGGCAGTGCCTTCATTATTGTGTTGTGTCCAACAGGTGGCAGCACAGAGCTGCGGTACTCCCGAGTGCTGTAACGACGGCACAGAGAGGTTCGTGGGTCTGCATGGGAACAGCAAGGAACTGAAATCTGCATTTCCTGGAATGGCCCGGAACCCCACTTTGCTGACTGGTGATTGCCTGCCTAGCAGGTAAGGGCGATGCACACCCACCAGTGTTTACCCATTGCATAGTTAGACAAAAGGTAGCACTCACAGTGCTCTTTATTGCATTTTATGGTGCTCTGAATGCTGCCTGTCCTAATCTTCCCACGTTCTCCTTCCCTCTGTCCTTTCCTGTGGAGTTCTCCTTTTCTTTGCCTTGGCTTTCTCTGCTGCATTCTCTTTGCCTTTGCCTTGGCTTTCGGTTGGGTGTGTGCTCTCCTTGCCCTCTGTGTTGGCATTCCCTGCCACATTCTCTGTGTCCTCTTGTAATCACCTCTGTTTCCTTTACAGAGCCTTCATTTGAGACTCAGGTGCCACGGAACGAGAGATCAAAGAAAGGAACCAACTCACTCTTCCCAGCAGCAGCCTGGGAAAAGAAGGGTGAGCTGAGGAGAGCATCCCAATTCAGTCAGAGCTCTGCACCGTGAGAAGAAAGCGAGGGGGAGGAAAACCCACGCACAGACTCGGACTGCATATGCGCTCCTGGAAGCACCGCTGAGACGGGGAGAGAGGAAGGGGTGGATGGAGACTCCCCCTGCTCCAGGCACGGATGTGCTGCTTCAGGCTGTGACCCAGAAATTGCACTGCACCTCTGTTTTGGCGCTCGTTCCCTCTTTCCCCTGTTTTGGCGCTCGTTCCCTCTTTCCCCTGTTTTGGCGCTCGTTCCCTTTCCCTGGGCCTTCTCTTTGCCCTCTGTTGCGTCCTTCCTTGCAGCATTCTCTTTGCCCTTGCCTGAGCTATTTTTGTGACGTTATCTTTGCCTGCTGTTTTGGCGTCCCTTCTGTTTTTGGCGTGGCCTTTTGGCCCCTCTGTTTTTGGCAGCCCCGCTGTTTTGGCGTTCCCTCTGTTTTTGGCGTGGCCTTTTGGCGGCCCTTCTGTTTTTGGCGTTCACTGCTGTGTTCTGCTTGCCTTTGCCTTTGGCTCTCTGGGGTTGTCTGGGAGGCAGTGTCAATTTTAATGTTGACCTGAACCCTGGCTTAATGGGAGCTGTAAAGATAATGATATTAACCCACAGTGTAACTCTAATCCTTAACCCGATGCTCAAAATGTCTCTGACCTTACAAGCAGCAATAAAGGCAATGCCCCGTGTGTTCTGTTGAAGTGACCTTAGGGATAATTGTAGTGCAAAAGATAATGCATGCACGCATGGAAAAGCCACTCTTCCTGACCCTACAGAGACACTGTAGGGCTGCCACCCCCACCCCTCTCCCTCCCATTTCCTGGGCGCCAATTCCAAGCTAGCCCTGCAGCTGCAGGACTGCACGGCTCAAGGAAGGTATCCCCTCAGATCGCTGTCTGCTGGGACCAGCACGGAGCAGCTTTGTGATGGTGCAGTGATGCCCAGGGATCATGCCCACAGGTGCAATCGGTGAGCAAGGAGGCTTCCCCAGCTGCACCCCGATCACCAAACTCCTTTGTGTCATCTTGTCTCACAGCCCCAGACGTCTTGCTACGGCACAGCTGGTAAGAGCAATGTGCACAGGGTGCAGCCCTGCGTATGAGGGGCAGTGCCTTCATTATTATGTTGTGTCTAACAGGTGGCAGCACAGAGCTGCAGTGCCCCCGAGCGCTGTAACGACTGCACGGAGAGATGCGTGGGTCTGCATGGGAACAGCAAGGAAC
>JACDJE010000104.1:0-399058 GCA_016647715.1 Pavo muticus
TTTTTTTCCTTTCCTTTTCCCTTCCCCTTCCTCTTTTGGGGGGGGGGCTAGGAAGGGGGCCCTTGGGCCCACTGTCCCTGTCACGGGCATAGACTGGTCCAGGTAACCCCGTGACACTATTATATAGCACTTGCTCTGTAGCTTATTAATTGCTCACTCACCAAGGACAAAAAGTTCAAGTCTTATGTTGAGAAGAACTACTGTATCAAACAATTGTTATCCAATTCAGATCTGTTCCCTTCTTTCAGCTCAAAATAGCTACTTACTCCAAATTTTCACATAACTGTCACAGTCATTTCCCTGGTACTGAGATTATGAAGAAATCTCACTGAACTGATACCACAGAATCACAGAACAGCCCAGGCTAGAAGGGACTCAAAACATCACCACATCAGACCTTCTGTGTGGGAATGGAACCCAGATGAGATTATCCAGCACTCTCACCACTCACATCCTGAAAACACCCAGTGATGGGTGCGGGGCAACCTGTTTTTGGTCTAATGTAGCCCTCTCACTCTCCTTTACAGAGAATGCACAATTTCCAAGTTTTCTGCAAACAAAGTCTTGATGACCATAAAAGTCAGAATTCTTGCTCTGTTCTCCAGAGCAAGAATACACACCAGAAAAGGAAACATGAGAAAGAACCATCTCATGCTACAGTCTCAGCAAAAAATTTATAATCCCTTACTTTCGCCATTTAAAACATCCTGACGTCTCCAAACATACAGAGAAGCCTATCGCCCGTATGCTTGTTTCATTTATTTTCATTACACACAAAGCTTCAAGGACATAAGCCTCCTTGTGTCCTGCAGGAGAAAAACCGCAAGGAATTCACAGATTAATTTTTCTAATTGGAAAAAGTTATTTTAGAAATATCAGCATATAAATATAGGCTGAAGTGCTCAGAAATGAACATACCTTGGTTTGTCCACTAGATAAATCAAACAAACCGTTGTCAGCCTGGTTTAAACAAAAGGTTACTTTAATTAGTGAAATATTACTAACTGACAGGGCAAATTCCAAAAATACTCAACTATAATTAGATATCTCCCCCATAATGCAATGGAAAGCACAACAATGATAGCAGAGCTGCAAGATACCAGGCTGCAGTGAGCGAGAATCCGCTCATACACAACAGCAGTGGATACAGAAATAAGGGAAAGAAGCTGCTTACTGTGAGAAGGCCTCAGGTATGCAGGGATCTCCAGAGAGATACCCTTGCCTCCACTACCAACTCTTAAATGAGGTCTGGGAAGCAGTGGATCCTGGCTCCGCCCCTTCCAGTCACATAGGCACATCACAGGCACCTGAGCTCCCCTGGGTTGGCCATGCCTTTCTACCAGATGCTCAATCACTGTTTCAGGCTTTGACTTAGCATTTCCACTATACCTCCTCTCCCCACCATTTCAACAGCTTTTAAATAGCAATTAACCTCTACAGGGCTACGTGGGCATGCTCTAAGCATACCCATTTATCTTTTTGTTCACCGAGCAACAGTTAAGTAAACCATATTTCCCAAAGCATCTGAAAAAGCTTCCCAATGAAAAGCTGCCTTTATAATATATCCCAATCCTACTGTTTCAGATCCCACTCTGACTGAAGTTCCTCTGGTCTAGTTCTGCATTCATTTTAACATGGTGAGGCCATGGCAGGGGGTGGGGGGAGGAGACAGGCAAACGAAAGCAAACAGAACAACTGTTCCAATCAGTTTTTAGTTCAGGCAAAGTTCAACTCACAGATTATTACTATACTGCACTGACTGCAGTTTCTACCTTCCTCTAGCTCTGATTTTTCATCTTTTCACTTTCAAGAGACTTTTCAGTTCAAGGTGATCAAAGAAACTGAACAACAAGAGGTCTGACAGCAAATCAGCAGGCCACAGCCACTGTGTGCCTCTCTCTCACCTGTCCCTTCACAGGCCTTTATTCACTACTCATATATTGTGTACAGCCACCATTTTGTTTTTATGCATGATAGATAACTTGAACTGTGGAAACAAAGACCACTTCTGTCTAATCTACTGCTAGCAAAACAGGTAATAAAACATCAATGCTAGAGCAGATACTTTTAAACAAGGCAACGCTGTCATTCAGCAAACAAAAAAAGGACAGAGACTTGTGGTTTTTCTTGGAAAAAAAAGACTGAAAACTTTAAAAGCTACACCAAACAAACCAAACTTTGCGGTTTAGTAATCTGAACTACTGTACTCCAGACACTGAAGTATAACAAATGAATCTCTTCCATGCAAAACACGTACATATACACAAAATAAAAATTGTATAAAACCTGTAGAACAAATATAGATGGCCCTTTTGTTCTTACTATTCACATGTGCTGAATATGTATGACAATCAAATCCTAATCTCAGTTCATGGGAGTTCTTAGTTCATGTAAGAGATTCCCTAAATACAAACCTCCATGTCCTTATTCAATAAGAAACAGTTAAATACAGTTAAGTGCTGAGAAAGAGCCAGAGCAAAGTCTTAAATCTCATGCAAAATGTCAAGAAATCTCATATAGTTTGAAGGCATCTCAACGTAAATACAGATGTATAAGTGTCTATTTCTTAAACAATCATAGATAAAGCAAGAGTTTTTACAGCCATGCTTGCCACCTACATTTTTCTTACATTCTTGCTATCTTGTCTGGAGCTCCAGCTCAGCAGACAGAAATGTCTTCCCGGAGGCAAGAATGAACAAACTCTCCCCAATTACAAAGCCATGTGTGGGCTATGAGCAATTTTCCAAATGTAAAAGGAAAGGAGAGAATTTGCTACGTATATGAACAAGCTAAAACAAGTCAATCTGCAGATGGAATGGATCAAAGTGTCTATGTGAGTCACATCAAAATTAATCCCCTTCAAGAATGTCCTCCCTCCCCCTGCAACAACAGTCTTCCTTTAGTCCCTCTCAGAGGGAAAAGTCAAGCTCAAAGAACAAGCGTCCTGGTCTTTTACATGAATACGATGTTCCACAGAATACATCCATCCTCTTTTCTCCTAAAAAGATTATATTCTTCCCCCTCTCTCCTCCACTCTCAGGCATGCGCATGCAAATAGCCAAGATACAATTTTATTCCCATGGTCTACTACGCACCATACTGTGTTTTATCAAAGAAATTCACAAAAAGAGGCTTCACTGCAGGTTCAGGTTAGGAATGGCATTTGTATTACACAGATACAAATATCATCTTAAAAATGGTGTAACAACAACGTTAATACTGATCACCTATAAACCAGATGCTTTGAAGTGAGACTGCTTGGAAATTGGAAAAAGTGAATGTGAGAAGCTAAAAAATATTAGGAGAAGGAAATAAAATCATTATGACAGGCAGTTCTTCAAGTATTTCCAGGATATCATTAGCATTTGCGTTGCCACCAACTGTATTTTAAACAATACCTTAGGTGTCAAAATCACATCACTGATATCAAAATCTTTTACACCTTTCTCTTAAGCAAGCTGAAAACTCAAACTATCCTCATTTGGAGGATACCTGAAAAAGAGATCCTTGCTCTGCTGAACTGTGGATGAGAAAGTCACGTTCTTCTAAGAAAGCCTTAAGAAGCTCAACGTTAGTATAAGTTGCCCAGTTCCTTTCTTGTAGAAGCATTAGAATTCCCTTTAAAAAAAAAATCCCTTTACAGTAGGCGATAGAGTGCTGAAACAGACTGCTCAGAGAAGTTTTGGAGTCTCCACCCTTGGAGGATAATCAAAAGCTGTCTGGACATGGTCCTGGGCAACTTGCCCTGCGTGGCTCTGCTTGAGAAGATCGGACTAGGTGGCCTCCAGAGGTCCCTTCTCACCTCAATCTTTCTGTGATTCTGCAAAACAGAAAACCTACTAGTTAATAATTCTTCACAACCTTATCACAGAGAGCAGCCCTGAGGGTAAGGATTGGAGAGTGTTGACTGATAAGAGGTTCAACATGAGCCAGAAATGTATGCTTGCAGCCCAGAAGGCCAACTGTATCCTGGGTTGCATCAAAAGAAGTGTGACCAGCAAGCCAAGGGAGGTGATTCTGCCCCTCTGCTCTTGTGAGACACCACGTGGAGTACTGCATCCAGTTCTGGGGCCCCCAGCACAAGAAGGACATGGAGCTGTTGGAACAGGTCCAGAGGAGGGCCACAAAGATGATCAGAGGGCTGGAGCACCTCTCCTTCGAGGACAGACCAAGAGAGCTGGGACTCTTCAGCCTGGAGAAGGCTCTAAGGAGACCTCATAGCGGCCTTATAGCACCTAAAGGGGGCCTACAGGAAAGCTGGGGAGGAACTTTTTATAAGGGCATGTAGCAACAGGAAGAAGGGAAATGGTTTTAAATTGGAAGAGAGTAGGTTTATACTAGATATTAGGAAGAAATTCCTTACTGTGAGGGTGGTAAGACACTGGGACAGGCTGCCCAGTGAGGCTGTGGATGCCTCCTCCCTGGAAGCATCGAAGGCCAGGCTGGATGGGGCTTTGAGAAACCTGGCCTAACGGGAGGCGTCCCTGCCTATAGCAGGGGGGTTGGAACTAGACAGTCTTAAAAGGTCCCTTCCAACCCAAACCATTCTGTGATTCTATGATTCTAATACCACCAATTCTTACACTGGAGTACTGGCTAGATAAAGGAAGCAACACTACTGGAAGCTTGCAAGCAAAATCTACCCAGCGCTGCTTAACTGAAGGGTGTATAATTTGGCAAACCGTCACTCAGAAGATGATGTGGCTTCACCCGTAAGCAAAATCAGTTGCTCCAACAACTCATGAAACAACACAAGTTGTACCAGGCAACACTAATAGTGACTGGGAACAGGCGCTTCAATCACAAATTCCACCTGTCAGATCTATCCATGAGCTCTGAATTTCTCTCATTTCATTACCATTCATAAATTTGGCACTTACTCCTTTGCAGAGAGACTATACAGAAATTTAAATGAAAGGGAAAGAAACAATTTCAGCAACTATTCCTCTATTTTAAAGAAGTGTCCCGGTCAGTAACTCTAAACAGTCCTTTTCATTCAGGCCACAAATAAAGGAAAAGCATAAAGAATACAATTCTCCATATACTGTGAAACCAAACAAAAGGAGAAAACTCCATAGAAAGTTCTGACTCCATTCAAGCCCATCTTAATCACTCCTTTTGGTAAACTGTCCAGGCATAAATGAGAGATACACATTTACTTTATCTAGGTCACTGACAAGCAATCAAACAGAAATGAACTGATTTATACACTCCCTCAGAATCTCAATTACTTACGAATAGCTCCAAAACAATTATAAACATCGGAGTGAACCATACACAACAAAACAGAATGAACGATGAAACTTCCAACTGTTGTCAAGAGCTGTATTTCATTTATTTACACTAAGATGGCGAAGTTTCTCAGAGGTAGCAAATTAACTATTCAAGTAACACACTCATTACAGTTAAGGAAGGCAGGAAAAAATGACTCTGTGGCAATAGGAATTATACCATAGGACAGGTGAATATAAAATAATTTATGGAACTAGTATACAAAAAGAAAAAAGTTTCCCCAATAAAGAAGAAAGCAGAAGTACTGAGTTAACCTAAGCAATAACCTAGAATTTCTGGATCTTGGAAATATGAAGAGTTCCTGACCTCACTACAGACTTCTGGGTTAATATAAACAAATGGCTTACTTTTTTTTCCATGCAGCTGCGCAGTAACTCTAAAATGCAGATACCTTTTTTTTTTTTTTTGCAAGATGGGGACAACACAAAGCCAAATAACTTTCAGAGGTAATGTAAACTGTCCAGATACCAAAGAAATATATAATGTAACAAACAAGAAGTTTAACGTATTAGTGCATTAAAATGCTTGAAACAGCAGCCGTAATTCAGTTTCACTGCATTTATAAAAGAAAGTTAGCAGTAACTGAAGATGTAGTCAGGACTTGTTTCTAAAGTCACACTGTTATTGATTTTTTTTTTTTTTTTTTTTTTTTTTTTTTTTTTTATTTTATTTTTTTTTTGTGTAACACTGCCATGTATATCAACATCAGAATTACAAGAAAAAAAGCTATGGTTTTGGTTTTTGGTTTTCCTCCCCCTTCCAGCGAGCTGCTGTATTTCTCTTTCCTGACTAGAAAGTTTCAGTCATTTCACTGGAAACAAATTCATACACATTCTTCATTAATGAATATGTCATTGCTACAGCATGAATGACCAGCAGAATATATAAACACCTTAGAATTATTCAGCTGCGAATAATGCAGTACAAAAAACATCATGAAATACTTCACCATCTGATAAATATCAGACAGCCAATTAACATATTATACTTAAGAGCATCTTGCTGAAGTCAGACTCCATGTCTGTATGCATGAAGTTCCTCTGTCACTGCCACACACATCAAGTTTATTCAGTAAATCAACACTTTTCCCAATCACTAAATTTCTTTGTTCAATCAACTGGATCAATATCCAGTTACGCCAGAAGTTCACATATCAGCTACATCACACTGAAGTTACAGTGCATCATCATGGAAGATTACACTTTTTCTTTCAGCAACTGCACAAGAATTCAAGAAATTCTGAAAACAGTAATTCAGAAAGACTTACACTTGAATTTAAACTCCCTAATCTATTAGTGTACACAGTAAATTCCATGGCCATGGTAAATGAACAAAACTGACGCCAAATTTTATGTCATTAAGAAATCATCAATAGAGCCAGCTCACTGTTTTTCCTGAGAGCTGCCAGGATTGTTAATGACTCCTATAAAAACCTTGTTTTGCTTTGCACATATGCTTCATTTCTCTCACCACTTCAAGTATAACCAAGTGAAAAACTCTGCCTGCTTGAACAGTCCTACTATTTTTAAAAGTTTCTCCCTCCTCTTCTTTACAAGTCAAGTCTTCTGAGCACTTATTCACTAGGGAACAAATTCAAGCAGCTGTAGCAGCACTCACAAGGGTAAGCCAAAGCAAACAGGGAGAACAATTCAAAAACGTTAGTACAGGTGATGTTTTCTCTACAAGCAAACAGCAAGAGAAGCATCCATTACCTTGAAAGACCTGATGAAAGAAGTTTTTCCAGGCTCTCCAGGAAATAAACGAAATTCACAATAGTCAGAATGGAAGCTGAACGCACAAAAACATGATTCAAAGCTCAGAAGTGCTACCAGGCTTCAGAGTTTGTAAACAGAAGACCCTGTTTCTCACTGGCAAGGGCCTGACTCAGGAGATATGGCTCAGTTCTCAGCTCTTCCTAAATTCTAGGCTTAAAAGGCACTGCAATTTCTGGCACTTCAGCTCTTGCCCTGTTAACAGAACTGCCCAGCCTCCTTAAGCAGAACAAACAATATACTTCACTGAGCTCATCCAGGCAGTCTTTTCCCTTCTTTCATAGCAGCAAGGCCTACTATCCTGCTTTAAGCACAAAATGCACAATTCCGTATGGTTCTGTAATAATAGGAATCTCTGTGCAATTTACACCTGAAAGCCTGAAATTGCTCTGCAAAAGGCAGGAACTCTTACTGCCTCCAAAAAGACACAAAGTGAATCCCAGAACTAAATATCAAGTGCTGTCGCTGCATATAAATTTAAATTTTAAGCTACATTACCGATGATGACATCTGAATGAGTCAATAACACAGACTGCAACAGCAGTCTGCTTTGCTTGAATTTCAAACCTCTGTGCCCCCAAACATTACCCACCACATTCTTTAAAAGCAAAATAAAGCTCAAAATATACTAACTTGAAGAAAAGCCATTACTCGCATTTCATACCAGCTCAGCTTTATCACGATCTCTGATAAATAGGATACTTAAAACCTACATAAAAATCTTACTCCTCCAGGGAACAGAGTTTCACTATAAGCACATGTATAAGGTACTAACCAGCTCCACTGGTTGATTATACAGTGCTAATTTATTGAACTAGGAATGTCAAGATGCTTTCCCCTTCCCAAATGAGCAAAATCCACTAAAAAACAATTCTCAAAAAGGCTTCTGATTACTTATCAGTTACTTCTTACAAGGTAGTTCCTCTATCACACAACTGCTGCCTGTTTTCACACTATTATCTTAAACTAGGCTACAAATCAATGTTTCACCCTCCATTTTCCTCAAAACTGCTGCTCTGTACTTGCAGATTCCATATGTCTCAGCTGTCGCACTTTCCTAATTAGTTTCCAAATTTTCTTTCTCTGTGAAAAGCATTCTATCTCCTGCAGGCCACAGAGCTGGGGTACCTCATGAACTACCCTTTACCTGTCAGGAAGGGCGAGCTTACTGACACTAAATATTTCCCTAATATACAAAAAGAATGTCTGTTATCACCCCAGGATGAACATCTGCATTTCAAAATAAAGCAGTAAGTATAACCACAGGAAACAGCTGAAGTGTTACAACTGCATAGAAATAAAAGGTCAAAATGGCATTTTTCTTCAAAGCACCTCTGCACAGCAAGGAAAGGTATTTGCAAAAAAGAACACACTTCTAAAGACAAAAAGATTTTGGCATGCTACTCTTGCACTTCATGCAGAATGTAGTTCTGCTTGGTTTCTGACAGTTCCCTCTAGAGACTGATTTTTCTAAAGAGAACTACAAGTCTCATGATTTATTTAATCAACTCTAAAAACAAAACCATTTTGCTACAGGAAAGCCACTGTTTGGAGAAAGCTCTGTGCTGAAAAAAAAAATCACCACAAATGAAGCATATCCCATGAAGCATCAAAACAGTAACGCATTAGTTTTTTCAACAAAATTTTTAGGCCTCAAAGGAAAAAACTCCATGGAAGAAAATTAAGATTCCAACTAGAATTAAATATGTTTCTTCCCCTCTGCCATTATAAAGCATCTTGGAAAGAGTATGCAATTCAGTACGGATAGACGAACCTTCACATAAGTTTCAAGTCTACACATGTAAGTATGCTTTTCTATAGCTCAGGCAAAGGAGTGGCGGGACAGTTCCAAAATACTTCAAGTTACCACAGAATGTAAGAAAGAAAGAACACGGTAAAGGAATGCTGGTATCCATTAAAATATTACAGAACATGAACACTCCCCAAATAATACAGAACAGCTGGATTAAAGCTGCAGCAAGGGCACTTCCAAGCATCTGCTGAAACAAAACATCTGCAAGATCACAAAAAGCAGAGAACTTTGAAAATTACTACAGAACTTTATTGTCAGCTCTTTCCAGAGATATCTAAAGAAAGCATATGTGACAATATTTACCATCAAAGTTTACTTATGGATGGAAGATACATTTCTAAATGAATAGATGTATTGCTCACATTTGAAAAATACAATTTTCCTTTCTACAAACCACAACAAAAGAACAAGAGCAGCTAAAATAAACTATAAGTTTTAGATGCTTATAATCTTAGTTCAGAAAAAAAAAAACTACCAAAACCAGCGTTTCCAGAGAGGACTATTAACAAATAGAATAACACCAATAGATTTCACACATAACACAGATTAATCTAAAAACTTCTTAGTTAGAATACAGTCTCCTACTTAAAACCTACACCCTCACAAGGGAACTTAGTCTTACATACCCAAATCTGTTGAAATTGTAAATGGAAATGCTAGATTTCCCAGAAGCTGCAGGAATAGGTGGAATAGGTTATGAATTCTTTTTTTTTTTTTTTTCCTAAATCAAATCCATATTAATGAAAAAAGCTCTTAACAATTACAATTGCTAACAGCAACAGGCTGTTTCTAAATCAAAATCAGATTCCTCCTTCATTACACTCCGGAAAGAACACTTTGCAACCAAAATCAAGGCACCTAAAATTCAAAAAAATAAAAATAATCGACTAACTTGGTGAAAATACAATATCATCAACCTGGAAAATAAACAAATTGTCTCAGTTTCAGCTGGGACAGAATTAGTTTTTTCAGTGTCTGGTATGATGCTATGTTTTGGTTCTAGGAGAAAAACAATCTTGACAGCACACCAACATTTATAGTTGCTGCCAAGCAATACTGTATAGACCCGAGACCATTCACAGCAAAGGGCCCAAGGAGTTGGGAAGGAACAGGACAGCCAACTTAAAGTGGCAAAAGGGATATTCCAAATTACAACATCAAGCGGACAAAGTTTTAAGAGCCAGGTGCCCTCCCACTCCCTTCTTCTGCTGCTGGGGGGCTAGCTAGGCATCAGTCGGGGGGCATGGTGAGCAGCCAATGAGTTCTACTGTTTTTCCCCCCCGCTCACTCCTCCATCCCACCAGGAAGAGAGGCAGTGGGCAAACAACTGTGTGGTGCTGAGCCTCCTGCTGGGTTAAACCATAACACATATACATTTGGATTGCAAACACTGTAGCAGTATAGAAAGGCTTAGATATTCAAGGTAAACAAATCCTGAACCAAATATTCAAGAAAACATTCTGCCAGGTGTACAAGCACACTATACCCACAAAGATATTCTTTGCTATAACAGAAACTGTTTTCAGGACACTCACTGCTAGGGATAGCAGCTTGTTATATGATGCTTCACCTATTAACCATTAAAGTTTGAGTGAACGAAAGTTTATTTTAATTAAAAGTAAAAACATATGTTTATAGGTTGAAGTCACTACTGCTTGCTTTTTCACTGTATCCACAAGCACAGATCTTCTAGTGAACTGAGAAGAAAACCCATATGCCCTCAGCTCTACTCTTCTTGTTTGTTTCTAGGAAAATAGATTGCTTGAAGATATCACCACCACCTCTGTCTTTCAGAGAATCAATGCAGAATGAGAGATTAAATCATTTTTAAAAGCTCATTTCTAGAAGGGCCTCCTGAAATGTAAACTTAATAGAATAATGGTGTTCAGAGAGCAATCCTTCCCACTATCCAAAAATAAAATTAAAAAAAAAAAAATTAAAAAAAATCCCAGATACATTCCCAAATGTAATAAACCATCTCCTTCTGCTATCCCCAAAAAGTTTGAAGTGTGTCACTTTAGCTTACAACTTCGTAGTTCCTTAACAGCATCTTTTCTGACTCCGAGGCCACTTAACTTCCTCACTGCTCATTAGTGCACGGCAAATCAATTTATCACCTTATGCCTCCAGCAATTCATTATCTCAGTTCTGGCAACCACACAGGTTTGTACCCTCAGGGTAATTAAACAGCAACATATGCAGGGACAGTAGGGAAGGAAGAAAAGGTGAACACCTAGTCCCTGTGAAGCTAAGCTAAGTTAATAATGTATTAGTGGCACTACAATGTGAGCTGCAGGCTACGGAAATTCTGCCTTAATATACCAAGCACAAAACTATAACCCTCCACCGAACTTACGAAGTCTTGAATGTGCAAGTCCAGCTTTATTTTTAAACTACACACATTATTATCAACTTTAAAAGCATAGTTGCACAGTAAAATACATTAACAGAACAGATTACCAAATCAAGTAGGTAAAAAGGGAGTAGGGGCTGGGGGTCTTACATGCATAAAGTGCTTTACCATTATCACCACGGACTCTCCCACATTGGCATAAAGATAGATTAATCTATGATTTTAACCCAATCTCCTTGCTTTCTCATTTAGCAAACACAGCTAAAATGAATACAATTAAGTATACTCCTGTCAGTGTGCTATGGATGCTTCATGAAGCAGGGTAGTAGACTGCTCTATTCCCAGGTATAAAACCATGTTCCAGGTTGCTTTTCTGAAAGTCAGTTTTCACTCACACGGCAGGCCTAACTTCAGGAACACTGGCCAGCTAAAACTGACAATTCCAGGATACCTGCTTCCCCCCACCTCATACTCCACCCCTTGGTAAAATAATTTGCTGCCAAACACCTGCAAATACATGCATGAAAATCCCTGCCCTCATACAGGCCTGTGGCATAAGAAACAATTAAGCAGTTTCCAAGGTCTGAACAGACTTTCGGAAGAGGATACAGTCACCTGCACACCTCTTCCGTCCAGCCACAAAGGTACTGAAGCCAGGAGAAACAAACAAGCAGGGGGAAAAAAAAAAAAAAAAGGCAGCTCATTGTTCCCAGCCTCTTCTGTCACACACATTTTCCTTCACAGCCAGAGTCTGCATCAACAGATTTTCCAAGAGAAAGTTCTTTAGGAATAGCTCAGGTGTAGTTGATATACAAAGACTGTCATTCAGATTTGGTAACTTCTGCATGCTTCAGTCCTGTAACTGAGTCCTTTGTACAGGAGGCCCATATACTAAGAGCAGATGACTTGCAAAGGTTCTTCCTTCCCTAGGCTTTCCTCCATTTATGTCAGCCAGGCTTGGCCTATCAACCCACCTTGGTAGGAAACACCATGCTTTGTTCCACAGTGCTATTTCACTCAAGCAATTCATTTTAATTCTTACACTATCAATGTGAGGTAAATGAGTACTTAATATCTGGAGGAACGCTCCATTGTGAACTTCCCAGCTCTACTTAATGACTCAAAATAAGCAATCGTTAGACATGCAGTACTTCAGATTGCACTTGATGGGTAAAAAGTGCAGCCAAAAGCTGTACTTACAGCAAACATAGCTGCAGAACATACATGGCCTTTTTCACAACAGAAAAATATGATGACAAACATCAACGTGCAAACCATCTCAGCAGCTTTTTGGTTTCCCCCAACCCCCCTCCAAGAAAGAATTAATGCTTTAAGTCTCTGAGAAGTTTTGCAAAGCAGATGCACAAAGCACATTCAGTATTCATTGCTATGACACGAATTGCTCATTCTCAAGAGATAGTCAGTGGGGATCAGGATCAGCATACAAATGAGTAACAACTTTATCATTTAAGTGGCAGCCAGAAAAACCTTACTAGAAACTCTCATTAGGAATAAAGCAGGACAGGGGGCCCTACATTTCAATGTCTAGCCAACCTTTTATTTCCTGCAGTATGTTTAGTGACTTTTAAGTTGACTTTCCTTGCATTGCAAATATTCCACCGTGTTTGTTTTTCCTTCATTACATCTGTTCTTCAATTTTAACAGTGCTTGCTATTTTGGTTTCCATCTGCGGTTTGGAGACACACAAGTTAATTATACTAATAATGTTTTACTCAAATAACCCTCACTGACGCAAAACAAAGTACTTCTTCATTCTCTACCAGTTTGGCAATTTCAAGAAAAGTTGGACACAGAAGCGATGAAGAAAATCTTTATCAGCTTGTCAGACCCAAAAATAATTACTACATTCTTTCAGTCTTCTGCACTACTCAGAATCTCAGTGGTACTGCATTTTCTTCTAGCCATAAAACTTATGGTCAAAGAGAGATTATCTTTTAATACATTTAAGGATGCGCTCATAGCCACCCTACAAGCAGCACTACTAGAGAAACAGTCCCTGTTTTTGTGTCCAGATATAAATATTTTCTGCATGATCAGGAAACAAGAGCAAGACAAACTAATGCCTACAGTAATTATACCCCTAAAGTATCGAAGTTGTTTAGTAAAATAAAGTATGAACTGCAGACAGGTATTTTGGATTAAGTCAGAAATTGACTTAAAACAGTGACAAGAAAAAAAGCACTGACTAAACCACTTGTAGCTGCTGCCTGCTCTAAACAAATTGTTTCCTGTGGCATACGCATATATATTAAAAAACTGAATGTTTTAATTTAATGCATGGAACACTCTCAGCAATGCAGTACTAAGTCATTAGCACCTGTACCACTTCCCAATTAAATGACTGATTAAGACTTCCAACAAACATTAGTTATTAGAAGCGATCAATTTAACTAGACTAAATTACAAAAAGTCTTCTGGCTACTTAAGATGAAAAGGCAGTACTGCAGTATTTGCAGTACTTCACAGGCTCTATTTTACAACTTCAAAGTCATCAAGAATCTCATTTGTTCCAGAAAAAGCCCCATTTGGTCATCCTATACAATAAATTTAACTAACTTACTGCAGCAGTTTCTTTTAAAAATCAGCCAACTTGAGATATCTGTATTCAGTCACAGTGTTCAGCAATACCCAGAAGTTTCCAATCAAACCATCAGAAAGAACAAAGTCTCCTTCAGGTATAGCCTGTATTAATTTCCTACTTAATAGAAGGTAAACACTGTATTTACAGATAATAATGTACACTTGAGCGTATTTTTTAAAGCATATTATACAAAATGCTATAATGATCAGCTAATCATAGGTTTGGGAACGTAAAAATTTGTTGTGGCACAAATCCTTACCACTCAGAATAAGACTATTCTGATTTTGAAGATTATGACTCTGGAGTATGAACCATCCAAAGAAATTCCAAAAGCTGCTTACAACTTAAATAGCTAGTAGAAGGCAAAAGGACCCCGAACCTTGAAAAATTCCTCTTGATAGTTACAGAATTAGTACTTTCTCTTCTATAAAACAGCTGATAGTTTTAGGCAGTGACAGAAAAACACCGCAAACAGAGAGAAGTTCGCCATCAGAAGACATCTGAGTCGGTATCAAAGACAAGCTACACCGTTCACCAGACACCAAAACATTCTGCTACAATAAATAGGTTTATGACTGTTTCGACATGGATTCACAGCTGATTACAACCCATGAAACACTCCCCGAAAAGTGAACCCTAAAAGGCTGCCACACAGATGTTCCATCCGCCCCCCACAGTGGTCAAAATTACTCCCCCCCCCCCCACCAACCTGTAGATTTAAGTAACTTTACAGGTGAGATATACATGCCTTGCCGCTAAGCTACTCTGCGCTGAGACCCATCCCGGTTAACCAAACGCAGGAGCACCTTCACGGCTCTTCGGAGGTATCTGGCTGGGACACGGCACGCCTCCGGGCCCACTTCCGCCATCCTGCTCTGCCCGCGGCGCCTCAGCGCCCGCTGCGGCTCATTACTACCTTTGCCCTCTCCGCAACGCGAACCCTTGAACCCTCTCCCAAAAGGGCCAAGATCCCTAACACTCTCACCTGCGCTAGCTCAGTAACCCTCTCTCCTCGAGTCTTGCCTCCCGCCCGGCCCGCGCTACCAGAGGCAAGCAGGCCCCAGGACAGGCCCTGGGAGGCACCGGATTCGCTCGACCAGCGCCGCGGAGAATCCCCACCCCGGCCCACCGTGTCCCTAGGAGCAAAGACTCCCCAGCTCAGCACAGGAAGCAGTTTGCCTCCCACCCGCCCCCCCACGGAGATACCACGGCCCGCCGAGGCGGCGTAGAGCCACCCCTCTGCTGCCGAACTCTCCGCACGGCAGCGAGCTCCTCCGCCCCGCCGGAACAATGCCCCGCGCTGCCACAGCTACAGAGCACACACGCGGCATTCTCAACAACCGCCGAAGTTTTTACCTCACTTCCCCGGCTCTGTAGCAGCCCCCGAGCCGGCGGGGGAAGCTCTACGGCAGAACTAATCCTCCTCCTCCTGCGCCGCACACACTTGTTTTTTATTTCCTACAGTCCCGCCCGCCGTGGAGAAACCTTCACCGCCTCGGTTAGGGCTGAGGAGGCGTGGAGGAGCTGCGTCGCACTGCTCTCAGCTTGGGGGCGGGGGGGACGCGGAGTAGCCCCAGCACTTCAGACTCACCTGATATTGCTCTCTATACGACGGGAAATCTAGTTCCTTCCGCCTTACAATTTAGCGCGACCCCCTTTGGGGCCCCGGGATAGACTGGACCCCCTCACTCAAGAAGTATGCAGTCTGAGAGGCGGAGGGTCTTTGGCTGATGTGAACGCTGCAACCTTGTAGGGCCCTGTAAGGATTTGCTGACAGAGCCCGTGCTCTGGCAGCTTTGAGCTGAAGTGTAAGGCCTAGAGTTGCAGTCCTTAGGACGTGAACATCAACCTTTATGATACTGTTCAGTCAACCATGGCTGCTAAAGGAAAGGAGTGAGCTTAGAGCTGTGGACAGCCATGTGCAAAGTAGTACAGTGTTAAAGCAAAAAACATACAGGCTCTTGAGGGATCTTCACCATCCTAAGTGCTTTAGCTCAGCATCTGAGGTTCCAGGATGATCTTCCAAATCCCAGCTTAGCTGCTGTCTAATGCCACAGGTTCCTTATATGCATGTTTGTACAAGTACAGTTCTTAAAACATTGACATGTATGCTGTTTAACACCAAAAAAAAAAAAAACCTCTTTATTGAGGTAGTTCAAGAAAGATGAACTCTAGTTTTTATAGGATCCACCAACTGGCACCATCCTCTACTTGCTGGATCACAGCTGCTACTGCTTGCACAATCTTAGATGCCATACAAAACAGCTGAAGTGCAGAGGTAGTTAGGAAATACAAGTTCTTTGCATTTAAAATAAATACATAAATATTCATGGAAGCAATGTCGAATTTGATTAATAGGACTGAGATGCCTAACAGAGATCACACTATCAGCTGATAAATGTGGCCTCACCTGAGGAGTACCTGAGGAGTGTGTGCACATCATTAGGGAGAAAAGATCTGAACATCTTTCCTTTGGCTAGGACCCTGTGTAAACAAGCAGCGGCCATCTTGACATCTTTCTAGTTTATTTTCAGCAGGTAAAGATCCAAAAACAAATTAATAGATATGAATCCTAAGCAGGAACACATACTTTACATTGACAGAGGCAAGGGTTTACAGCCTGTCCTAACAATAAGTATTTCCCTCTGGCTGCTTAGGAAATAATGTGGTGGTTAACATTTGGAAATCTCTTGCTTTAGAGGAAGAAGCTCTCCTAGAGATCCCAGAACTGGGTTTCAAAGCACAAATCTTGGTCTGTTCTTTCCAGAGCATTACATTGTGGCAATAGGCAAACAGGTTATAATATTTGGAAGGCAGTGGTATTCAAATACAGATACATTATTTACTGAGAGACAGCAATATAACAAACACTAACCAAGCAAAAGATAAAGACAGGTCCCAGGCATGCATACTATCTAATTTGGATAAAGCTATGTGATATTGCATTGAAAGCTCCAGGAATATTTAGAAGTCAGGCATAATCAAAAGTCTTCATTCATAATCACATCTTAAACTTCTCTCCTTTTCTGACAAGTAGAGAATGGGAACACATCTACAAATCTTAGATCATCTCACTCTTCTTAAAACACAGTTTCTCCTAACTCTCATCATGTGCATCATCCTACACTACAGGTCACATGCACATATACAACACACATATCACTAAATAAAGCCAAGAAACTCTGAGAATGGGATCAATCTCTTAATCAACAGTGCATAAGTGCACACAATCAGCACCTTTAAAGCCTCACAGGGTTTTTAAAAAAGCACTTTTAAAGCCTCAGAGTTTTTCTTTAAGTCCCATTTCATGGATTACCTCATCAAGTGGCTACCTGAAAATTTCAACCGTCATTAAAAAACAAACAAAAATTATTACCATCACCTGCAAACTTTAAAGCAAAAATTTTAAAGCCTGAACTCCAAGAAGTTCAAGAGCAGAAAGCAGAAATTCTTATATTAAAAAAAAAAAAAAATAGAGTTCTGCTATCATGTGATTTAGCACTTTGACAGATGACTATTAAACACTTGAACTTTGGAAACTCTTCATATATATGAGTACATCTGCTTCCAGATGAACATGTTATTACAAATAAATGGCAATAGCCAAAGAAAAAAAAAAATTGCTTTTGCATGCCACTTGGAACACTATGTGAAAATTCAGGAAGTTAAATATGTGGGTTTGCTGCTACAGCATTAGCTTAGCATAAATGCATGTTCTTTACATTTTATAACTCACAGCTTTGACAAATAGTATATTCTTGCATGTTTAAATCTCCAATTACCATTTCTATATTCTGAATTCCTCTCTTTCACCCTTTGCTAGTAATGGAGGAGAATAGAAAAGGTGAGGGGAAATCTGTGTCTACGTTATATGAACCTGCACAAAGGTGTAGTCAGTGACTAAGTTAAACATTCATCTCAGATGCACACTGTTCAATCAAGGAATCTACTGTGTGAAAGGAATTCCTAAACTCCTAATCAAAATAGGCTACTGTTGCACTTTAATAACACCAAAAACACTTAAAAAATTCCAAAGAATGGAATGACAGAAGTCTCTGTGTGACTCATACCTTTTACGTTCTGAGAGTCCTTTTACATTCTGAGGGTCATTTGCTCCCAATCTTAAATGGTGTTTTATTCTTTATGGTATCTACAAAAACAGACAAATTTGGGTAATGTTTCTGCTACCCAAATAAAGCTTTTAAATCAGAAGACAGAGAGACTGCTTGTCTGATCATCATTGAGCTGAAACTAATCATACAGCACTTGTCAACAAAAAAGAACCTGGAGACCAAATTATGTACAAATCTACCTGTTGCTCTTACATTTAACTATTACAGCTCCAAATCAAAATAGTATTTTCTCATGTGTGTAAAATTTATACATGAATGATATATGCTATAATTTTTATGATTACTTATAAGGCATACAGATGCACATCAAGTTAGTGTCAACATTACTGGATAGGTAGAAAGTTTCCTTTCAGTTCCTAAACCTCAGTACACTCTTCTAAAGCCGGTCACTTAACACAAATCTGTAATCTGACTTCAGGGTTGGAGATCATAAAATAATAGTTTATTTGGAGATTCTGTTATAGCTTTAAGCTATGTAACACAACAGTAGCATAAGAATTTACAGTCCTTCATAAATGTCACCCCAGCAGCTCTGCATGAACAACAACCTCTAAACCCCAGTCTGTGCTACAGGCTCACTATTCTTTGTGCAAAACTTACTTTGCTGCAATGCAATTTTACTTTCCTTCAGTAAGATCTCTTTCTGTGGTAACAAATGCAGTAAACTTTTACCTTTCAGCTAGAGTATTTTAGAATGGAAAGTTGTAAAATAAATACAGGTAGAAAAGTACTTTATGGAAATAATAATATAAAAATCCTTCCAGATAGAGAATATTCTGTGACTTTCTTAAATCCAACATAAAGCAAAACAGTCAGTTCCCTCAGAAGAACAGAAAATTTGTGGCTTGTGGATTGTTCTGCAAATACAAAACTGTGTAAAAGATAGTCAGTACCTCAGCATACTGCCAAAATTTGCATTAGTTTCTTACATAAGCAGTTTACCAAGTTTTCTTCCAGGGATACTTTTGTTTGCATCTGCAAGTCAGGCAATTTCTGGAGTTCTGTTTTGAAGAAGATTGCTAGGAAGCTATCTGGCTTGGATGCTTAATCTTTTAAAAAAAAAAAAAAGATAGAAACAATTTCAAATTTAGTCAGGAATTCAGGTCACAAAATTATTTCCATGAGCAAACAGTTTAAAAAATAAAAAACAACCACAAATTAACAGTGCTGATGTTTTCAATTGCAACATGAAAAAACAGAGTTCTGCGGTAAACAGGCTTTACTGTTTTCTTCCATATTTAATAAAACAAATCCTTACAGCTACAATGCTGTACAAGTAATATTAATCTCATTTGCTTTGTGTTTATAGAACTACCCCTGCACACGTCAACTGTGGGCCCTAAGCTTCAGTTTCATGTTTTTGCAAGCCACCACACCGACTGACCATATCTAACCCCATATTAAATGTTCTACAGATCAACCCACAGGACCTGTTTTCCATCACCAACTTCCTGGTATGAAACACAATGTTTGTGGCAGTCAAAAAGATAATGTCAAATCTACTGATTTATCAGACACAGTGGTGGTGTATTACAGGTGCGGCAACATGAAATAACAATCTACATTAACCTTCTGAAGCATTCAATTGATACGATATCAAAAGAGAAATACAAAATCTCCTTAAGCAATATGATTAATCCACTCCATGCTGAAAGTGTGCTAAAGAAAATTTGTCATTACGCTGATTATCATTTGGTACTCTGATTCTTTATGAAGCACAGGAAGACAAGCATCTTGCATCACACCTACAACATATTCTCCTTTTACTAATGTTCCACAGTTTCCTAAAAAACAATTGTATTTTTGCAGCCTATCTGCTTGCAAGGCAGAAGTAAGGGCACATCTGCTTTGCTCACTAAAGGTTAATATAGGCATGCCAGGAGTACACAATTTTTAAGGCTGGTTCATTTTACGTGCTACAGTGAGTAGCATATATATGCAATTATTCTTGTCATCCAGTACTTAATGACCTGTGATACGGTAAATATTTCCTGGTACTTAACAATATCTCGTACACTTCTTGCTATTCTTGAGTTTCCTAGAACTGCTCCTCTTTTTCATTTTTCTTGTAAGCAACAAAAAAGCATTAAGATGAAACTACAGTGAGAAATACTACATTTCACAAGTTTAAAAGTGAAATCATGAAGGCACTAATGCACTGCATGACAGATATTGTTGTGTGTACCTATGCAAGCACTACTACATCCCAGAAAAAAGTTCCAGATCAAGAAGATGCTTTCAACTTAAGCCTGTGGGTAGTGAATGAGGTAAGCCAAGCTGTACTTGATACAACTGAAAGGAAAGAGAACTAAATGAAAAATAATGCAGTTCCTTTTTCTAGAACTCAGTCAGTTCCTCTCATGAGATCTAGTCAGAAGTTCTGCACACAGGGATCAGTTGCATGATCCTTCAAAACTTGTGATAGGAGGCAACGAAGAATCAAATGCCATGTATCATATACTCAGTGTGATGGGAATGGAAATTTAGCATAGAACATACAAAACTTGTTGCAAGTGGCTACGAAAGGTTCAAGAAGACAGAGAATGAAGAAGTAATGTTCTGTAGCTGGGAATTTGCTCTGTCAAAGTGTTGTTGTGTATATCTTGTAGTTGTATATCTTGTAGTTTCCACCAGAATAAATAGGAGACATTACTTCCAGAGCGACCTACCTATGTTCTCAGCTCCCTGTATCCAAGCAACTGACCTTCTCAGAGTTTCCCAACTAACATCTTGAAGACCTTTTCAGTGCTTCACAGCACTTCTCACTGGTACTGTGTAGTCATACAGCCTTTTGTACTCTTACTTCTGCCTGGTATGGCCAGTGATTCTGTGCCTTGTCCATGACAAACCATTCTGCTGGGTGTTTGGGGATTCTTTTGAGCTAACAGCTCTGAGTCAGAATCCACTTTACATGTTATGTGCCTCTGAACAACATTACTATATACATACAGTACAGCAACATTTGGGCAAGATCAAGCAGCACTTCAGTGTCCTGGGGCACAAGTGAAGTGAATGGGGACCCAGGTAGTCTTCTTCTCTGTCTTGACAGATAGAGACAGGCATGTGAGCAGAAGTTGACACATCATGCAGATTTACCCCTGAATAAACACCTGATTAAGTGGCTGGTGTCGTTGACAGGTTTTGGCTTCCAAGATCATGGAAGGTACTTCAGTGAATACAAATTACTGAGATGAGGTGGGATCCACCTATATAGGAAAGGAAGGAGAATCTTTGCTAGCAGATTGGCTGGCTTAATATATTGTGATTTAAACTAATGAACCTGGGAGGTGCAGCCATGAATCATGACACACACACTCATGAGCAACAGCGTGGAAGAGACTAGTGAGGAATGTCCCCAAACCTTTCTAAAATGTTCTGCCAAAGATGAAGCAGTCAAAGGGCAAAATGAAGTGCCTCTATACAAACCCATGGAGCGTGAGTAACAAACACAAGGAACTGGTAGTCACTGCCTGGAAAATGATTTGTTTGCTATTGTGGAAACATAGTGGGGTAGATAACATGACTGGGCTACTACAATTCAATGGCTATAAGCTGTTCAGAGGGGACAGGTAAGGAAGGAAAGGTGGAGGAGTTGCCCTGATACAAGTTGCAGCTTGTGAAGTCCCTTAATGGACAGCCTTCCGCTTTGTTTAGATAATGGGAAGAGTCTGTGTCTTTGTATTGATTAAATAAAGGAGGCTGTGCCAGACTTTGTACTTGAATAAATAAGGAAGTATCCACGAGTCTTTGTGTGGAATATGTACGTACCTCTGGGAAGACCTTTGAATATATATAAGCTGAAGACGTTTTTTGTGCAAGGTACGTGTGATGGGAGAAGAGTATCCCCCACACATCCAGGGCTGATGTTAAAGAATGCCTACTTTCTACCACTCCAACTTGAGTCTTAGAGAGTTTCTTGATCTACTGCTTTATGGCAACAATTTGTAAACCCAGATGGGACAGATGTCAATGGTTCATAGGATCACAGAAGCTCAGCTGGCACTGAGGTATTCTTGAGAGGACCCTTATCCCTGGACTGAAGTGCCCAGGAGCAAAGACCTCTGACCAGTGAGTATCAAGGCATTCCTTTTTTTTTTTTTTTTTTTTGTTTTGGTTGCCCAGGGGGGTTAGAGATCCCCCTGTGTTTTGGTTGCCTGCCTGTCAGATGTAACAGAAGTTACACAGGGTAGGGCTAAGGATCCAGGTAAGGGGATTAAAAAGTCCCCCAGGGTGGTTAGAGGCCCCATGTATTTTGGTTGCCTATCTGTCAGGCATAATAAAAGTTGTTCAGGGTGGGACTAAAAGGCCTGGGTAAGGGGTTAAATCCCCAAAATTGGAGTAAAACATCACAGGGGTAATTGTCATCAAGCACATTTGATTATTGGTTTGTGCTGTTACTATATGCTGATTGTTTTTGTTATAGTACAAAGAATTCACCCCCATGCATCATTAAAATGTGCACTGGATCATCTAGGGGTGAGGGAACTCTGAAAATGTTACCTTTGGGATGTGTTCTGAGTTACTGGAAAAAAAATAACTGGATCTCCTTATGGGGTTGCGCAGAAGGATGATTTAATTAAGTACTGCAATCAATGGTGGCCTCTGTATAAATTAGAAGATGGATAAAAATGGCCAGTGAATGGTACTTTGAATTACAATACTTTGTTATAATGTTGTTTTTGCAGAGAGAAGATAAATGGGATGAGGTGTTACATGCTGATATGTTCTTTGTAGCACGGCAACATTCTGAGTGGCAAAAGTATGGGATCAGTTTGACCCCAAATGATACTCTGATTTTGGCACTAGAAAAGGATAAAAGAGAGGAAGAAAGGAAAGGTGTTAAAAAGGTGGCGTTCTACTTGTAGTATCGGACAGAGATGCTTGAAACTAAATGCAAGAGGAGGATTTAGAGATGTTAGTAGCCCCAAGAGGGAGCCAAAGGCCCCAAGAGCATGGGCCTGGACTCCCTGAGGCAAAGGGGTTGGCTAATGAGCCCAAAAGAGGGACTATAGGAACAAAGCTGGTGGCAGAGAGGACTCACAGCTGATGTAAGCTTGTGCTACAAGCCCCACTGAGGCAGGCAGTTGGAAATAATGGTACGGTTTTAGTTAAGGTACCCATTTCAATTACAGATTTAATCAATCAGAAAAAACTTGCTGGCATCTATGTAGATGATCCTGAACCGGTAGCTAATGCTTTTGAAATGATGATTAAAACTCAAGATCCAGATTGGAAAGATACAGGAGTTATTGTGCAGGTGTTGTTTGATAGTACAGAAAAATAAATGATTCACAAGACCACAAGGACCCAAGTGGGGGGCTCAGGTAGCAGTGGGGCATTGCAGAGGTTTTTCTTTCTTTTTTGCTTGGGTTATAATGCTGGCAAGGACTAGAGGGGCCTAAATCCCAGAGCAGATTTAGTCTTGAGTAGGAGTATTCATCTGCTTCACACCAGTTCTGAGTTGGCTGCAAGGTGCTGGCTGAAGCAAGAGCCGAATGGGACTCCCCCAGATCCAGATTCTCCCCGAACTGGTCCCCCTCTTCTTGTGCAGCCCGTGGACAGGTGCTCGGGGTAAGCATGCAGGTGAAATCCCAGCTAGGGGAGAAAACATGCTAATTGTAGAGAGGAGGGACTTTGGAAGTGATAATATTCCTATCTGCAGAGATCTAAGAAACTTTACGTTCCCTGTTAATCATGGAAGCTAGGGATTGAAGGGGACTGGAGGTATTTTCCCCAGCAAGAACCTTTGGTTAAAATTAAGCTGAGGGAAGATGAAACTGAAACAGAATGTTTTGGTAAAACAGGAGCTACTTAGTCAGTATTAAATGCAAAGAAACTATGGCTATGATACTGTAAGAGTTGTTGGTGTAACAGGCCTTCGAAATTTTAAAATTGAGGAACAGTGGGTGACACATCAGTTCTTGTATTTACCAGGAACACCAGGTCTTTAATTGGTTGAGACTTGTTGGAGAAATTGGAAGTGGAAATAAAATTTAAAGACAGAGAGGTAGAAGTATTGATACCAGAATCTAAATTTGTCCAAACTGCAGTGTTATTGTTAAAGGAAGCCAAGCCAGTAAAGAAAGGAATTTCACCTGAAGGTGAAGCTTCAGCGGTGCCTTTGGTATGAGCAGGGGAGGTGCCTGGAAGATCGAAGAGAACTGAGCCAGTAAAGATAGATAAGCCACGATCGGTTACCACATATCCATTCCAACCAGGAGACTGGGTGTATGTCAAATCCTGGACATCCAAACCACTGCAAGAGAAGTGGAAAGGACCCTTCCAAGTTCTACTGACCACCTACACTGCAGTGAAACTGGAAGGAAAAGGAGCCTGGATTCATTATTCTCAGATTAAGGAGGCACCTTCTATGTAGAGAACTGAACAGGCTACCTTGCAGTTGAAAGTTAAGATAAATAAGCAAGCATAATATATAAAGTAACTTAATATATTAAAGTATATATATACTATATGCTTTATATAGTATATGAAGTAAAGCAAATTCCCTACACTTTGCTGGTAGGAATTTGTAGGCTGTGGAGGATGGAAAAGTAATGTACGTTTTCAAACAGTAGGGAGCTAATGTAACTAATTCCTCTCCTGGATATGTACTCAGTTACCAAGGACCATGCAGATACAGTATCCATTAGCAGGAATATTGTTAAACCAGACAGGTAAAAAAAATAGAATTGGCAACAACAGCAGTCTGGCATGTGTTGATAGGGAATAAAAAAACGAATCCAGCACTAAAAATGCACAGCAATTTCCATTGTTTATGGTCTTATGAGGAGACAACTGAACAAACAGCACATGCCTTGGGGTAAATTACCAGGCAGATCCAAGTGTAGGACAAAACTGAATCATTCTATACCTTCATTTTGCAATTTTACACAGGGCCTAACCAAACAAGACACCAAAAATGTGAGAAAAGGCACTTATAGACATCGGGTATTTCCTTATAATTATCCTTTCTAAGCACACCATGCTGTCTCTGTAACATATAAAACCAATGACTGTTCCCCAAGGAGCCTACATCTTTGTCCAGTGACTTCTATTGCTTGGCTCCTTTTTAACAATTCTGCATGCACCTCAACTTAAGGAATTTGCCTCAGCTTTCATTATGTCAGCTGTACAAAAGCATTCAGGATTTGACCAGTTCAACTACCACTCTCTTGGTTTATAGAGCTAGTAGTTACTCTCCTAATGGAATATGATGTCTCCTTTCTAATTCACAATGGCATGATTCAAAGAAGAGCTCCCAAAGAATGGAACCTAACCTATAAATTGACATTATAAAAGGGAGATAGAATGATATAATTATTAGGGTTGGAAAAGGCCTCTAAGTTCATCATGTTCAACTGTCAAACCGTCACCACTGTGCCCACTAAACCATGTCCCTAAGTGCCACATCTACCCCTTTCTTGAAAGCCTTCAGTGACAGTGACTCTACCTCTTCCCTGATCAGCCTATTCCAATGTTTGACCACTCTTTCAGAGAATGATTTTTTTTTCATTCTCTGAAATGAGAGGCCTGAACCTCTCCGGCCACAAATTTAATGCCAATTCTTCTTGTCATATTACTAATCACCAGAGAGAAGAGACCTATCCCCACCACATTACAGCCTCCTTTCAGGTAGCTGTATAGAGCAATAAGGTCTCTCCTGAGCCTTCTCTTCTGCAGACTCAAACCCCAATCCCAGCTGCTCCTCATAAGACTTGTGTTCCAGACCCTTCACTAGCTTTGTTGCCCTTTAGAGGGCAATTAGCCTAGTGCTGAAGCACTAAGGCTTTTGCATCTCTCTTGTACTGAGGGATCCAAAACTAGCGCAATACTCAAGGTATGGCCTCACCAGTTCCAAGTACAGAGGGATGATCACCTCCCTAGTCCTGCTGACTACACTATTTCTGATAAAAGCCAGGATGTCATTGGCCTTCTTGGCCACCTGAGCATATTGCTGGCTCTTGTTCTGCCACCTGTCAGCTAATACCTCCAGGTTCTTTTCTTCTGTGCAGCTTCCCAGTCATACAAGCCTGTAGTGATGCATGGGGTTGTTGTGACCCAAGTGCAGTAAGATCTATTTAAAACAATAATGTTTTCCTGTGAGTTTACAGATGTCTGCTTCCAGGGTACAAGCACCAAATTCTGTTTGAAACTCCTTTATCCTTTTTTTGTCTGCTGCACACTCCAGTGTTTATAAATAAAAACAGTCTTTTCTTCCCCATTTTTAATCATATGGGGAGAGGAGGAGACACCAGTATCAATTCTGTGAAGGGAATATATTGCAAGACAAACGGAAACTACTGGACTTGAAATAGAAGGAAGAAAAAACTTTTAACATAGCAGCAACTATAAAACACAAGGGATCACAATACCTACTCGTGCAATACCAAATCTCAGTATAGTACATGCCAAGACAAATGTAGGAGACAAAAAAAAAAATAGAGAAGACAGAAAATTACCACAGATATCTTTACTGTAGGGATAGAGAACGTTTTCAAAATTTAAGTACATTTTTGGTGCTCATATTGTCCTATTGTCATACTCAGGGCAAAAAAACCCCCAAAACTTTACAATTCAGTATTCACAGTAGAGAGGTTTGAAAAGTTGCTTTCTGCTACTGGTTAGTTTATGTCAGTCTTACACAAGCAGAGATAAAGATACTACAAAGTGGCCTGAAGCACTGGCTCTTTCTAGATCCATCCAAGAACCTAAGAGAGCTCTTAGCTTTGTAGGCTGAGCTTGGGAACCATTCATTTGTGCTACCCAACCCTCTTGATTATTACACTAAAATAGCTACCTAGCACTGATTTGTTTTATGTTGGCCTGAAGAGTTTTTTTTCTGACAGAACAGCCATTTAAACAACAGCAACTTAGAAATGGGGACATTTCTTAAAAGAATTCCCAATTGACACAGCCATGCCAAACCAATCTTACAACATTACAGTGTGCAGCAAGACAAACTTCTGACATTAACTCCTCCTTCCATCTGGCACAACCTTCACTATAATTCCTTTCCTTTACCATCTGTTTTTTAAGTCTGGAGAGTTCACCCTCAAAATTTTATCAAGAACTAGAAACCTTCCTTGTAATAAAACTGAGATTAATGTCTTATTTACTTAGCTTTACAAAAATACTGAGTTATTCTAACACTCCTGATAAACTGAACAGTATAGTTAAGTATATCAACTTTCTCAAATTATAACAAGATGTTCCCTAGAACTGCAGAAAGTACCTATATGCAAGGGATATTTACTTGTTTGCCTACGTCAGCAAAATTCTTACAGAATAGCTCACATATGTAAAATTTAGTCTGACTTATCTTCTTGCTCTCTCATTATTCCAAAAACAGCACTACTGAAATAAACAAGGTAAAGTGTTTTTGATTCTTCACTATGGAGAAGAGAATTAAGCTTAAAATAAGGTAAGTTATCACATACTCAAATCTCTAATGCACTACTAGACTTTCTCTTTCAAGTTCTATTAAGCTTATGTCTATTTTGGGTCATTCATATGCCCGCTGCAATAGCAGACAAATGTACAGTGGTAGCATAACTACAAGACTTAGACTTTGATAACTGTTCTTTCCAAGGCTTTTCCCCTTCTAACATTCACTGTAGCAAATGTAACATCTTCAGTGGAGAAGAGAGGTCTTAGAAAAGGAGACTTTGATGAGTTTTTAAGATTCTTTTCAAAGCAACCCACATAAAAAGTTACAAAACAAACAACTTGAAACACACCGAAGATTGTGTTTTGAAAACACATTGTTGGGTTCATTACTTCACAGAATATCTGAAGTTATCAGGTCAACATTATGCGTGCTAGGAGAGAACTACAGTATGAACAGCAAACGTAAAAAGATACGTATTACAGTTAGCATCTTAACAAGCTTCAGGACAGATTTTTAGTTACATTAAAATAACGTATCTGAGTGACTATATCCAAGAAAGCAAACCAGTCTAGCCTATAAGAAGAGAATCCCTACTATTGGCTCTGCAAGAAGGCAAATGTTAACTTCAACAATTCATTCATATTTTTGTCTGGGGAAATATTTTGTGTATACATGCACACATATGTACATATGTGCACACACACACTTCCACCATTTAACCAGATTACACAAAAATTGTCCCCCAATGGAAACAAGGTAAAAACAAATCATTGTTTGTAAATGTGGCCACAGAACCCTCAAATGTGCACACCACACAGCTTTAACACTTGTGCTCTGAGGAATTCTGTAAACTATTGCTCTGTAATTTATAGGTATAGAAATGGAGGTGAGATCTCATGTTCACCATTGTGTAATGGTATATCTGAAAATAAACTCAAGTAAAGATAGGGAATGCCGTTGTCCAAGTGAAGGTTATATTCTTTTCCTTAGATAAGATCCCAGGATGGGGTTTAATCAGCAGTACAAGTCTTAGCACTGTTCTGCTCAGGTAATTCCAGCAGCAGAGGTTACTGAACAGAGGTTGCTTCTACCATCACAGGCTCAGACCATTCAACCTTGTTTACCATTTTGATGAATTTTCAGCATTTTGATGAAATTGCTGAAAGGTCAAAAATGCTAAACAGGCACTAATTACATTACTTTCTGTTTTTTTTTACTTTTGCATCTCTCCTTCTGCTTAGCACAAACCTTTATATTTCCACTAATGACCATGTCTGCATTTTAAATCATCCTCCTTTGCTCAGTTTGTAATTTTTTTCTCTTCATTCCTTTTTTCCAGATTGTCAGATTTCACACTTCATTTATATTCATTTAAATTCTTACATAATTTCATTAACCTTCAGTTTTAGCAATAAGGCTAACTCTTGTTTAGTCTGGTTGCTTTTTCTATAGAAAAATAATGCCTTACAAAAACCTATCTGCTAGTGTTCAGAGGAGTGAAACTAGAAAAGGTTGCTAATAGATTTAGAACTTCTCTGAATAGTAATATCCTTTTTCAGGGCAAGTCTTTATCAATGGCTCAAAATATTTGCCCAGGTTTTGAAGGTGGTTTGGTCTTGAAGGATTTATGTCCCCTCTCTTTGGACTTCAGTATCTACAGTGCTGCAGGAAGAGAGTTATATAACACTGCCAGTGGTGTCCAGTAACACCATTCAAATCATCCTATTTTCTGAAGCTGCACTGAGGATTTTGATGTGAGAGTTTTCAACTCCTGTCTCAACCTTACCGGTGATCAGCTTTCTTCCTGATGGATAGATGTGACAAATGCCACCTGCCTCAAAAACTGAAACATTCATTATTTCTAAATAATCAACTAGAACAGTTAAAGTCAGAGTAAAATTACTTGAAGTTTTATGGTGAGATAAAGATTCCCACAGTACTTTTGCCTGTTACCCACATAACTTTTATAAAATTTTTAACAATACCAGAAAGCTAATTATCACAGAAGAGGATATAAATGGTATGTGCTCGTTTTAAAAAGTATCTCTCAGTGGCATCAGAACTGATTGAGGTTTCTAAACATGCCTATTATGGAACACCCTTGTGCAAGTTTCTCAGACTTTTCTGGCTTAGCTTTTGCTGTTCATTTATTCCAGAAGCCACCCAGCTGACTGTAAAACTGTCATGGTTTTATGATTTTTGATATTGGCATTCCACATCATAACATCACGTAGTACACTGGGAGTTAAAGAGTTAATGCTCCTGTTCCATAGATTGTTGATATTTCTGGGTACCTGGTTCTCAGAAGAGAACTACTACATATCCCAGAAGACTTTCATTGTTCCGTTTCCGTTTTCAATTTTCTGTTTAGAGGGAAAGATAAAACTGCTTGTGAGCTCCTTCTTTTACTCCTCATCTCTGTGGTGTGTGCTCCCCTGCCATCTCGCCTTCAGCATTAGAGTAAGGCCTTCAGTTTTGGATGCTCCCTCTCATTTATTTGATTTATTAGCTTCAATTCCAATTATACTGTATTATGTTGTGTTATCTCGCACTGCGCTATCATCTTTAGCAAATTAGTTTTCTCCCTTAGCTCATTGCTGCTGTTTTGTTTTTAGGACCGTCTCCTGACCTTTTCCCTATCCCCCTTTCCCCTCTCCCAGACATAGGTCCGTGGGTCCTCCGCCCCAATTAGTCACAGAGCTGGGCCAAACTGGCATATAAACCACTGACAAAAAACTGTGCTTGTTTAATGCTTGTGACAAGCTGAAATTTCACAGCATGCTCTAGCGTGACAGGTGGCATGTCTTAAACACATAATTACAAGAAACCAGGCCATGGTGGTCCTGCAAAATACATTTGTCTTTCTTATTTTATATTTAGTTTAGTTTCCTAATAAATTACTTGTGAGTACAAAAAATCTACTTGCCTTATATCTCTGTCTTTAGTTTCTTCCTAAACAGTATTTTAACAGAGTAACTTCAATCCTGGCCAAAGGTTAAAAAGGAATGGCCTCAAGATAGTTACTTCAAGTTTCCTGCAAGCAGAAGTTAGCTGGGAGATGGAAACTATATATGACTCCAGCAAAAGAACACCATCATGACAGCACATCCTTATTTATCAGAGGCCATTCGGGAGATTGACCTCAAGATGAAAACACAGGAAAACAAATAATTGATTTTGCTGCTTATAGATAGATTTGTTTCAAATGCATTACTTCTCTTTCCTTCCCTCTCAAACTAAAGGGAATTCATTTAACTGTTTCCCCACAGTGCAAACTACAATAAAGAAACACAGCTTTCAGCATCAAGAGCACAGAAGAGAAAAAACGTTTTTGCCAGATCTGGATTCAAACTTAACATTGTCCTTAGGTAGTAAGGACATAGTTTCAGACATATATCTTTTAGCTTCCCATAGCAACTCATCTGAATATCACAACAAGCAATGCCATAGTAACTGTGCGCATCACAGCAGTGGGAGAGAAAACAAGAGAAAAAATACAGCAACTGGAGTTCTTGACCTTTGTTATTCTCTGACAAAAGTGTCATAACCAGCTGTTAGACCTAATTAAAGCATATAGAAGACTTTTGTTCTTTTTTCCATAGCAATTTCCCTTCACCTACCATTGCAACAGGGTTTAGTTGAAGCAGGCTACATCACATATCAATAAGGATCTCACTCTTTATTACAGTCTTCAGTGGCCCTGCACCTCTGTAATCCTGATCTGATTTCTTGTTTTTGTACTTAGCATTAATTATGGTAGATTAATCATTAGCTGAAGTGTTAGAAAATATATTCTGAAATATCTCTCAGGATTAACTTTTCTTCATTCAATTCCACAGGAACCAGCCTTTCTTAGATGTCATTTGCTCCATTTTTAAGCTGGCACTTCCTAGTACTACCAGAAGGAAGATCACTGGAACTAACTGTCAATGCACCAAACCCCCACTGCCATGTTTTGCTGGAATTTGATGGGAGGAGGGGAACAAACAAGTACAAACTATGACTTTTTTATCTTGCAATGAGAGGCTATAGAGAGTATAAAATAGTAACTCAAGTGGCTATGTTTGGTTACTGGACTTTGGTTACTGGAATATGAGGTTAAATCAGGTCCCCATAATGACTCTACTATTCTTTGGTTGTTCTTTTCTACTGAATCTTTGAACCACCAGTTTTCATTTATTTAGAAAAGTAAAAACATGACCCAGAAGAAAGCCAGTAACTCATATTACACATAAAGCCATAACACTGTACTGCCCCTCCTTTCCTAAGTAATTTCATTTCTATATCCATTAAAAACTTGACTTCAATGGAAGTATGATGAATTAATTAGTCGCTAGTATCTTGCTGAACACCCTGAGCATTTCTGCAGCTCCTGCATTTGGTTAGGTCAATATTTAATCTAGAAAAAAGAACTAACAAATGAAAAATAACGTACAAAGAGCAGGCAAAAGTCATATGGAAGGTGAAAATGAAGAGCCTTGAAATAGTATTGAATCTTTATATATTAAATACTTTCTCAGTAAGATTCTTTGTGTTTCCTTTTTAAAATGTAGCTTAAAGGGAAAAAAAACCTCTTAAAATAAGAAAATTGTATTAATGTTTGGATCACATCAGATTTAACTATAAATTTCTGTGCATTCCAGTATCCAACTATCCTCTCAGTTAAAAGCACAGTCTAAGAAGGTGGGAGGGCTATATGATGTAATATGATATCTAAATTTTACCTTATATACTAAGGGGAGTCAGATTTCTTAGCATCTAGGAGAATAAATGCCACAACTTAATATCCAGCTTAAAAGGTTTTCTAAGTGTGCAAGTATTTTCAGAAGAATGCTTTCAATGTACACTGATTTTCAGAGAGTTTAAAGTCATAATAGTCACAATATGCAATTAATTAGAAGTGTAATTTTTCCAGTAAGAACAGGAAAAGAAGAATGCCTTGTGGCAGGGTTGTTTCTAACTTATTACAAGAAGGGCAAAATATGCTTCTCCACCCACCATTGGCCAAAAGAAAAAAAAAAAAAAGAAGTTCAAAGAGTTTTCAGGAATCCAGCAGCTAACAGTCCATTCATCTTTGTCAAATGCATGTAACACTCAAGTCAGGGTCCCACCTTCATACTGAAAACTCACCAACTCTAATCTTTCTTCTCAGTAAACACAGACTGAGAACACACACTTCTGGGAAGAAGCTCTGGTTATCTGGTTATCATATATGCCCTGCCAATGCTTGACAGGTTAAGCCAGATTTTAGTTTGCCATCACATCTGAGATACAAGAGTGCTGACAGAAAGAATTCAATTAAGCAGCTCTTTAGCTCTAAAAAGTTCTGATCATAACTGACCAAAACACTAAAATAATGCATTGAAATGCAAGTGTGGTGCTATTGACAAGAATTCTTGCTACTTATTTATTTATTGCTTTTAATTTTTTTCTAATCAAGTACTATGCATAAATTTCTTAATGAAAATGTCTTCTGCATAAAGATGCAACAGAAACCATATGAACATTATGCAGAAATTGCTACATCCACAATGTATTTAAGGCAATGAAGCTCATGAAGGGTCTGGAGCACAAGCCTTACGAGGAGCAGCACTGGGAGTTGGGATTGTTTAGTCTGGAGAAGAGGAGGCTCAGGGGTGACCTTATCGCTCTCCACAACTACCTGAAAGGAGGTTGTAGCAAGATGGGGGTCAGTCTCTTCTCCCAGGTAACAGTGATAGGATGAGAGGTAATAGCCTTAAGTTGCGCCAAGACAGGTTCAGGTTGGATATTAGGAAAAAACTCTCCTCTGAAAGAATGGTCAAGCATTGGAACAGGATGCCCAAGGAAGTGGTGGAGTCACTGTCCCTGGAGGTGTTCAAGAAACATGTAGATATGGCATGTAGGGACACAGTTTAGTGGACATGGTGGTGGGTTGACAGTTGGACATGATGATCTTAGAAGTCTTTTTCAATCTTAATGATTCTTCTACTTCTTAACAACTACCACTTTATTTTGTGCAGAATCATGTAGCAAGGTTAATGATTCTTATTCTGTTTTTTCATTCTTGTCATTGTTCAGAAAAAAAGTTACAATTATATTTTTAACTCTTGTGAACTAGTCCTTTACAACTGACTTTATCTGAGTTGGAATTAAAAGGAGTTTAAAACAATTTAAAATAAGAATACTGTTCTCTGGTGTGTTACATGTAATTCTTTGCCTATGCAAAGCCTTCCAACATTCCTGCAACCAGTTCAAGCTTGGTTTGGGTTTACTAAGGTTTTGAACGCTGTTATCCTGACAAACTCAATAGAGTTGCAGAAGATAAGAAGAACCAAGGAACAGTGGAATCTCATTCAGAGCTTTTCACGGCTCAGTTTCTGCCCTTTAACAAGATCCTCTGCCCCTCAAGATGGGGGCCATCGACAGCAAAATCAAGCATTTAGTTATAATAATAAATAATAATAATTCCACATTTTATGAATATTTAGAGTGAATGGACTTTCAAGATGGATTGCAAGTGAAAAAAAAACATAAAATAGCAAAACATCTTTTTGTTTTCAAAACAGTATTCCTCGACATCTCTCCTTTTATGAATGCTCAGTGCATTCATTCATTGATCCTAAGTGATACATCAAATACGCATTCCTTTTTCTGTGGGGAAAACTGCAAAGAGTTCGGTTCCAAAAGGGCTATCCGATCATTCCTTTGAGAGGGTTTATCAGTGTTGTTTTTGTCTAGACCTTCACATCTTCAAAGTCTTCATGTTATATATGTAAATGCATTCCTAAATACAAATGCTTTCCAATTAGAGATGATGAAAGAAAAGCCATCCCCATACTGTTCTGACATGGTTGCACAAACTCTGCTTTTACATCACTGGTTTAAAACAACTCAACTCTAAAATCCTACAAGTTTTGTTTGGTTTGAGACAATAGATTATTTTCTGTTCTAAGGTGTGGACACAGTTGATGTAACTAAAACTGACCAGAAGTCAGTGGGAAATTAGTCAGGACTGAGTCTGGGGAAGGTAATGGATAAAGCGTCTCATGAAGTTTACAAAGGACATTATTTTGTATCAGAGTAACTGGCAAACCTCAGCTTTCTCCTACTTAGACGGTTTTAAACTACAGGTCCCTAAGGTAATAGATCAACCACCAAATTAGCTCTGCATAGCCTCAGCCCTCCTCTAGTTAGCACCGTTACTGGTGTCACGGCACTGGAAGAGCCAACTGAATTTCTAGACAGCATATGGTTTTTCTTATATCACCTATGAGCAATGTAACACTTTAGTTTGCTCAAACACAAAGGCGAGAAATAACAGTTCCAAATACATTCATGATGGGCTAGAAATACAACCCTTTGTGGAACCACCTGTCAAAATTACAGCTGTGTGAAATACAGGTCAAAATCCTCTGATTGAACTCAATCACTCATCTCCTTCAGTATCATCTTCCATTCTCTCTATTGTCTCCTCCCCAGTCTCTAGGTCCTGATGCCGCCAGGCATATGCTTAAATGAATTGATCCTTGGATCAATGCATTCAAGGCCAGGACATGATTAGTGAACTGCTGAAACACCATACTGAATACATGCACTGAAATCCCATAAACTGGCATAACAATCTAGAGTAAGCCTTCTTAAATCATACTTGGGAACCTTCAAGTACAAAGACCCAAGTGGTTCTAATTTCCCTCAACGTGATAGCCATAGTTAATACCAGATTTGGTAGAAAGCAGGCATTCCATGCCCGCTGGGCTTATACAGACATGAAAAAGAGTTTATGCTTGACATTCCCTTCAAAACATGACGAAAACCTTTTACCCTTTCAATTCCCAAGCATACACTAGTTTCTGAGAGTCTATTACTTTAAAAATGCATTTGTTGGCTCTGATTGCTTGGATAATTGTCAAAAAAGAAGTAAGGTTAGGCTTTTTATTAGTGTTTTGTGGTCAGATGATAGAGAACAGTGAAAAACAAAGGCAAGATACTGGACTGCACATTCACTCTCTGGCCCCATAAAAATTGTTTTTTATAAATAAAAGGTGGTTTATGACACAAAGCTCTCATTTATCATTGCCAGTTCTCCATCAGTTAGGAGAAAGAATATGGAGTATTTCCCAATTCTATCCTGTGTTTTCTTCCCTGCATTGTTACACACAGCCATCTATATCGTGCCTGAACCAAACAGACAATTAAGATCCAAAAACAGTTTCCTCAGGTGCAACAGTCCATTTTCCATTAGCTGTGACCTCTATCCCTGCCACAGATACCACAGAGAGCTAACACATCCACAGTGTTAGATGCATTTGGGATAGATCAGTGCTGGAAATGTTTGTGAATGACAGCTTTCTCCATGTAGAAGGTACAAAAAGGCCTAGACAGGCAAGTTGTGAAATCAAGATTCTCTTTTAAGTCCCACAGTCAAAAAATAACCAACCTGGCTCCTCCACTATGAAATCCATACGGTAACAAAGATTACATGTTGTTCTATGAGTGTCAAAGTTCCTCAAAAATGGCATGGCCTCAAACCATGCATAAGAAAGCGTACACAGAGGCATAAAATAACTCTTAAAAGTCACAGGAAATGAACAGCTTTGAGGTGTGCTCTAAATCCAACATGATCACCATTTACTACTTTGTATTATGCTATTCAAAATGTAAAAAAAAAAAATAGTTTGCCCTTGCAGTCAAATGCATTCTGGGGTTTCAAATTAACTTGAAATATGAATAATAACCAGTGTGGATTTGTGGGTACATTCACACATGTACTCACATGTACACATAGAGATATGTGCTGGTTTTTGTAACGTATATATATGTATAATAAAACTAAACCCTTGCCATAAGAAATGCCTGTATTCATACCCAGGGAGTAAGGATGCAATTAGAATTACCATTATAACTTAAGTTTCTAGGAAGTGACAAAGAAGTTCTAACTTTCATGACTTCAAATGGGATCTGGGACCTAATTAATTTTTCTTAAAGCACACTAAGTCCAAAAGGTTTTTCGAAAACAGCGTTGCCTCAGGGAAATACTCTCCTTATATTATTAGCTGGCTCACATTGGAAGCTAAAAAACATTACAATGGAATAGGGGTTCACCTTTCTTCAGAGAAGCAGCAACTTCCATGACCATGCGGAAGCTGGGCTACTGGGAAGATCTATACACAGAGTAGCACTGTCAAGGAACAAGGCATGTTCAAAGTTTGTCATTACATAGGATTTGTTAATAGACTCGGTTTAAAAAGAACAATTACCAGACTTAACAACTGCCTGACCGTATCTTGAAGTAGCCATCCTTCCTATGGCAAGCTCTAAGGGTTTGATAAGAGATCTTCACAGAATCATAGAATGGCATGGGTTGGAAGGCACTGTAGTTCCAATCCCCGTGCCACAGGCAGGGTTGCTATCCACAAAATTAGGCTGCCCAAGGCCCCATCTAACCTTGCCTTGAACACCTCAAGGCATGGGTCATCCACAACTTCTCTGGGCAACCTGTTCCAGTCTCTCAACAACCTCTGAGTAAAGAATTTCTGCCTAACATATAATTTAAATCTCCCCTCTTTAGTTTACAACCATTCTTCCTTATCCTATCACTATCAGATCATGTAAAAAGTCTGTTCCTCTTCTGTTTATAAGCTCCCCTCAAGTACCAGAAGGCGCAATGAGGTCTTCTCCAGGCTGAACAAGCCCAGCTCCCTCAGCCTTTTTTTATAGGTACTCCAGCCCTCTGATCATCTTTGTGGCTTCTTCTGGGCTTGTTCCAACAGTTCCATGTCCTCCTTGAGCTGGGGGCTCCAGGCCTGGACAGAGTGCTCCAAGTGGAGCCTCATGAGGACAGAGTAGAGGGAGACAATCATGTCCTTCACCTCTTTTTTAAATGTCATTAAAAGAAACTGTAATGGATGGTTCATAATAAGGAGAAAACTCAAAGCCTTTGAGATAAAAGCATAACAGGGCAGGAGTGAATCTATTTACTTCAGGTATCTCAGGCTTCATTCAATTTTTTGTCTCCACATCTGGAACAGCTCTGACAAAGAGTAGTGGTAATTGACCCTCTAAAATATGACAGCTATAACAGCTATTCATGCCCTTAGCCCAAAATGGAAGATCTTTAATAAATTGATATTTGCCTTTAATTGCAAAGAATGTACAATAATAGAACAGCCAGAAACACATTATCCTGGAATGCAGTACTGATACAGTGCTAAAGCACATATAACAAAGTAAGAAGATCTCTTCTAGGCTGTGCTACAAAGTTGTGGGTTTTGTTTTGTTGTTTTTTTTTGCTTTAGTGTTTTTTCACTATTCCACTTATTTTATTAAAGCCAAGATGAAAAAGTACCCAAAAAGTGAGTTGTGACAGAGAGAGTGGATAATCTGCAAAATTGGAATTAAAATGACGATTTGAAAATAACCATACTTCTTACAAGCTCACTTCTGAGATCATCGTATGCTTGATTTGAAAATAAATCTTTAGATAAGAATTTTATTTTGGAAATGCTATCAACTGTGAAGGCAGAGATATACTCAACTATTATCACAGAATCAAAGAGCAGTTGTGGTTGGAAGGCACCTCTGAAGCTCATTTGGTCCAACTCTCCTGCTAGGGACACCTGGAACAGGTTAAATGGGACTGTGTCCAGGTGGCTTTTAAAGACCTCCACGGAGGGAGATTCCACAACATCTCTGGGCAACTTCTTAGAGTGCTCAGTCACTACTACACTAATGATGTGTTTCCTGATGTTCAGAGGAACATTCTGTCTTTCTCCGTGCTTACTGCCTCCTGTCCTGATGCCAGGCACCACTGAAGATCTTGGTTTCACTGTCTTTGCAATGTTTCTTCAGGAACACTGATGACATCCCTCCGAACCTCCTCTTCTCCAGGCTGAACAACCCCAGCTCTCTCAGCCTCTTCTCATAGCAGAGATGCTCCAGTATCATCTTCTTTGCAGCCCACCACTGGACTCTTTCCAAAATGCTCAGGCCTCTCTCTCTGGTCGGGGAAGGAGGCGGAAAGTGACAGAAATTGGCACAGTACTCCAGGAGTGCCCTCAGCAGGTCTGGGTAGAGAAGGGTCACCTGGTGATACTGGTATTGTAAAAAGCAGACAACAGAATTGCTAGTCCTCTTGGCAAGAAGGGTATGTTGCTGACTCATATTCGACTTGGGATCCATGAGAACCCCCATATCCTTTTCTGCCAAGCTGCTTTCCATGAGTGGCTCCCAGGATACACTGGTGCATGGGATTGTTCCTTCTTAGATGCAGGACTCCACTCTTCCCCTTGTTGAATTGCATGAGGTTCCTGTCACCCCAAGTCTCTAGTCTGTCAAGGTCCCTCTGAAAGATAGCACAGCCATCTGGTGCATCAGTCTCTTTCCACATTTTTGCCATCTGTGTATTTATTGAGTGTGCACTCTACTGCATCGTCCAGATCACCAAAGAGTAGGTTAAAGAGGACTGGACCCAGGACTAGCCCATTGGGTACACTGCTACTGGCCTCCAACTAGACTTCGTTCTCCTGATCACTACCCTCTGGGTCCAGCCACTTAGCCTATTTTCGATTCACCTCAAGTTACCTGACCTGACCCTCTTCCACCAAGGATACATTTTCCTGGCTCCAGCTTTTCCCCCTGGTCCCTGGGGCCTGAGATTTGCAAAGATCAATCTTGCTAACAAAGTCTGTGGCAAAGAAGACAGTCAGTACATCAGCCTCTTCTATGTCCTGTGTAACCTGGTGCCCTGTTTCGTTCAACAATGGGCCCACATTTTTCTCTAGCCTTGTTTTTTTTTTTTTTTTTTTTTTGTCACATAGGTACTTACAGAAGGCCTTCAATTTTGTTTGGGCTTTAGCTTTCCTAACTTTATGCCCGGATGCTGGGACAACATCTCTGTATTCCTCCCAGGTTACCCATCCGTGCCTCCAACCTTTTTACACTTTCTTTGTCTGAGGTTGGCCAGGAGCGCTTTGTCCATCCTGGCATTTCTGCCTGATCCATTGCTTGCTGAAATGGATCATTCTTGACCTTGGAGAAGCTGTTCCTTGAGTATTAATCAGCTTTCTTAGGCTTATTCTTCCTTTCAGGACCTTATCCCACAGGATTCTCATAGGACTCTTCCAAGCAGACCCCTGAAGATGCTGAAGTCTGGCTCTCCTTAAGTCCAGGATTGTGAGCTTGCTTTTCACCTTTGTCCCTTCCCTCAGGTTCCTGAACTCCACTATTTCAGGACCACTGCAGCCAAGGCTGCCTTTGACCTCCCCATTCCCAACAAGTCTCTGCTTGCTGGTGAGTATGAGGTTTATTAGAGCACCTCCCCTCACCGGCTTCTCTTCCACTTGGCGAAGAAGTTACGATCAACACATTCTAGGATTGGAGTGAAACCTCCTGATGGGAGGCTTCTGCTATATTGTCCCTCCAGCAGATATCAAGGTGCAGGAATTCTCCAGGAGGACAAGGGCCTGCAAACATGAGGCTGTTCTTACATGTCCACAAAGGGTTCATCTGCTTGTTCTTCCCGGTCAGGTGGCCTGTAGCATATTCCCACCATAATGTCACCTAACTTGGTTCTCCCTTTAATTCTAATCCATAAACTCTTAACCACCTCCTCATTCATCTCCAGGCAGAGGTCCATGCACTCCAGCTAGTCATTCACAAAAAGAACACCACATCTACTGCATCTCCCCAGCCTGTCCTTCCCAAAATGACTTCATCCTTTTATTGCAAACCTTCAGTCATAGGAGCCATCCCACCACATCTCTGTGATCCAAATAGGACTGTAGCTCTGCAATCTTATACAACTGTCTAACTCAACTTGTTTACTCCCCATACTATGTGCGTTGGTGCACAGACACTTAAGAGCAGCACCCCAGCTCATTATGTTCCTAAAAAGTCTTTGAAGGATTTCTGCATAATGGTACCTTGTAGGCATTTATTTGCTAATCCGCAACTCCTAGAGGTGACTCTGCTTAATCCCTATTCTGCTGATCAAGTGACCAAACAGAACATTTAATTAAAGTAATTGTTTCAGACATAGACCATTAAGGTGTCTGCTCACATTTCAGTTACTTCTTGTTCTTTCTGTCCTTCCATGGTGAGAAAATTTGCACTGTGCCTTCTATGCTAAACTTCCTTTCCCAGTCGATCTTATAGCTAACAAATCATTTAAAAATAATAAAGGGGTTTCATAAACATATATTATAGTAATCTATTCTGGTTTAACCTGTGAACCACACAGTCATTCACTCACTCCCCTCCTTCCCAGTGGGATGAGGGAGAGAATTAAAAAAAAACAACACAGTAAGTAGAACTTGTGGGTTGATATAAAACTATTTACTATGATAGAGAAAAAGGATAATAATTATGACAAATATATATATATATAGTTATATAACAAGTGATGCACAAGCAATTGTTCACCACCAGATCAATGTCCAGCAGAAGAGAGCCAGATGAACTCCCACCCTCTTCAAAATTCCTTCCACTCGATGTGATATGACATGGAATATCCCTTTGTCCACTGTCCTAATTCCATTCCCTCCTAGCTCCTTGGGCCCTTTGCTGTGAATGGCCTTGGATCTACACTACATTGCTTAGCAGGCAACTATAAACATCAGTGTGTTATCAACACTGTTATCACCTAGAACCAAAACATAGCATTTTACCAGACACAGTGAATAAACAATTTCATCCCAGCTGAAACTAAGACAACTAGCAAAAAATAAATAAATAAATTCACAAGGATTCTCGTTTTATTCTGGCTTTTGTGTTGCATAACAATACAAGCAAATAATGCTAAAAACATATGAGATTGTGGGCTATTTGCTTAATATTCAGTCCAAAACCATCAGAAATATTTATCCCTGGGAAGAACTAGTCTTCTTCCTATTATTTTCATCTGTGCAAATAAAGAAATCTTCAATACGAGCAGCCATAAAGCTCCCACGGGGGCAAGATGGACCATTGAACTGTGTAATATTGGTGACTGCTCACTGAGTAGAGTAGCATTCTCATATTTGCATACTTTCTCCCAGTCAGAGATGTTAAGATGCAATATGGATGCCTACTGTACAGCCGAGATGTACAGAGATTATTTCAGACTGTCCATTTCTCCTGTTCTGCAAAACTTTGTCCTATTTTTGGCTGAGATAGTGTTTTCTTCATAAAGGCTGTATATATTTATTTATTTATTTATTTATTTTTAATTTAAATTGTACTGATAACACACTGATGTTTTAGTCCTTTCTGAGCAGTGCCAGCACAGAATCAAAGAATTCTCAGCTTCTTACGCTGCTCTGCCAGCAAGAAAGCTGGGGATGCACAAGAAGCTGAGAGGGACACAGCCACAACAGCTGACCCAAACTGGCTGGAGGAATGTCCCATAGAATACTGCATCAGATTCAGCAGCAAAAGCTGGGGGAAAGAAGGAGAGAGAATACATTTGGAGCAACGCTGTTTGTCTTCCGAAGAATCCATCATCACACATGATGAGCCCTGCTTTCCTGGAAATGGCTTAACCTGCTTGTGAATGGAAAGTAGTGAATTAATTTCTTGTTTTGCTATGCTTGCATGTGTAGCTTTTGCTTTACCTAATAAACTATCTTTATCTCAAACCACAGGATCTCACACTTTTACTTGTCTGATTCTCTCCTTAATCCCAACTGGGAAGAATGAGCAAGCAGCTGTGTAGTATTTAGCTGCTTACATATGTTAAACCACAATGAAGTGATGACTCGTTATTTAAAAAGTAGTACACTTTAGTGGAAAAGCACTAGGCTGAGAATCGTGAAATTTGAAGTCTTATATATTGTTTTTAATTTCAAAAAAGTTGCTTTACTTATGTTACTTAGCAATTCAATTTTCACTATTGCTTTTTTGCTTGCTAATACAAGATAGGCCTGTCAGTACTGGGCCTGATCTTGTTCAGCATCTTCATCAAAGACCTGGATGAAGGGATAAAGAGTTTGCTGATATACAGTGCTGGGAGGAGTGGTTGAGACACCAGAAGGTGGTGCTGCCATTCAGTGAGATCTGGACAGGAAGGAGAGCTGAGCACAGAGGAATCTGATGAGATTCAAGAAGGACAAGTATAGAGTCCTATACCTGAGGAGGAATAACCACACTTGTCAGTACAGGTAAGGGGCTGCCCTGCTTCGCAGGGAAGGACCTGACTGTCCTGGTAGACAACAGGTTGGCCATGAGTGAGCAGTGTGCATTTGTGGCCAAGAAGGCCAATGCTATCTTGGGATGCATTAAAAAGAACATGGCCAGCAGGCCAGGGGAGGTGATCCTCCCCCCTCTACTCTGCTCTGATGAGGTCACATCTTGAATATAGTGTTTAGTTCTGGGGTCCTGAGTTCATAAAATACAGGGATCTTCTAGGGAGAGCCCTGCAGAGAGCCACAAAAATGATAAGGGGCCTGGAGCATCTCCCTTATGAGGAAAGGCTGAGATTCCTGGGTCTGTTCAGCCTGTTCAGGAGAAGAGAAGATTGAGAAGTGATTTCAACAGTGTTTATAAATATCTAAAGGGGGGGAGTCAAATGGATGGGGCTAGGCTCTTTTCAGGGATGTGCAGTGACAGGACAAAAGGTAATGGGTAAAAACCTGAACAAAGGAAGTTCCATACAAACACATGGAAGAACTTCTTTACTGTGAGGGTGACAGAGCACTGAAACAGGCTGCCCAAGGAGGCTGTGGAGTCTCCTTTTCTGGAGATATTAAAAACCTACTTGGATGCTCTTCTGCTCAACCTACTGTAGAAATCCTGCTTTTAGCAAGGGGGTTGGACTCAATCTCCAGAGGTTCTTTCCAACCCTCATGATTCTATGATTTTATAGCAGGCCTGATATACTTTAAAAATGAAAACTAACTAATAAACAAAAACAAACAAGAGAAAGACAGCAATGCTAAACATGCTCCCTTCCAGGAGTCAAATTTATGCTATTTTCCCCTCAAATTTGCATTAACACCTTTTGGCATATTCTGAGATAGAATGTTTAACATCAAAATTACTTCAAATACCCAGTGGTATTTGATGGCCTGATGTATAATTACGAGGGCTCCTCCAAAAGTAATGCTTCTTATTTTACTGTGTTGACCCACAATGCCAGAGGTGGATGTTGGTGGTATGGCAGTAGAGGCTGAACCTTCCCAACAATATTACACTACATTCTGTCATTGTGCAACAGATGGCAGCAGAGGGAAAGTCTGAGAAAATGGCATCTGACATGGAAGTGTGTATGAACCAAAGCTGCATAATTGAGTTCCTTCATGCAGAAAAAATGGCACCCATTGACATTCGTTCATGCTTGCTGAACGTTTATGGAAACCAAACAGTGGATGTGAGCACAGTGAGGCAGTGGGTGGTGCATTGTAGCAGTGGTGAAAGTGATGTGAAAGACAAACCATGTTTCAGACATCTATGCAGATTTCTACAAGTGCAGTGTGCAGGCTCTTCTTTATCACTGGTAAAAATGCATAGCTAATGGTGATAACTATGCTGAAAAAATAGTGTTTTGAAGCTATCAATGTGATCTATCAAACGGTGTGCTCTTTGTATCTGTTGTAATTTCCTTGGAAATAAATAGGAGGCATTACTTTCAAAGCAACTTAGATATATATCTTTCTTTTGGAAGAGAAGACCTACAGAAATTCATCAATAAAGAAAGCTCGTATTTCAAGCTCTTATTTATTGCCTCCTTCGTATGTTCCAGATATAAAATAAAGCCACTGACATTAATACATTCTGCCCACATGTTATTTGTTCGATAATAGCAGCATAAATTGGAGACTTTGCCAGTTTTTGTTGTTGTTATAGTTTTTGAGAATTATTGGCTCAGCTTGCCCTTTAATTTATATTAACTTTAAATTACTTAAATGTAATTGGTTTCAGAGAGGAAACACTTGATTTATACACTAATATTTGAGAGAACACAGACCATCCATTTCATGAAACTCAGTATTTTATCTAAATCTCTCTCGCTCTCCCCCACCCCTATAAATGGGTATCCTGACAGACTGGTGCTAATAGAAGTATCATATTTCTTCATCCTTGTTCTTGGCATTTCCCTCTTCCCATCTTGTAAATAGTTTAACTTGTTCTCTTGCTCCTGGGTTCACTGCTCAAAGAGTTCCTTTGACCATTCAGGATGTCTTAGCATGGAAAGGAAGAATCAGTTGCAAACTTGGAGGTAAAAATCTAGATTAAAAGAAGTTATCCCCAAGCACTATTATTATTAATTAATTGGAGAGTTCTCAGAGCAGCAGATTCTGAATTATCAACCCCAGACAGACAAAAAGAAGGACACAGAGCCTGACTAACCAGAGTATAGTGGGATAGAACTGTCACGGTGAGCAGGTACCACAGCACTGTGAGAGCTTCTGTGCAAACTGGATTACTTATACCTATGTCTTTGTAACATAAGTTCTGGCACAAAAAAGGAGAACAGGGCATGTGTTTTGCTCCCCAAAATCATATAATATAGAGTATTTTCTTAATGCATTTTAAGAGCATTCAGCAAAAGTAGAATCACAGAATGATTTGGATTGGAAGGGACCTGAAAGACCGTCTATCTTCCAACCATCTTCAATGGGCTGGGATGCCCCCCACCACATTAAGTTACCCAAAGTCCCACCCAACCTGACCTTGAACACTTCTAGGGGCGCGGTACCCACAGCTTCTCTGGACAAACTGGTCCAGTGACTCATGGTGAAGAATTTCTTCCTAGTGTCTAAATGTACCCTCTTTTGCTTTAAAAACCATTACCTGTTATCATATTGCTGCGCTCCCCAACAAAGAATTCCTCATCTTTCCCATATGCCTCCCTTACGGGTACTATAAGGTCTCACCAGATGTTTGTTACAACAGTTTTTCTTTTCATCTTAATATTAGAATTTTCAGATTTAATAATACAACTAAGATCACAGGCTAATGTTTCCTTAACAAGAGATCACTGGAGATCACTGGATACGCTTTCAAATGGAATAAAGCTCCTTTTTTCTGAGTGAGGGCAAAAATTTCAACCCTTTAAATGACTCACTTGTCTAGGACTGAATACTGGCCATCTTACACCTCAGAGGAAAGCAATTCTGGCAGGAAAATGTACACTCAGATATTTCCTTGGCAGCTTTTTATAATAAAATGGTTATTTGAAACTGCTTGTTTTGAAATGTTATACAAAGACTAAAGGAGATGGTTTCACAGAGCGCATATGAAATGATCAAAGGGAGCCTGAAACCAGTAAAGATTATTTAATGCACGAATCCACAGCTTACCCCTTGTGTGGTATATTATTCATGAATTTCTGGAAAACTAATCCTAAAAGGTTTCAATAGAAGTGATATGTTTTCAGAAGGGATTTGAAATGAGAGGATGCTTACTTAAGCATGTGAGAGGGAGATCTATAGTGGCACACAGAACTTGCGTCAACAAAAACATTTAAACATATGTTTAACTTAGAACTGTTGCTGAATTGAGGTTTTAGAGGTAATCCACGAGGAAATGCATGAAACTTCAAAGGTCCAGAGGTTTGCTTAGTAAACCAGAAATACAGATGCATGAATGAGCCTCTGGAATGAGTTGTGTGGTACTGAGACCATCAGCTGGTACTCTAGAGGCATTTCTGTTACTTTCCATTTCCAATTGTGCCTGAAAAGCTGCTTTGCTGGCAGTTTTTTCTACTTCTGTTCTGAGTCAAAGTCAAAGGCATGACGTGAGATCAAATGGGTTTAAAACCAAAATAATTTAAAACTGATCAAACTTTCATATACATGAAAAGTTTTGTGTTCTTCAGTATTATCAACGCAGCCTCATGTTTGGATGTTTCTTCCCCATGACTGTCTCAAAATATGATTTATATTCAGAGTAATGTGAGTATTTAAATCAGTGGGAAGGCAAATGCTTTCTCATGTAACTGCCATCTGCGGCAGGTATCACAGCAGTCGCTGCCAAACCAAGCTCTGTATGCTCAATACTCATTGCCACGCCGGAACAGCAGGGCAAGCAAGACGATGCGGATACTCAACTTCAAACGCGCGAACCGCCGGCTCTGCACGGCGGATCTTGCGCCAAGTCAGCCTGCGGCAGAGGTAAGTTGCCGGCGGTCGGTACAGGGGGCGCAAAGACGCTGTCGAGCATATATCTTGCCTCTCTCGCTTTTCGGGTAGAGGCGAGCGCTGCTTGCCACCACGCAGACCCAGAGTGACGCCCGGTGCGCCCGCGGAGGCGCACCCCGCGGCCAAGCCCGACGCAGCGCAGCTCACGGCGGAGGGCGCACGTACCGCCCTGTGGCCCTCTGACTCGGCGCGGAGCTCGGCGCGGGCGGCCGCAGCCCTCCCAGACGTCCCCCTCTTTGCAGGGGCTGGGGAGCAAGTCCCACGTACCTTAATCATCATCTCGACCTCTTTTTGCGCCGAACGGCGGTGAGGCAAGGGACACGGTTCCCTCCCGTGGAGCATCAAACTCATCCGGCCGCCCATGGGGCGTCACCACTGCCACTTCTCGCTTTCAGCGCGGCCCTTGTGGCTCTGTCCTTCGCTTGTGCGCACTTCGATCTCCTCAGCCGTCGCCAGGAGCCATGAGGCACCCGCACCTGCTCGGTCTGGGCTTTCTGTGCCGGGTTCAGCCCTCGTTGTCAAAAGCTCCCAGATCTCCTTCGCTGTCTGCTTCCCCTTTTGTTATCGGATCTAGGCTGAACGCACCGTACCCGCTCCGAGGCCAGGACAACAAATCAGAGAGCCTGTGCCTAAAGCTGTGTCTCCAGCTAAGGAAACCTAGCCCGCCCTGTCCTGGTGGGAGGGTTTTTGGATGGTATGGATTCAATAACAACGAAACTGAAAACTCGCAAAGCAAGCTGTTTTAAGAGTGTGTGCTGCTTTTGTGAAGAAAAGCAAACTTTCCAGCAATTTATCACTGAGGCAAGCCAAATGGGACTCAAATACCAAAGTAACTTGAGAATGAAAAATAGGTATTTAAAGTCAACACCAAGAATGACTTTGAAAACAGGATTTCAGAAGGAGAGAACCTACAGGAATTTCCTGCCTGTTTGGGTACTCTGGCTGCCTGTATACATTAATTCCCATTAGTTTTAACAGAACTTATTTGTCCTGACTTACTTTCCTGACTGCAAAAGAGTGCATACTGCTAATGGTAAGGATAACTGTGTGATGGAAACTCAGCACTGTAAGCTTAAGGTTGGGGTCTCTGCTTTCCTCTTTGCCAAAGACATTTGGTATCATGTGTAATTCAAGTTTGCAGAGATGCGCTGTAATTCTGAATCCTTTAATTGTTAGCCCTCCAGCTTCACACTGCTGCATTGCTCACAAAGCTGAGAATTTGTAGCTCACTCTCAGGGGTCCTGAGAAGTTCAAATCACGTTTATCCAGCTCTCATGCTGTAAAAAGATGCCTGTAACAGAACAACAGTGAGAGTTTATTATCTATTTCCAAACACTTGAATTTCAGTGTGCTAGCAGCAGTACATTAAAAAAGATTTGGAGTAAGTAGGTCGGCTGGTTGTTTGTTTGTTTTGTTTTCTCAAGGAATAGAAGAAATAAGAAGTCTGTTCTGAACACTTAAGTAGTAATAAAATCTGGCATGTTTTGATAAGTAAAAACAATCCATCTTTTCTACAGCCAAAAAGGAAACTGAGATAAATTTTAACACTATTGTTATTTTGTACATCCTGGATATTCTGATTGAGTATTTGGCACCCATTATGCCAAGCACTCTACTCATAGAGACTGAAGTTATTTACTTCATAAAACATTCTGTTCTTGTGCATGGAGGAATTTAGGTATACACTGAGTACTCTGCATGGGGTCAATTCTAGGCTGTCAACTTATTTTCACCGCATTAATCTTGTCTGCCCTCCTCCCTGTTGCTTGAACTCTGTGTTCAAAGAGTCCGAATGCAGAAATGAATTATTTCTGCAGGACAAGGAATAGATTAAGGGAGAAAAGGTTACTGTACAGGAAGAGCTATTCTTAGGTAGCCTGAAGGTCTGTTGTTGTCTTACAAGGTTTTCACTGGGAAGTCACAAAATCATGAATAATGAGCTGTATTTGAAACATCACAAACTGATTAGTCATAATATGGGAAAGCGTAGGTGACTTTTACAAGCTAGTCAAAAGCAACCTCTCTAACTAGCAGTTGTACTGGCTTCCCTGCTCCAAGGGAGCTCATCTGAAATTCATTGACTGATCCACAAATAAAAGGTTGGAGGAGGGAACTTAATTCAGTATTATTAGTTTGACAGTATAGGAGTGAGTATTTACAGGTTTTAAATGCCTCTGCAGAAACAAAATGTGGAAATGCCAACCTCTTCTGACAGAATTTTCACTGTTTTATCTTAGTAGAATATTCACTTCCATTGTTTTAGTGTTTTGACTCTACTTTTAATTAGTGACACATTGCAAAATTTAACAAACTGAGCCAGTGGTTCATATGGTTCTATAATTTCTTTGTTCTGTTTAAAAATTAATAAATACATACCAACAACAGGATTTTTGTTTGTTTGTTTGTTTGTTTTTGCTCAAAACCAAAGCAGAATCAAGTAGCCAGCTTGTCCAAACATTACAAGGGGACAGAGTCATGCTTACTGGTAGATATCATTGAGGTTATGGCTAGCTTGACCAGTGCCACCACTTCCTTTTTCACAAAGATTCCTGAATGGTAGGTAGGCAGCTTGTCATCTAATCTTGTGAAAGAGACCACGGTTTTATTACAACTTTTCCTAACAAAAGTTCTAAAGAGCACTGTGGGACTCAAATGCCAAGTTCCCTTCAGGATTAACGCTTACCTCCAGCACCAGTATACGAAAAAACAGTGTTTCATGATTAGAAGGAAACTAATTGGAATTCAATGAACTTGTTACCGCAGATCAGATCCAATGCAGTACCTGAATGGAAACAGTGTCTTTTAAAGAATATAGTGAATAAGATTTTATTTAAAGGAGAGGTAGGCAAGTATTAAAGACTCATCGTTATTCAAGTAAATATGAATGGAAGAAGAATTTTCCTTAAGTATTCATTCCCATGCCTCCTTCATCCACCACTGTTAACAGTTAGAAAAGATGGCTTTCAGCCTTGTCACAAGCAAAATTAGAGGGAGATGGGCGTAGACCAAGGAGTGTGGGGAAAGAAATAACAAAAAATACACAGATACCTAGTGGATTCAAATTAATAAAGTAACTGTGGCTAAGACATTGGTCACTTTCTAGAGAATAATGACCACAGCCTGCGGCAAAGCTAGGCTTATAATCATCAAGTCTGCCATTAATTCTGCAGGAAATGCATTAATCTGGAGTCATCAAAGAAATTATAGCCAGTTATTTGTTGAGAGAGAGATTACTAAGACCAGATGAGCATTTTTCTTGTGGTGCTATTATTTTTACTGAGTAACACAAAAATTGTATTCATTTCATGACCCTGCTTCTGTGTTGGAACATAAAGAGAGAAAAATTGATTGCACAGCAGTTATTTGAAATTCCTTGAAAAGCCCAGGGAATTTTTAGCATTGCTGAACAGGAGCAGCTCCTATGTTTTGCACACATTGTTAGGGTTGTGCAAATCTCAGCCTTCTGTTCTTCAAATACTTAGCTTCCCTCTGTACTGAGCGGTTTTGTTGTTAAAGTATGTAACTGCCAGAAGACTCTCATTAGCTTTAGCAGTATGTATTAAGGGACTGTATCTTAGTATTCAGATTACCTAGACATAACAAAAATTATGTTTCATAGAATTATAAAATGGCTTGGGTTGGTAGGGACCTCAAGGATCATCAATTTCCAACCCTCTTACCTCTTACAGAGTCGCCAACTGCTAGATCAGGTACTAGATCAGGTTGCCCAGGGCCCCATCCAACCTGGCCTTAAACACCTCCAGGGATGGGGCATCCACAACCTCTCTGGGCAACCTGTTCCATCACCTAACCACTCTCTCAGTAAAAGACTTCCTCCTGACATTTAACCTAAATCTTCCCTCCTTTAGTTTAAAACCGTTCCCCTTTTCCCTACCATTATCTGCCTGTGTAAAAAGTTTATTTGCCTTAAGTTTATAATCCGCCTTTAAATACTGGAAGGCTGTAATGTAGTCTCTCTGCAGCCTTCTCTGCTCCCGACTGAACAAGCAAAGCTCCATCCTGTCTTCGTAGGAGAGGTGCTCCAGCCCTCTGATCATCTTCCTGGCACTCATCTGGACCCATTCCAAAAACTCCACATTGGGGACCTCACACCTGGATGCAATACTCCAGATGGGGCCTCATGAGGGCAGAGTAGACAGGGATAACCACATCCCTCACCCTCCTGGCCACCTCTCTTTTGATGCAGCCTTCCAGGCCACAAATGCACACTTCTGGTTCATGTTAAGTTTTTCATCAACTATGACCCCAAAGTCCTTCTCAGTGGGGCTGCTCTCAAGGAGTTCTTCTCCCAGTCTGTATGCATATCTGGGATTACTTCCTGCCTGACTCACGGGGGGGAGAATGGCAACCATTTCATTCTACTTGTTATGTCCAAAAAGAAGTATTAAATACGATATATCAATCTATTATAGTTTTGAACAGAGCTCGATCAACAGTATTTTGTACAAGCAATAATACATTGCATTTAATGCATAATGCCTTAAATGACACAGTCTAAGAGCCAAGTAAAATAAGAAGGAATGAATTCTTCTGTAAAACTTCACATTTTTCAAAGTCTGCACAAGCAGGCAGTTTAGAGGTAGTATCCAGTTCTAAAGAGAAAAGAAACTAAAAGTACTCTCTTCTGTAGAAAGCAAAATGGCACCCTGGATAGTCTGGACAGTATCTTGACCCTCTGAAGCCAGTGAGTCGTGAATGACAGAGATGCACAGATGTTATTCACAAGCTGTGATAACCGCAAGAGCTGCAGTGGTGCTCATAATTTTCCAAAAACTTTTTTTTTTAATCCCTGAGAAGAAGTGCATGGTTGGGGGAAAATTCAGTTTATCAGGCTTGGGATTTCCAGATTGAATTCTGAACTCAGTGCAATAATCGTTAAATACTACCTTATCACAGAAGCACAGAGTGGTTGAGATGGGAGGGGTCCTCTGGAGGTCATCTTATCCAAACCCTCCCCCTTGCTCAACCAGGGCCACCTTGACCCACTTGCAAGTAGGTCTATTCAAAATAGCTCCAAGAAGAGAGACTCGCCAACTTCTCCAGGCAACTTGTGCCAGTGCTCATTCGTCATCTCAGTAAATAAAAATTTCCCAGTGTTCAGAGGGAACCTCCTGTATTTCAGTTCATACCCATTGCCTCTTCTCATTTCACCAGTCACTACTGAAATGAGACTAGCTGTCTTTGCACAAATCCTTCAGATATTTATATACGTTGACAAGGTCACCCCTTAAGCTTTCTCTTCTTGAGGCTGAACTCTCAGCCTTTCATCTTATGTGAAATGCTCCATTCCTTTCATCATCTTTTACCTTTGCTAGATTCTCTCATATATGTCGTGTCTCTCTTATACTGTAGAGCTAAGAACTTCACACAGTGTTCCAAATGTTGTAGCCTCACCAGGGCTACATAGAGCAGAAAAAAAAAACCCCAAAAAACTATGTCTTCCTACTGGCAATACTTTACTTAATGAAGCCCAGGATACCTTTAGCCTTCTTTTTTTGGAAGAGCACACTGCTGGCTCATGTACAGTTTGGTGCCCACCAGGACTCCTAGGTAAAAGTAGGTCCTATCAAGTACTGGTGCCTGGAGTTGTTCCTCTCCAGGTGCGGGATTTTTTATTTCCTCTTCTTGATTTTCATGAGGTTCCAGTCTATGTTCCAGCCTAACAAGGTTCCTTTTGTTGGAGGCATGGCCCTCTCTGGTGTACTAGCCACTCCTGACAGTTTTGTGTCATCTACAAACTTGCTGGGGATGCACTCTGCCCCATCATATAAGTCATCAATGAAGATGCTAAGCAGGATTTGATCCAGTACTGACCCTTGCGGTAAACAGCTAGTTACTAGCCTCCACCTAAACTTTGTGTCACTGATCACCGTCTTGTGGACCTGTCCTTTCAGGCAGCTTTCCAGATATCTCATTGTCTGCCTATCCAGCCCAACAAGCTGCTTCATCAGATTGTCTATGAGGATCTTATAGGAGACAGTGTCAAAACCCTTACTAAAGCCCAGGTAGATAACAGCCATTGCTTTCCTCTCATCTACCTGGTGAGTCATTTCATTGTAGAAGCTTATGAAGTTGGTCAAGTATGCTTTCCCCTTGGTGAATCCATGCTAGCTAGTCTTGATGATTTCTTTGTCTTTCATGTGCTTGGAAATGGTTTTCAGGATCCATCACCTTCCTAGGGACCGAGGTAAAGCTACTACCTGTAATTCCTTGAGTCCTCCTTCTTGCCTGTTTTTGAATATGAGTGACATTTCCCTTTCTCTGATCTTCAGGCAGCTCTCCCAGTCCAAAGATTATCAAGAATGGCCTCACAATGTCATCGTCCATCTCCCACAGCACCCAGAAATGCATCCCATCAGGGCTCATAGACAACAAATGTAGATGTTTGTTAAACTGGTTGGCTGTGGTACCTGCAACATTCTATGCCGTTGGCAGTTAAGAGCTCTGCCATTGTGATGCTGATATCCTGCCTATCCCAGAAAGGTTCCAGGTCTGAGTATGGTGTGGATATGAAAAAGATGGAATTTAAAATAAGACTACATTTCTCTTGACAAACATAGAGTTCGAGCCAGAAACTGGAAAATTCCTTAAGACAAACAAAGTCTCTTTACACTGTCAAAGTCCCTTAAGTTCTCTATTCATCTAATAACTCACATTATTATTGATATACTTAATCTGTTTTGAGCTTTTTAAAGAAAAAGCTGTGTGAAAGTAATTTCCATCACTGTATCTCCATGACCCACTTTATCCAAGATTTGTAATTACCCTGGCCTACAACTTGACACCAGCATACACAAATAAGCTAATGCCTGTGGGTTTTTTTTTTTTTTGGTGAAAGAACTGAACAAACTTCATATGTCAAAAAGAACCACTCCCTAGCCATTCTCTTATCTCTGTCTCCTCTGACCTCTCCTTTTTATACTCTTATACAAAAAAAATCTAACCAAAATAATTTTCCCCAAATGGCCCGATGTTAAAAGATCTTGTGTAAAGCCTCTGCTATTTATTTGCAGAAAAAACTTTTTCCTGCCCTGCCATCCCATTATGGTAGAAACATGCTCTTTCACCCTGAGCCAAAAATGTGGGAGGTCGAGAAAGGAGAGGCAGATGTGGCAGACTTAACAACCTCACTATGTCTGGGGAAAAAAAAAAAAAAAAAAAAGTGTTTTATAATCCCAATATATGTGCCTGAAAAGATTAGAAAGAAAAAGAGTCTATGCTAAATGATTTCAATTGTTCCTTGTATAGTTTTGTCCTTATTACTGCTTTGCACTCAATAAATTTCCCATCCCAAGGAAAGCCTCACCCTGAAAATGATCTGAGTTTATAATCTTCTGTCAAAAGCCACTTTAGAGTGGGAGACATGCATCAGAAAGAGAAAGCAAAAACATCTGCATAAATACAAATCTGAATGACAATTGTTTTTGTCTTGTTTTTCTAAATCAGCTTAACTCTTCATTAAAAGTAAGATCACATACTTAAAACTTACTTAGTCATAATGATGAAAATATTAGTCAAAAGCTCTGGTGGTACCTTGAAACAAAAGAAAAGTTTTAAAAGCCCTAACATCTTGCATAACCATGATGGATTTCCAACAGAAACATACAGTCATGCTACAGTCAGCTAATGTCTGCAAAATTCCAGATGTTTTTAATATGCCTTGTAGGGCAAATTTAATATTTTCCAGATGCTTTCCCTCCTTGCTAAAGAACAGCAATGAAATACCAGGAAATGGTCTTCAGCTGCTGTAATGTTTTCTTTTGCCCAGCGACAGAATTTTTTAACTGAGCCCTAGCCCTTTTCTCCCAGCCTTCTGGTGCTTTTGGCATTTCAGGAGCAGGCAGTTGACTAAGGTTTAATCTCTGCCAGGTCTTTATTACTCACAGCCAAAGCTGACTCTGCAAGCTGCCTTCAGAAGAAGAATACATGCAAAGAGGTACTCTGCAAAACTGGGGACAGTTTATACAGGCTCCTCCCTCAAAGAATCCAATAAACTTTCCTCAAGACAAACCCCTTGAAAGCCCCTCTCCTTACTCCTAAACATATGATCCAATATGATCCAAACCAGCCTTTCTCCTAAGCATATGATAAAAAATCCAAACCAAAACAAAACAAATACACACAAAAAAATACCTCTCAAAAGACATTTTCTTGCTTACACCGAAGTAAAAAGAAGAGCTGTGTTCGATATGTATATCCTGGTATTTTTAAAGTAAAATATTTGGCCTTACACTAATGTATCTAGCGTTTATTGTTGGGATGTTGATGAAAAGATGGTGATGAAAATGCAGGCCCAAAGCAACAAAGCTAATTGTCTTACAAATGTACAAGAACAAATACACAAGGAGAGGAAGATGAGAAAACCGAGAATTTGAAGTAAAACAGAAGTAACTTCTAGTGGACAAAGTGTATTGTAGGCCTCAAACGGAAAGCACTCATGCTTGTGTGTAATGCTGCTCTTGAAGTAGTGGTATTAGGTGTCAGGCAGGCTTCTTGATGTGGACAGCAGAAAATCCACAAGCAGTGGGCTCTTATTAACTATGAAGTCTGCAACTTTAACCTTTGAAAGTCACAATCTCTCTACTTCCAGTCACCACATAGTGTAGCAGCAAGCTTTTCAGTGTTACTCTTTCTTGGCACCAATTTCCTCTCACAAGCAACAGCTAAGGAGACCAGGAGGGGCCATGCCCCATTCCAATCTTTGCCTTCTTCTTCAAATAAATTTCCATTTGATGCCAAGTCATCTCCTTTGTGTGATGTAGCACTTAGGGATGTGGTTTAGTGGTAGACTTACTACTGTTAAGTGTTGGTTAAAAAATATTTCCAACCTAAATGGTTATGTGATTCTATGAGTCTTTGATTCCGTCTTTCATTTCTCCAGAAAGAGAGATGGAGGAGTCTGTTCCTATAATCCATGCATTACTGAATTCTCCCACATCTCTTGCTTGGCAAGTGCAAGATCAGAAATCTTTCATTGCAGAAAAAATGTTCAAAGTCAATTGACACAAGGACATAAAGAGACTATGGCAGGCTAGTTGGATACACTGAGCTGAAAGCATTCCATATCCTTTAGCTTTTACAACTTTCCTAAGGTCCTAGTGCAGTTAATATATTAGTGAACAAGTTTTACATAAAAATGAGAAAACAAATTGAGATACGCTTCGAAGTTATGTAAATAAGTTCCCCACACCCTCATAATCCTAGTGCTGCAAAAATCATAGCACTGATCTGACTGCATAACTGCTGCCTGGGGTATTTACTCAGTGCTACTAGAGGACCAAAGCCAACAATTCTTTGGTTGCTTTATTTCCAACAACTCCTTCACAGTTTCTAGGATGTATTCAAATTTACATTGGATGTAAGTAACTCATTATTTCCCCTACTGCCTGTTAGCAAAACTTTTAGGCTTTTTCATCTGTTGGATGTATATGACTAACTGAGCAGGCTAAGCAAAGAATGAGCTTTCTGTATAACCCATGTAGACTAATCCAAATAAAAACAAAATCTACCATGCTCATAAATCTCCATGAAAAACAAAGCAAATAAACAAAAATTTATGTATACCTCCTGGGGGAATAGGTCTCCCAACATATGTGTTCTTTCAACAGAAACAAACACTGTCTTTTGATTTTTAATTTCTTAATCCCAAATAGTAAAGTGTGAGAAGTCTCTTCACAACTAAGAAGCTGCAATGCTGAACTAAGAAAAAACCTGTAGTTAGAACTGTAGTTATGAAATCAAAAATTCAGAGAAAGGGAACTACTTTTATTAAGCATTTAATGTAAAATGTAACTATGTGTTCTCAAAAAGCAGGTTTTTAACTTCAAACTTTGGACAGAATATCCAAAATGGAACCTCTCTACATAGGAACTTCCAATGCTGCATGAACTTTGCCTTTTCCTACAGAATTTCCCCACCCCCCAAAAAAAATAAAATAAAATAAAATAAAAAATTAGCTTTGGAATCAGAAAAAGAGATTTTAGGCACACTGGTGCTGAAGGTACTTATATTAGAATTGAACAACACTTCAGTCAGTTGGGAGTGACTGTGCACAGAATATTGTGGCAGCCTGGAGGGAAAAAGGTAAACTCATCCAAAGGGCATGGGGAGAGAACAATCCAAAGGAAGAAAATAAAACTGTATAATTTTCTTTTTCTTTCCTTCCCATCCCTTCTTCATTCTTAAATATGTAGTGTGTGTGTATATGTGTTGTGTTAAATATTTGTGTGCCAGAGAAGTGAGGGGGGACATCTGTCCATCTGTAGAAAGTTAGCACAGTATCTGTGCTGTAATAATTTTTTTCTTGCAGACCAAGTAACAACAATTCTGGTTGTTGTCTGTACTATTACAGATACAATACTAAGCTCTCTGCTGCTGTGTTCTCAGTTCAGATAAAATTCATTCCAATGTGAAATATAAAAAGAGACAAGAGAGGCTTCAAGAACTCATCTGCCAATATTCAGGATACATCTAAACAAGACATAAGACCCTTTGGTTTATAAAAATGTTACTGATACTTCTATTGAAACACCATTTCCAAAAGGTCACAGAGATCATCTCTTCATGCAGATACGTGGTCATGCTAAATTTATGTTGCAGTGCTATCATCAACATTTACTCACAAACAATTTGTTGTTCACAGAGAGCTAAGATGCAATGTGCTCCAGGCCGCACACAAAGAGTACCATCGAAGTTATTACACTCCTTGCACCCAGACTGAGGAGGGCAAACAAAAGTTATGAAAGATTCATGAGGTGAAACACTGTGATGATTTCAAAGAGGAGAATATATGTGATTATAACAACTCATAAAATAATAATTCCTTGTCAGGAAAATGTTGGAGCCCAATGAAAGGATGAGCAGTATTTTGTTGGATTCTTCAGGCAAAACTACAGCTGCCACTTTTGCTTTTTAGCTCACAACAACACAGATATCCCAAAGGCTTGAGTTAGCCATAGAATGTTTTAATAATAAATGTCATATTCACATTCACCTATACAAAAATAGCAAGGGCATCTCTCAAAGGAAGCAAGAGTATATGATGTATAAGAGCAATAGCAATCAAACCAGGGAAAATTCACTGTTCCCTTTTTAATATCATGTTGGGTTTCTTTATTTAAGACTTTGATGTCACCTTGAGCATATAAGCAGCCATTCTTAATTTGCAAGAAACTGTATGAAGTTTTTAATCTCTTAAGCAAAATAAAAAGTGGTTAAGGTACTCGAGGCAATGTCTGCTTTTGCCTTTCTATTTACATTTATATAATTTTTTTCTGAGTGAAGCCACCAACCTTTTCCATCCTAAGTGAAAACTCCATGGTATTCTCTGGCAGGGAGAACCCAGTCACTAAGCTGTGCCGCAATGTGTCCTGAACATGCTTCAGAAGAGACCTGTCACATTTCATAAGATGTTTTAAACTGCTTAGAGTGTAGGATGAGACACTGTGCTTGTTTTGCTTTATTAAACACATTTTAATGGTGAGTACCCTTTGTCCTTCTTATCATGAGATACACAGAAAAGGCCAAAGGTTTCATCTGAACTTGACTCTTAAGATTTCAGGCAATCCTGTTGAACATTCATCCATCTCCTTAGTCTACACTCTCTTTACTGAGAGGCGAGGTGCTGGAACAAGTTGCCCAGAGGGTTGTGGACGCCCCATCTCTGGAGGTGCTTAAGGCCAGGTTGGATGGGGTCCTGGGCAGTCTCACCTAGTACTTGATCTAGTGGCCAGTAACCCTGCCTGTGGCAGGGGGTTGGAACTTGATGATCCTTGAGGTACCTTCCAACTCAAGGCATTCTACAATTCTATGATTCTACATATCTGACTGTCTCCAGTGGAATTTATAAACAGCTGTAACACTGGTAAAAAAAAATATATTTCTGTTTAAGTGAACATACATGAACTATAGCAATGGTATCTTACATGGCATACAAACCTCTCTCCAAATGAATATTTATGACTGATGAGTAGGAAATAGCATCTTGTAACTGAAATACCCATTATAAATTATGAGGATGGTCTTTCTGACTGATCTGACAGGAACTTCTATAATGAAACTAGACAGACAATACATTAACAGTGAAAGGATGCTGCTCACCAATCCAAGCAAGATGAGGAAGCTTTGGAAAATATTTCTTGTTGTAATTTATTTTGGAGCAAATTTGCTCAATTCTATGCATCTACATAACATACCAAAGGCTTTCCCCTGAATGTAGCCTTGTAACCTGAGTCTGTTGAATGATTAAAATAATGTGAAAGCTGCTTAAGCCGATTTAAAGATTTCGGCACTATTCCTACTTTACTGTCTTGCCTTTTGTGTTTTTAAAGATATTCCTCCTTTCTTGGTAGCACTATGTATGTTCGCTAAATGCGAAGTAATTCAACTTAGAACATCAGCTAGAGAAACCAAGAACTGATAGCACTGAGGGGATTGTTCCAAATCACCTCTTCACTTTCACCCACAGAAAATTCTATCTTTTTGCTGTGGGTCATGCACTTAGACCCTTTGCCTGGAAAATAGAAAGGAAAAAGACGTCATAAAGACACTTAGAATTCTGTTTGTCATCCTGTGGGTTGTGACTGAACTACGGAAGACGAAAATAGGACATAAATAAGCCAGAATGATTCTATAAAGTTATGGAGTATAGTGAGGGAAAAGGTAAACCACATAACATTTGATACCCTAATTGCTTTACCACTTCTTTACTGTACCCGGTTTACAAAATCCCCTAGAAGACTTTTCAAACACTCAAAAGAGGTACCCAATGAAAAATAAATTAATAATATAATATAATATAATATAATATAATACAATACAACACAATACAATACAATACAATACAATACAATATAATAACAACAAACCAAACAAACAAACAAAAAACAAACTACCAAACTACAAATTTGTTATCCTGACTATTCTGGGGCCCTGATGAACCTGTTAATAAAATAAAAACACGAAGATCTTTCAATTTCCTTACAGATATAGAGACAAATTTTCTTAACCTTACTTGTATGTCAAGGGAGAGGCAATTTTTCCCTTGGAAGTCAATGAATTTACAAGCTAAAGTGTATGTGTGTGTGTGTGTAGGAAAGGAGGTCATACTTAAAAATAACTGAGAAAGATGACACTAGAATAGATCTTGGCACTCTGGAAGAACATGTTTCCTCTGATGGGAAGATGCTGTTCACATGTCATGCTCTGTCTCCAGAGCATGTCCAGAGAAGGGCAGTGAAGCTGGTGAGGGGTCAGGAGCACAAGTCTTCTGAGGAGCCAGCAGAGGGAACTGGGATTGTTTAGCCTGGAGAAGAGGAGGCTCAGGGGTTGCTCTCTGCAACTACCTGAAGGGAGATAAGGTGTGGGTCAGCCTCTTCTTCCAGGTAACTAGCAATAGGACTAGAGGGAATGGCCTCAGACTGTGACAGGGGAAATTCAGGTTGGATGTCAGGAAAAATTTTTTCTCTGAGAGAGTGGTCAGTCACTGGATTGGGCTGCCCAGGGAAGTGCTTGAGTCACCATCCCTGAAGATGTTCAAGAAACACTTAGATGTTGTACTAAGCGATGTGGTTTAGCGGGGAAATATTGGTGATTGTTGGACAGTTGGACTGGATGATCTTGGAGGTCTTTTCCATACTTGGTGATTCTATGATTCTACTATTCTATGGTTCTATGCAATACAATAAAAACGACACTCACCTAATTCAACTTCGAAATCTTTTTTTTAAGTATATTTTTCTTTCACTTTGTGCGAAGCTTCAGTTTTGTTTCCTATTATCTTTCCCAAAGTTATATTTTTGTCAGTCTTCTAATGAAAGCTGAATGTTCCCTACTTCACTGTATTCGCACGTTATCTGGAGTTAGTCTGCGTCTATCTATCCATTCCTCTTAAAATAAAATGTTTATAAAAGCTCATTAGGCCAGTAAGTATTTAAGTTAAGTATTTAAAAACACTTGATTACTTCAGAGTCACCCATTTATCATGATGCTACTTCCTGTGTCCATTTCTGTACTGGGATGTTGGGTTGGTTTCCATTTTTGTGTTTTTTTCTCTGTTTAACTTCTGCCTGTGTTGTCTGATCTCCATAAATGGAGACTTACGAGCAGCGTTTAAATAAATTCCAGAACTCCAGACTCTCTTGAAATGTAATACTTTCCATGTTACATAACTGTTTGGTTTGGTTTAGCTCAAAAGTCCTGAAAAGCAAATAACTGAGCACAAAGTTCTCTGATTTCTCCTCCCAGATTTCATACATAAAGGCTGAAGGAGGAAATATTTAGGTAATCAGTATAAAATTAAAGTTTCTTTTCTGTGATTGTAGCCAGTAAGATCTTGTGATCAACATATTAGTGATACCAGAAATGATGTGTAACACCGCACACAGTATTAGGGCAGAAGAGGGTGGGTGGAAGACAGTTATGATATTCGTTATTTACATCTATATTAGTAGATGTGAAAACTGAAATTTGTTCCAACTTGCATGTGAAGAGAGAGGATGGGCATGGCAGAAAGACAGGAATGGCCTTTTAAGTTGGTGTCCAGAATGTAAGAAAATTGTTCTTGAATATCTCAAAGGTTGGTGTCAGTACCTGAGTGACTCTGATGCAGAGACAGTGATGAAAACTTCTTGGTGCTATAGGACAAAGTGCTTCTGTCCCAAAAACAGAGGCAGAAGTGGGGGTCATTCGTGTTCAAGGACAGGAGTGATGGGAGACAGAGGTATCATAGGGAAGGGAGAAGGGTGGGGAGTGGTGCTGGATACACCTTTCACTGCTGCAGGAAAAGGGAGATGGGCAACTCCTTTCAGACTCTCAGTGGATAGCCTCTGGTCTGCTCCTTGGCATCACCAGCATTAGCCACCTCTAACCTGGCTTTCCTGAACTCTGCTACAGGCAAACTATCATCCACATGTTCAGACTCCTTCAATTCTCCTTACCAAAACAAATGTAATATACCTTTTGTTCTTAAGCCAGCTCCACAGTATAACATCTGATGGAAACTGAGATAAAACTCAGTGTAAATGGAGGCTAAGAATGTAAGTCTGGGTACACGTGGCTCTCAGTAGGGAAATTATATGAAAATAAACTCAGGATTAGCTGAATTTTAGTATTTCATAGATCAGGTAAGAAATTTTCTTGGAGATTTGCCATTACAAAATCCATCCAATTGTTTTGTTTTGCCCTTCCTACATGGTCTTTTGTAACACTAAATATCATACATATTTGGATTCACTATTTAGAATGAAATCATCTAAGTAACAAGGAAAATCTGTGGTCCTACTTATGACAGGCCAATACAAACAATGGCATCATCAAAATTTGAAAACTGCAGCCATAGGAACATCTGTGGAAGAACTTGTAGCTAGCATGAGATACCCAGCTGGAAACCAACCTGACTGTACAACAGCAAGTCCTCCTCAGTTTTCCTCCAATGTTAATGCTCCATGAAATATTCATCAATATCCTCCTTAGATCAATAAACCTTAATTAAAAAGAAAGAAAGCAACTCTTCCTCATACGTTGTTACAGGCAGAGGAAAAATAACTTATTCTTTTGGTCCGTTCTCCTATTACAATGCAAGCATTTTTTTGCCTTCTCCTCCATTTACCTAAATCATTATTAATCAGCAATGCCCCTTCCCAGTCCTCTCCAAATTCTTTTCATGGTAAATGAAACCAGTAACATTTTTCAACCTGGAAAACTGGAACTCTGTCTTAACTAAATTGTATTTTTATTAGCTGAAACTTCTAATTTATGTCTTCGAGCCACTGCATGTTTTGGGGAACTATAATGTATATTTCATGCTTCTTTATATCAGTAGCTAGCTGAAAAGCAGACATTCTCGAATGGTCTTTGCACGTATTTCTTGATCAAGTGTTGCCATGTATTAAAGGGCTCTCACTCTATTGCTATCTATGCTGACATTGTTTAGAGACTTTATATAACTAAATACTATTACATACAATAGTTGGTCACACAAAGAAACATGTTTTTCTATGTTGTAAAAGTATCTTTTTGTTATATTTTTTGTGCATCTTTAGCCATACTACCTAAAGCCTGTGGTAAGGATTTTAATACTTTTCTGTAGAGAGAAGGAAGTTACTGAAATAAATAAATAAATAAATAAGTATGGCAGAATTGTTGCCTGAGAGCATATATAATTACACTATAAGTACTTAAGATACTATATAAACTTTGGGAAATGCATTTCTTCCACTGCTTTTCCATTATTTCATACACAAATAAGTTCAGAGGGAAGGAGCCCTGCAGTGAAGGAACATGCAAGCAATCATTTTTGAAACACTCATTCTAATTAAAAAATTATTTCTGCTTTACTGAAGTCAACCTCTCCTAGCAACCTTCTGGACAAATTGTCCATATCTGAGTTGAACAGGTTCATGCTATGCTGAGTGATGAACTGTCTGAACAGTAGAGCTCAAAGAGTTGTAGTGAGGGGGGCTACATCTGACTGGTAGGTGGTCACTAGAGGTGTTCCCCAGAGTTCAGTTCTAGTGTCAGTCCTGTTTAACATTTTTATCAACTATTTGGAATACATCCTTAGCAAGTTTATTGACGATACTAAAATGGAAAGTTTAGTTGACACTTTGGAGGGACAAGAGGCCTTGCGGAGGCACCTAGATACATTAGAGCACTGGAGAATCATCAACAGCAATGGTAAATTCCAGATTGTACACCTGTAATGTAATATCAAAACACAGGTACAGACTGGGAGTTGAATGGCTGGAAAGTAGTAGCCCTACAGAAAATGAGATCTTAAAGATGCTGGTGAGCCAGCAGTGTGCCATGGCAGCCAAGAGGGTGAACAACACTTTGGGGTACATTAAACACAGCATAGCCAGCTGGTCAACTGAGGTGATTCTCCCACTGTATTTCCTGTTGATGTGGATTCATTTAAATATGCTTTGCAGCTATACAATACAAAGAGGATATTAAGGTCCTTGAAAGTACCCAGAAGGCAACAAAGGTGACAAATGGGCTGGAAGGTGTGTCCTATGAGGAGAAGCGGAGGATAGTTGCGTTATCTAGTTTGGAGGAAAGGAGGCTAAGAGACAACCTCATTGTTCTCTATAACATCCCGAGGAAGGAAAATGGAGAGACATGTCTATCTCTTCTCCCTGGTAAGCAATGATAGGATGCATAGGAATAGCACAAAGCTGCGATAGGGGAGGTTCAAACTGGACATTAGGAAAAAATTCTTTCTTGTGAAGGTAGTCAAACAGGGGAACAGGCTTCCTAGTGAAGTGACTGATGCTCCATGCTTGCAACTGTTCAAAAGGCATTTGGATGATGGCCTTAATAGTATGCTTTAACTTTTGGTTAGTCCTGAGATGGTCAAGCGGTTGGATTTGATGATTATTGTAGGTCCCTTCCAACTGAACTTCCAACTTTCCTCCTTGTGGTCCAATTTTTCATTAATCATCCTGCTTAAAATAAAAATCCTGAATACAAGCAGTGCTCTGTATCAATGGCCAAAGTGTTCACTTAGGCCAGCCCAAGACCTGCTAAATTTGAGAGAAGGAAATTTAGTTCTTTAGCATGACTAAATCAAATAGGAGAAGTCAATAAACAGTGAGCTAGTAACTATTATCTAAACTCAAATTTCTAACTTAATTAAGGAAAACAACATCTGATCTATCTTTGGAGCTTATAGAGCTGGGTGGACTTGATTCTGAGCAAGCAATGATTAAAACCATGGAATGAACCCATGATGTTCTCCTCTCTTCCATAATAGGTAACATCTCCCAAACTCGGGTAAATTCTCAGATACAACTGTGGAGTGGAGATGCATGTGGAATGAAGATGCATGCACTACAAAGGGTGCACAGAGGGGTTTTAGAGAGTTTTGTCCCCTTGTACTGTGAACCAGAGCTATAGAGGCAGGCACAGTACTGCTGGTCTTTAAAGGCAGTAGACAGCTTAAGCTCCAGTTGGGCTTTGACCCCTCTAATTTTCTCCCTGCAGAGCCTCACAACATCTTCATATTCCCCCTGAATGGCCCTCCACTTCTTGCAAAGGTCATGAATTTCTTCCTGAGTTCTAGCCAAAGCTCTCTGTTCAGGCTGATCTTCTCTTTCAACACATGAGGGCAGTCTGCTCCTGAGCTTTTAAGGTTTCCTTCTAGAGCAACATCCAGCCTTCCTGGAACACTTTGCCTCTCAGTACTGACTCCTAAGGAACTCTGCCAACCAGTCTCCTAAATAGGCTAAAGTCTGCCCTCTGGAATTCCAAAGTGGCAATTCTGCTAACCTTTTTTACTTTTCCAAGGATCAAAACCCATTAATTCATGATTGCTATGCCCAAGACAGATTCCAGCCACCAGGTCTCTGACCATTCATTCTTTGTTTGTAAACAGATCTACCAGGGATCTTCCCCTGGTAGGCTCACTTACCAGCTTTCTTGGAAAGTTGTCTTCCACACGCTCCAGGAACTAGACTGCTTCCTCTCAGCTGTATTGTATTTCCAGCAGACATTGGGTATGTTGAAGTCCCCCACAAGAACCAGGGCTACTGACCTTGTAGCTTCTAGCAGCTGCCTATAGAATGCTTCACCTGTCTCTTCATCCTGATTGGGTGGTTTATAATAGACTCACAACAGGATATCATCCTCTCTGATCTTCCCCCTGATCCTCACCCATAGTGACTCCACATTATCATTCCCAGTATTGAGCTCTACAGAGTTGAAACACTCCCTAAAATAAAGAGCCACCCCACCACCTCTCCTCCCTCGCCTTCACCTCCTGAAGTCTTATAGCCCTCCATTGCAGCACTCTAGTCATAGGAGCCTCCCACCAGGTCTCCACGATATCAATAAAATCACAGCTTAGTGAGCCTCTATCCTTCCATTGCAGCACTCTAGTCATAAGAGTGATCCCACCATGTTTCAGTGATGGCAACTAAGTCATAGTTCTCCTGTTGCACCATGGCTTCAAGACCCTGTTTGTTGCCCACACTGCATGCATTAGTGTAGATGCACTTCAGCTAGGCTACTGGTCTCACCTATGACCTATGAGCACTGCTTGTAAGCTCATCTCTAGCAAGCCTGGTTTTATCTCCTTTTACCTTCAAACTTAGTTTAAAGCCCTTGCTTTGAGTTCTGACAACTCTAGGCCAGAATTCTTTTCTCCCATTGACCAAGGTGGGCCCCGTCTGTTGCCTGCAGGCCTGTTGCCAGATAAACCACCCCATGATTAAGAAAAAAAAATCCTATGGCACCAGCCTCTTAGCCACATGTTGATCAGATGGGTCTTCCTGCTCCTCTCAGTATCCTTCCCTGCTACTGAAGAGATCAAGGATCTCTGAATGTTTTCCATAAACTAACCACCTCAATGCCCTGAAATCCTTCTTGATAGCCATCATGCTTCTCCCTAGGCTCATCACTGCCTACCTGAAATACCAGAAATGGGTAATAAGTAGAGGACCTTACCAGAACATATGAACACCAGGTAGGGGAAATTGAAGAATTAGTGAGCAATCATTAAGGTTGGAAAAGACCTCTAAGATCATCCTGTCCTATCGTCCACCTACCACCAATATTGCCCACTAAACAGTGTCCCTAAGTATTACATCTACATCTTCCTTAAACACCTCCAGGGACTGTGACTCCACCACCTCTCTGGGCAACCCGTTCCAATGCATAACCACTCATTCTGAAAAGAAATTATTCCTAATACCCAATCTGAACCTCCCCTGGAGCAACTTGAGGCCATTCCCTCTTGTCCTATCACTAGTTACACAGGAGAAGAGGCTAACACCCACCTTGCCACAACCTCCTTTCAGGTAGTTGCAGAGAGCGATAAGGTCTCTCTCCCCTGAGCCTCCTCTTCTCCAATCTAAACAATCCCAGTTCCCCCAGCGGTTCCTCATAAGACTTGTGATCCAGAGCCTCTTTACCAGCTTTTTTGCTCTTCTCTGGACATGTTCCAGGGCCTCAATATCTTTCTTGTAGCGAGGGCCCCAAAACTTAACATAGTACTCAAGTTGTGGCCTCATCAGAGCTGAGTAAAGGGGAACAATCACCACCCTGGTCATTCTGGCTACACTATTTCTGATATAAGCCCGGATGCCATTGGCCTTCTTGGTCACCTGGGCACACTGCTGGCTCATGTTCAGCAAAACATCAACCAACACCCCCAGGTCTGTTTCCTCCATGCAGCTTTCTAGACACTCTGCCCCAAGCTTGTAGCATAACACGGGGTTGCTGAGACCAAAGGACCTGACACTTGGTCTTGGTGAACTTCATCCCATTGGCATCGGCCAATCAATCCAATCTGTCCAGATCCCTCTGTAGGGCCTTCCTACTCCCAGGCAGATCAGTGCTTCCCCCCAGCTTGGTGTCATCTGCAAATTTACTGAGAGTGCTCTCAATCCCCTCATCCAAGTCATCAATAAAGATACTAAACAGGACAAGTCCCAGTATCAACTCCTGGGGAGCACCACTTGTGACTGGTTGCCAGCTGGATTTAATTCCATTCACCACCACTCTCTGAGCCTCATCTGTCATCTGCCTCTTCATCCTGGTTTGGCGCTCTATAACAGACTCCCACCAGGATGTCTGCCTTGTTGGCCTTCCCCCTGATTGTTACCCAAAGGAATTTGACCTTATCATTCCCAGCGCTGAGTTCTGCAACTTCAAAACACTCTCTAACAGAGAGAGCCATGCCATCACCCCTCCTTCCTTGCCTATTCCTTCTGAAGACCTCATAGCCATCCATTGCAGCACTCCAGCCGTGGGAGCAATCCCACCATGTTCTAATAATGGCAACTGTCACAGTTTGCTGGCTGCATAGTGGCTTCCACCTTCTCCTGCTTGTTTCCCATGCTGCATGTATTTGTGTAGGTGCACTTCAGCTGAGCCATTGGCCTCACCCACAACCCTGGATTTGTTCTCCCAGGCTAATCTCCAGCAAGCCTTTCGTTCTCTTCCCCTTTCATATCTAGTTACAAGCTCTCTCAATGAGCCCTGACAGCTCCTGAGCTAGGATCTATTTCCCCCTTGAAACAGAAGGGATGCATCTGCAGCCATTGGGCGAGGTGCTGCTTAAACCACCCCATGGTCAAAAAACCAAAATTCCTGCAGTGGCACCAGCCTATCAGCCATGTATTTATCAAATGCGTTTTCCTGGTCTGTATCCTGGTAAGTATCCTTACCTGCTACTGAAGGGATAGACAAAAACACAACCTGTACTTCTGCTCCATCCATCAACACCCTGAACTCCTTTTTGATAGCCCTAAGGCAGGTATGTCCAACTTGCAGCCTGCAGGTCACATGCAGCCCAGCATGCCATGCAATGCAGCATGCCCCCTGCCCCACGCTATAAAGGTGGAAGCTCTTCACCACAGTTCAGGCACGCACCCATCACTCAGAGACAACCAAACAGTCAGTATGCTATTAACACTGTGCCAACTGAAACAAGGGCACCAGGAGGACAGTGCTGTGCAGTGCTGACTCAAGTGGTGGCAAATAATTGTAGGCATTTAGATACATTAGCAAAACACAGTGCTTTGAACAGCAAAGAATACACAGCCATCCTTTCCATTTTGATAAAGGTGTTTGAGAACAGGTTTCAAGATTAAAAAAAAAAAATCAATTTATGGTTGTGACATCATTTTCAGTTGATATAAGTACATTAGCTTCAAATTTTCAAATGGCATGGAATGCACAGACTTGCAGTTACATATTCAACTCAAAAATCTGATCGTATCTCTTAACCAGAATTTCATGAGACTTCTCTCACAAGAGAAAAATATATTTTGCTATACAGCCATGTCTTATTCATTTAATTGCTTCTTGGCAGTATGCGCATTTGTGAATGGTTGTCAAGGATGAAGTACAGGAAGAATAAAATTTCATCAAAAATCTCTGATGAACACCTTGACACCTCTGTAAGAATTGCAACCACTGCCACTGAACAAGACTGATTGTGTTAGTTTCACAAAAACAAGGTCAAATATCCCACTAGTTCTATGATTTTATTCCTTTCTTTTTCAATGTTTTAAGAAAAATATTTAAAAATAAAATGTTTTGTTACTTATATATTAACGATATTGTATATTTTATGAGGGCTGCTCCAGAAGTAAAGCCTCCTATTTTATTATGCTGGCCCACAACATCAAAGGTGAATGTTGGTGTTATGGCAGTAGAGGTTGAACCTTCCCACCAATATTCCATTACATTTTGTTGCTGTGTGACAGACGGCAGAAGAGGGGTAATCTGACAAAGAGACAATCTCTAAGCAAAGAGATTGTTGTGTATCATGTATTTGAGATTTTGCAGGGGCAGCGATGGTTGTGGATGGATCGGAAGGAAGCAATCTGCCTAAATCCAGAACGTTTAGTTTCCAAGTACTTAGATTCTTCCTTGGGATGATGGGTTGGTGGAGGTGCAGATTGTGAATACCAAACAACAGACCTCTGGTAAGACCTCTTTATGATATTCTAAAAGACTTGGGGAAGAGACATTTGACAATGGACACTCGAGTGTTGGAAAGCCTTTCAGGAGTTAAAGGTAGTGTTAATGTCAGCCCCCTCACTGGGGGAAGGTGAGGTGCAAGAACAGGCTGCCCAGAGAGGTTATGGATACTCCATCCCTGGGGTGTTCGGGGCCAGGCTGGGTGGATAGAGAGTCTATGTCCTCTGGAAGAAGGGACAGGCTACTTGGGGAGATTACAGGGAAGTTGCTAAGGTATGCAGGGTGGAAGTTAGGAAGACAAAGCCCAGCTTGAACTCAGATTGGCCACTGCAGTAAAAGAGAATAAGAAATCCTTTTACAAATGTATCAACAGCAAGAGAAGAACCAAGGAGAATTTCCATCCTTTACTTGATGCAGCGGGGAATGTGACCACTGAGGATAAGGAGAAGGCTGAGGTCCTCAACGCCTTCTTTACATCTGCCTTTAATAGGCAGATCAGTTATCCTCAGGGCACTTTATGCCCTGATATGAAAGTCTGGGATGCTATGCAGAATACATCCCCGGTGATTCAGGAGGAGACAGTTACAGAGCTCCTCCTCCATCTGGACTGTCACAGGTCCATGGGACCAGATGGGCTCCACCCTAGGTACGAGGGAAAGTTGTGGAGCAAATCATCTTGGGTGAGATCACACGGCACATGCGTGGCATCCAGGGGATCAGGCCCAGCCAGCACAGTTCATGAAAGGCAGATCGTGCTTGACCGACCTCATCTCCTTCTACAGACTGGTAGACGAGGGAAAGGCTGTTGATGTAGTCCACCTAGACTTCAGCAAAGCCTTTGACACGGTCTCTCACAGTATTCTTCTGGGGAAACTGGCTGCCTGCGGCCTGGACACGTATACCCTTCTTTGGGTAAGGAACTGGCTAGAGCGCCGTGCCCAATGGGTAATAGTTAATGGAGTTAAGTCCAGCTGGTGACCTGTTTCAAGTGGTGTCCCCCAGGGGTCGGTACTGGGGCCCATCTTGTTTAATATCTTCATTGATGACCTAGATGAGGGGATTGAGTGTACCCTCAGTAAGATTGCAGATGACACCAAGTTGGGAGGAAGTGTCAATCTGCCTGAGGGTAGGGAGGCCCTTCACAGGGATCTAGATAAGCTGGATTGCTGGGCTGAGGTGAATGGGATCAGGTTCAACAAGGCCAAGTGCCGGGTCCTGCACTTTGGCCGCAATAACCCCATGCAGCGCTATAGGCTTGGGGCTGAGTGGCTGGAAGACTGTGTAGAGGAAAGGGACCTGGGGGTGTTGGTTGATGCTCAGCTAAACATGAGCCAACAGTGTGCCCAGGTGGCCAAGAGGGCCAATGCCATCCTGCATTACAAATAGCGTGGCCAGCAGGAGCAGCGGAGTAATCATCCCCCTGTACTCAGCACTGGTGAGGCCGTACCTCGAGTATTGTGTTTAGTTTTGGGCCCCTCACTGCAAGAAAGACATTGAGTCCCTGGAACATGTCCAGAGAAGGGCAACGAAACTGGTGAGGGGTCTGGAGCACAAATGTTATGAGGAGTGGCTGAGGGAGCTGGGATTGTTTAGTCTGGAGCAGAAGAGGCTCAGAGGAGACCTCATTGCACTCTACAACTTCCTGAAGGGAGGTTGTGGTGAGAAGGGGTTTGCCCTCTTGTCCCAGGCAACAAACAGGACCCGAGAAAATAGCCAGAAGTTGCACCAGAGGAGGGTTACATTTAGACGTAAGGAAAAACTTTTTCTCCCAGAGAGTGGTCAGGCACTGGAATGGCCTGCCCAGGGAGGTGTTGGAGTCGCCGTCCCTGGCAGTGTTCAAGAGGCATCTGGATGAGGAGCTACGAGATATGGTTTAGTGGCTTGTGGTAGCAATGGTAATGGGAAGACGGTTGTACTAGATGATCTTGTAGGTCCTTTCCAAACTTGTGATTCTATGATTCTATGATTCTATGATCCCTGGGCAGTATGATCTAGTACTTGATCTAGATATTGGCAACCCTGTCTGTGGCAGGGGCTTTGGACTTCAATATTCTTTGAGGTCCCTTTGAACCAAAGCTATTCTATGATTTAATGATTCTACGATCCCTTGGAATTGCAGGAAAATAGGCCCAGTCTGTTTCATTACAGTTAAACCCAAACATGTTTCTGAAGAAAGCAGGTTTATAGGCACATCTGGCCATACGTTTGAACATAAAAATTTTTAATTCTGTTCTGATTAAAAAGCCAAAGTATTTTGCTTATTTTTTTGAGGAGTGTAAGCCAAACGATGTCAAAAGGTAAGAGGGTTATTAACTTACAGAGGAAAAGCGTTAGCCCATGAGGGCTTAGTTACTTTCCTATTGAAGGTGGTGAATCATGACTGTGTTGGGGATGCAATGGGATTTGCACATACCCTGGCACACTCAGAGTTCAGGGAAGTTGGAATGAATGAATGGGAGAAATAAAGAAACACCTTCTGAAACCGGTGATAGAAACTTGCTCACTTTGGATCAGATTACTACCTTTGGCCCTAGCCCAAATAAAGGCAATATCTTGGAGAGACATAGGGTTATTCCCCTCTGAGTTGCTGTTCGGAATGCCTTGCCTAAGTAGACCCCAGCCTGGAGGAGAGAAGGAAATAAGTGATATTTACCTAAGACTATATGTGGGTAAGATACTGTTCCTTGTCAAATCTCTTTGGCAGGAGGCCAAGCTAGCACGTATCCTACCCTTGGACTTTGTGGTTCATGGTATTCAGCCTGGAGACTGGATCCTCGAAAAGACTGGAAGGAATCATCATTGACTTCTAAGTGGAATGGACCTTTTCAGGTGCTACTCTCTACATAGACTGCAGTGAAAACAGCAGAACACAGATGGATTCACCATACCCATGCTAAGTGGTATAGGTTGGTCTGTTTAGAAATAAGGATTAGTACATTAGTTTAAGAAACAATATATGAGTTCAGCAAAAGGAATCCATTCTTGATAGTTCTAAAACTTTCATTTTCAGCTTTAGTGGGTGAATAGTCTTGTTTTCCTCAATAATTTTGCACTGGGGACATAATAGAATACTTTTATCTTTTGCCTCAGAAGGTGCAAGGATGTTTTCTTTGGGTTCCACATATATTGTTTTAAAAAGTTGCTCACTACAGCCTAATAATTGGGCACCTCAATACACAAAGGACAGAAAGGTGCTGGAGCAGGTCCAAAGAAGGGCAACAAGGCTTGTGAAGGGCTTGGAGAATATGCCCTATGAGGAGCGACTGAAGGAACTGGGGCTGTTTAGTCTGAGGAAGAGGAGGCTGAGGGGAGACCTTATTGCTCTCTTCCAATATCTGAGAGGAGACTACAGTGAGAGCGGGGCTGGTCTCTTCTCACTGGTGACAGATGACAGGACGAGGGGAAATGGATTCAAGTTGCGCCAGGGTAGGCTAAGGTTGGATATCAGGAAATACTTCTTTACAGAAAAGGTTGTTAAGCACTGGAATAGGCTCCCCAGGGAGGTGGTTGAGTCACCATCCCTCGATGTGTTTAAAAACCGTTTGAATGTGGTGCTCAGGGACATGATTTAGCAGTGGGTTGTTAGCGTAGTATGGTTAGGTTGCAGTTGGACTTGATGATCTTGAAGGTCTTTTCCAGCCTGAGCAAATCTATGACTCTATGAATCTATAAACAATGGAAATTTTCCAAAATGGGGAAAAGCAAGTGGAAGGTTTCAGTGATAAAGCTGATGGTGAAAAATGGGGAAGAAGTAGGTGGGCACTCGACCACCCTAGATACCACTGAGCATACCCTAAGGGAAGTTAGCATATACTTATGAGTCCTTGAAAAAGAATGAATATGTATGCCAATGTACTGCATATGCATGTCTTAACTGTTCAAATGTAGAACATGAACATTGAGAGGGTGAGCTTGCTTGTCAAGTTGCCTGGTATGTATTGTGAGGAGTAAAGGAATGCCACTTTCTAACACCACATTGGAGTTAGAGAGTTTTCTTCCCAGATTTTGGATGACATAAGCTCACACAAGCTCTGGAAAACTGGACCTCCAAGTCAAAAAAAGATGGAGGACTGCAGATAACCTCTAAACAAACCTTACTGGGTGGTGACCTTCCCTAAGCAACGAGCCTCCAGGGAAGCCTGAGGGGATATGGCAAGGGAGCACATGAACCAGTACCACCATGTTTTGAGGCTGAATGTTGATTCGCTGCAGGTGGAGAGTCAGAGCAATTCTCCCAAGAGAGTATCCACCCTCTGGGGAAAATGTGGGTATGGTTTGCTTGGGAGGCTGCCAATACCTTGGATTTTTGTTATCAGGAGAATTGGTGGATGACATAATGACCACTTGTATGGTGGGTGTGTCAATTCATACCCAAATGATACAAAATTCACTGCATTTGACATTAACATCACTTACAGGATGATCCATAGCTGGGGAGAGGTAGTTACCCAATGGAGTTCCAAAATATATACATTTAGGTTAGCAAATGTAACCTATGTATCACGTTGTTTCCAGGTTGTGAACTGCACTAACCTCCAATAATTAATTAATTCAGAATTACTGTGTAATGAGATGATGAACGTATCTTATGCCTTGCCCATGGGATGGCTCTGTCTCTGCAGGAAAGTTGCATATTCCTTTTTTCCTGCTATTGCTACATGCAGCCCCTGCACTCTGGGGAGAGTAACTGTAGCCATATCCCCTGTTTCTCTAGAGGACAGCAATCCAAAAAGGCAACTCTACAATTGGATGCAAACTGTGATAGGGATGTGAACCTATCATCAAAGGAGGAAGTGATTGCTCTAGCTGTATCTTTAGTGGGAATCCCAGGAATAACTGTCTACAACCATCAACAACATACTGCAGTCACTTGTACCCTCACCAAAATAAAATAAAATAAAATAAAATAAAATAAAATAAAATAAAATAAAATAAAATAAAATAAAATAAAATAAAATAACTACATCTCAGGTTCTTGCACTGTAAATAAGGGATTAGGAGAAATCTGGCATATGGTCTTACAAATCAGAACTGTTGATTATCTGTTATTAAGGCATAATCATGGGTGTCAGGAATTTGAAGGGATATGTCATTTTAGTATTAGTGACACTTCCCAGTTGCTAAAGGAAAGACTGAAGATTTAAAACAATTAATGGAAGGTCTTAAACAAGATAGCAGAGAATGGCTTACTTGCCTTCTCCCATCACTGGGATTAGCTGGATGGGAAGCTTGGCTGGCAAAGTTCAGAATCATGTTACTGATTGGGGTTTGCTTTTTTTGATGATAGGTATGGGCCTAGTGAGATTCTTGATAAGTTGTTTACTGTCCTCCCTTGGAGAGACTGCCAAGGAGCAGAAGGTAATGGCCTTAAGGCATACAACTGCACCCAGAAATGCACAAGAAGAAATAATAAAGGCTATGATAGAAAAGGTTTGCAAGGACAATTACACAATAAAAATGGAAAAGAGGGAATTGAGATGAACAAAGAAAGGATAAGATGTCCTTGTAAAATATGATAAGGCTGATGAATGAAAACTGAGAATAAGAACTGGTTAAACAAACTAATCTTGCAGATATACGGCAGGAGATGTTAGCTTAGTACCTACTTTGTAAATCTTGTTTGCTTGACAGAACAAAGACGGATGGATTTTGTCAAACTGGATACAAAGATCGCTCTAGTTGAGCAAAACAATGAACTCTGAATCCAGACTGCAAAGCATGTATAAACAACGGAAATGAAACAGGATACCTACTGGGGGGGATGAGCACATGGTAGGTGAACTAAGAATGTGAACCCTGAGTACCTTAGCCAGTGGGGTAAAAGGGAGGGCTCACTATAGCTTCAGGGTGCAGGAATAAAAAGTGACTGTGACCTCTGACGAGTTGAGAGATCCTACTGCGAAATGCCCCTGGTGGACTTTCCCTTTATTCAAATAAAGAAAATAAAAACCTCTCTGTATGTTTTTGGGATGAAGATAATTGAGTAAGCCTATCTTGATACCGTAAACTGTTCGATCATGAAACTCTCTAAGATTCAAGTTGGAGTGTTAGAAAGCAGACATTCTTTATTTTTGGCACCAGATGAATGGAAGATAAGCTCTGCCTATCATGCATGCCTAGCACAAAAGATCTTCAGCTTATATATATTATCTATGTTACATATGCAAAGGTTTTCCCAGGCATTACATACACATTCAATACTTCCCCCCCAGAATAATTCACATAGGGTTCTGCCTCCTTGCACTTCTCAGTCTTTTTGTGGTGGTGCTCCAGGAACCCTCTGGAGGAAGTTAGTAGTCTTCCTCATTGTGTTCACTGGTTGAACCTGGCCTTCACACATGCGCAGTTAGCTCCTTGCCTTGATAGCATACTTACTTTAACAAAATCAGCTGATTCAAAGCAGAACTTCCCTTATCTACTCTATACAAGGAGCTCAGTATATCATTGATATGTACTTGGCACAAGGACACAGATTCTTCCTGTTTTCTAAACAAACTACAGGGCTATCTATGAACGGGACTTAGCTGTTGTAATAGGCGAAGGCGGGGATTCGCGGTGTCACGGGACAGGGTAACCCCTCCCCCTTTAGGGGTGTACACACGGTAGAGGTTTAGTATATAAGGTGTTGCACCACGTGAATAAACGGACCACTTTCTCACACCATACTGGTGCATGCTTGCTTGCGTGGTACGGGCCGCAAACTGTAGGCGCATGGGAATCCACAAGAATTCCACAAGTGGTGCCCCGTGTGAGGCCTGCGTGCGGCCGGGTGCACGGCGGTGTGCACGAGCCTGTCTCGGTAGGGAGCCGGAAGAGCGGAGGGGATTGATCACCCCCTAAGGCTAGCTGTTTTGTGTATCCCCTCGGCCCTCGGTTACCCCGGGGGAGGCAGGAGATTTTCTGAAGTCTGAGGGAAGGGCAGGGGAGGACGTTTCCTTGGCTGCTGATATGGAATCCGTCATTAAGGTACTGCTTCAGCTTTGCAAATCTTACTGTGGTAAGTCTGCCCCTTCTAAGAAGGAGGTGACTGCTGTTCTAACGCTCTTACATCGGGAAGGGCTATTAACAACCTTTACGGAGGTGTATGAGCCTGCGTGGTGGGATGATCTTTCCTCCGCACTTTCGCAGCGCGCGATGTCGCTGCAAAAGGCAGCGGAGCTGAAAACGTGGGGCCTTCTCTTGGGTGCTCTTAAGGCTGCCAAGGAGGAGAAGGAGAACTCCTCCACTGCCCGCCGCTGCCTGGGCTTGGAGTGTACAGGGGGGTGTACAGGGGGGTCCGGCCCGGGAGATTCCTTTGTTTCTGCAGGAGACAAGATGGCGCCTGAGCCCTCTGCGCCACCCAGTCGACCACCCGATAAGAACAAAGAAGACAAAGAGGAGGAGGCACCGTCAGTGAAAAGGAATGCGGAAGTATCACCTCAATGCGCATCCTTATCTCTGTACCCTTCACTCTCACGGGAGGAGGGTGGGGGAGGGGCCCTGGCTGGGGGAGGAACCCTGGTGTCTCCGCCTGAGTACACAGCTCCACCTCCGCCTGCGGGAGGCTGGCTTGGGGAAGGGACGGCTCCGCCCTCGGGATATCTTTCCCAGTGGTCTAAGGTGGGGGAGGATCTCCTGCAGGCTGGGATATCTGACGGTATGGCTGTTTTTTCTGTAATGGTAGGACCTGGAGGACCCTGTTGGGTGCCTCTGGATCCCAAGGCGGTAACCCGGCTTGCCACTACAGTCAAAGAAAAGGGTCTGCGGTCACCGTTAACACTTGCCACGTTAGAAGCCCTCATGGCGCCAGGTCCGATGCTACCATATGATATAGAGGCTCTAATGCGCATGATACTTGATCCAGTGCAATTTACGCTGTGGAAGGATGAGTGGCAGCTGCAGCTAAGAACGGTTACAGCTGCGGCGGTGAGGGATTCCAGACATCCAGCGAATGCGAATCAAGCAGGGGCCACATCCTTGGGGCGATTAATGGGACTCGCAGACGGGATGGCGGGAGCCCCGGAGCTCCAGCTGCGACTCTTATGCCCTGGAGAGCTGATGGCATCCTCAGAGGCTGCAATGGCAGCCTTCCGACGGTTTCTAAGGGCAGCAGAGCCAGTGGCGCCATGGTCAGATATTTCACAAGGCCCTGATGAGTCATTTTCCGACTTTGCAAATCGCCTTATTAAAGCGGTAGAGGGGTCTGATTTGCCTAAGACAGCTCATAATGCGGTCATTATAGACTGCCTGAAGCAGAAGTCTCATAAAGACATTCAGGACATCATTAGAGCTGCCCCCGGGAAAATTATTAAGTATGTCTTGGATAAGCAGAGACCGATCCCCTTAACGAATGAGGGGCTAGCCAGCGGCCTTACCACAGCTTTAGCGGCAGTAATGACATTGGCTCGAAACAAAGGGCCGGGCCCTTGTTTTAAATGCGGGCAGTTCGGCCATCTGTGAGCCCAGTGCAGCGCAGGGGACCCAAGGGGCTCTCCCCAACCCCAAGGCGTGGTTTGTCAGGCGTGTGGAAGAGGCGGCCACACGGCACGTCAGTGTAGGAGGTTCTCACTTACGCCGCAGGGAAACGGGAAAGGGAGGGTGCCTCTGGCCCAGGGCCCCTCCCACATGACTCCAACTGGGCTGCCGGTGCCTGGGGAAAGGTGGGCCCCACGGTCTCTCCCATAGTTGCCCTCACTGTGGGCCTTGGCAATCGCCCGCTCGCAAAGGTGATGCTCGCCTATGCTGGGCCATTGTCCATCTCCCCCCGGGGGGTGTTCCTCACAGCATTAATTGATTCAGGTGCCAACGTTACGGTTAAAGCCACGGCAGACTGGCCGGATGATTGGCCAGCGGTGCTCTCCCCGTTGGGTATCTCAGGGGTGGGCGGCTCTATGCTCACTAAGCAATCTGTAAATGAGGTGGAGATATCGATTGTGGATAAAGACGGGACATTGGAGGGTGGACATCTGATGAGACCTTTGGTAGGACCGATTGAGGGATCAGTACTGGGGCGAGATTTCCTCAGAACGCTGGGAGCATGGATTACAAATTTATAGAAAGGGCGACTGTCTACCATTTAGCTGTACAACATGCAATTCCTCTGCGCTGGAAGCAGGACACACGTCCTGTTTGGGTAGATCAGTGGCCCCTCCCCCAAGAGAAATTGACAGCGCTTAAACGAATAGTCTCGCGAGAACTTCAGGCGGAACACCTGGAGCCCTCCTTAAGTGAATGGAACACCCCCGTCTTCGTTATTTGAAAGCCGTCAGGGGCATTTCGTCTGCTGCACGACCTTCGAGCGGTAAATATACAGCTGGCCCCCTTTGGGCCTGTCCAGCAGGGGGGGCCTCTTCTTTCTGCACTTCCCGGTGGATGGCCCTTGATGGTCATTGATCTTAAAGATTGTTTCTTTTCCATTCCCCTGGCGCCTCAGGACAGAGAGGCTTTTGCATTTACTGTCCCAGCCCTCAATAATCAGGGTCCGACTGAAAGATATCAATGGAAGGTGCTTCCCCAGGGTATGGCATGCTCTCCCACTATCTGTCAACTTGTTGTGGGGAAGTTTGCAGCACCTGTACGACAACAGATGCCGGACTGTAAGATCCTGCATTACATGGATGACTTGTTGTTGGCCGCACCCAGTGAGGCTCAGCTACGGGACTTGGGGAATCGAGTTACTTCAGCTCTTTCAGCTGCGGGGTTCACAATCTCTCTGGAAAAGATCCAACAAGGGCCTGGGGTCGAGTTCTTGGGGTATCGGCTTGGGCCAACGACTGCAGTCCCGGAGGGACTGCAGGTCACGCCCACAATTGCAACATTGTGGGATGTGCAGAAATCAGTGGGAGCTCTGCAGTGGGTCCGTAATGCGCTGGGAATTCCTCCTAGGCTGATGGCCCTGTTCTATGGTCAGTTAAAGGGGGAGGAGCCTAGAGAGCCAAGGCAATGGACCCCTGAGATGGCAATAGCCTGGAAAGAGATCCTTGAAGCCGCCACGACTAAGGCTCTTGCCCGTTGGGATCCTGCTTTGCCTCTGGAGGGGGCTGTGGCGCGCTGCCAACAAGGGGCAGCCGCAGTACTTGGGCACAACCTAGGGGCCCGTCCGCAGCCACTCTGCTAGCAGTTCTCGGCACAGCCGACACGGGCCTTCCTCCCCTGGCTTGAATTGCTGGCCTGCCTGCTCAGGAAGATACGCTTGGCTGCAATAAGGGCTTTCGGCTTTGATCTTAATGTGGTATATCTACCTGGTACATTCAAAGGGATTCAGCCCCTTCCAGATGACATTGTACTAGCGCTTCATGGGTTCGGGGGACAAGTCGTGTACTCCGATTCACTCCCTATTTTTGAGTTTGCTGTGCCATTGCAGATCTCCCTCCGCATTAGAGTTCTCACCATGCCAGTAGAGGGGCCATCCGTGTTCACGGATGCCTCCTCTGCCACAGGTCAGGGAGTAGCTGGGTGGCGGGAAAGGGACCATGAATGGAAAGTGAAAAGGATCATAGACCGCACTGTTAGCGTTCAGGTTCTGGAAGCTAGAGCTGTAGCGGTTGCTCTACGCTTGTGGCCTCACATCTCTTGCAACATTATCACTGATTCTGCATTTGTTGCAAAGTTGCTGTACCGCATGGGCCAAGAAGGGCAGCCAAGTACAGCTGTGGCCGTTGAGCTTGAAGAAGCCTTGGCAGCCCGTTCTGCCCCTGCTGCTGTCCTTCATGTTCGCAGTCATTCAGAAGTACCTGGTTTCTTCACGACCGGCAATGCAGTGGCAGACGGAGCTGCAGGAAATCTGGTATTCACGCTCCGCCAGGCAAAGGACCTGCATGCCACCCTGCACATTGGTGCAAGAGCACTGGCCCGGACATGCTCTATCCCCTTGGTAGAGGCCAGGGACGTCGTGCGGGCGTGTCCTCATTGTAACTCGGCCCCTGCAATAGGCGCAGGAGTCAACCCCCGAGGACTGGTCCCTGGGGATTTCTGGCAGACGGACTTCACGCTGGAGCCACTGATGAGCCCGCGCCACTGGCTTGCAGTCACAATAGATACTGCTTCTACAATGATCATTGCTACACAGCACCTCAGGGCCACTTCCTCGGCGGCGCAACAGCACTGGGTTACAGCGTTTGCGGTGCTGGGAGTTCCGAACCATATCAAAACTGATAACGGCTCATGTTTCATATCTCGCGCCACGCGAGTGGCTCGAGCGATGGGGAATATCCCACTCCATGGGTATCCCCGGAAACTCCCAGGGGCAGGCTATTGTGGAAAGGGCTAACTTCCTCCTCAAGGATAAGTTACGTGTCCTTGGGGAGGGGGAAGGTTTTGGGGGAAAGATTCCTGTGGCGCATCAGGGCGAACTGCTTGTACGAGCCCTGTATGCACTAAACCATTATGAGTGGGGAGAGAACAGGAGAACCCCGATACAGAAACATTGGCAGCCAAAGGTAGTGGAAGAAGGGCCACCGGTCAAAGCAAGAATAGATGGAGGAGACTGGGAGAGGGGCTGGTCCATCTTGGTCTGGGGCAGGGGTTATGCGGCAGTAAAAAACAAGGAATCTGGGGAAATAGTGTGGGTACCGTCCAGAAAAATTAAACCAGATGTTGGTAAAGATGCGCCACTGGAAGCTAACAAGAACTAGACACCTCTATTACAGGCACTGCTGGTGGGATATCCGAAACTGAAGCCACAACCTCCCCCAAAGTTCCCTCCTCCAGAGTCCCCGGATGAAAATGGCGGCACAGATGAAGACCCCTTACTGCCAACGAGAAGTTTAGGTTTTGATAAGTGGTTGTTGTGTGTTTTGTGCATCACCATGATAGTCCCCACAGGGGTGGGGAGTACACATTTGATACAGCAGCCCGAGAATTTATGGGTAACATGGGCCAATAGGACAGGACAGATGGATTTTTGCCTTAGCCTACAAACAGCCGCTTCCCCCTTCCACACCTGCTTGATTGGGATCCCAGGGGGATGGTATACATCCGAGTGGGGACCATATGGGGGAAAACTTAGCTGTGAACGGAAGGTCAGTAAAACCTTTATGTCCACCCAGACGCAGGAAGTAAGGGACTTGGCGGAGGAGTCCAAGTGCTTGCTAAGTAAGCTTAATGTCTCCCTGCCTTGGAATCCACCAGAATTACAATTAATGGGATCTATGATTGTAGGAAATGAAACCTACCGGAGCGGGAAATTGAGTTTCCCTGCGGTGTGTATTGGGTGGGGGTCTTGGCATATCCCGGGCCCCCTCTCGCGAGTACTGCTTCAGGTGGCCGGTCCAAAGAACCCTTATTGGGACAAGATGAGAAATATAACGGGCCCATTCACGCTTGTGTCCCCCAGCCACCATGCCTTTAATTACTGGGGTCCCTACTGCGGATATTCTGCCCCAATGAAAACTAATGCAGCTACCAATGATAGTTGTGGGCCCGGATCCACGTTCTTGCCCAATCAGACCCGGTATAGCTTCCAGCTGCCAAATGGACAGAACTCCACTGTCACGTGTAAGCGAACGCAGGGGCCGGGGTGCTGTTGGGGGCCATATCCGCAGGATCCCCCATTGCTGTGGAACAACGGCTCGGCCAAGGCACTCCTGCCGGGCCTATTCTTGATATGTGGGGAAAGGGCATGGCAAGGGATTCCGCGAAACCCAGTGGGAGGTCCCTGTTACATAGGGAAACTTACGATGTTAACCCCAAATCATACAGAAATGGTAAAGGTTATGCAGAACTTTGCTGGGCGTTATAAGGGGCGGAAAAGGAGATCTATTCCGTGACTGACAGAAGACTGCGGAGATGACGTCAGGCTGTGGGGGGCCACAGCGAGGATCTTTGCTTCAATACTAGCCCCAGGAGTAGCGGCCGCCCAGGCGCTGAAAGAAATTGAAAGATTAGCATGTTGGTCTGTCAAGCAGGCCAATGTCACGTCCTCCTTGCTGTCTGACTTACTACTCGACGTTGACAGTATACGGCACACAGTTCTACAGAATAGGGCCGCTATTGACTTCTTGATACTGGCCCAAGGGCATGGATGCCAGGACTTCGAGGGCATGTGTTGCTTCAAATTAAGTGACCACGGAGAATCTATGCATAAGAAACTTGAATGGTTGAAGAGACATGTGGATAAGGTCGGGATCGAGGATGACCCTCTTGGAAGTTGGCTGAAGACTATGTTTGGAAGTATAGGACCTTGGCTGAAGCATGTATTGATTGCTGTCTTGACGGGATTATTGATGCTTTTAGTATGTATGCTTTGTGAACCCTGCCTCCTACAGTGCCTACAGCGATGTTTTCAGCAGATGATACAATCGCTGGTTGATCAACAGGAGGAATATCGCCGGATGCACGATAGGCTTTAGTAGGTCCTAGTAGGCTTTAGTAGGTGCACGCAGGCACCTAGTAGGTTTTATTAGGCGACAGCGAGGCTTCGGGATGTAACGGGATAGGTTTTAATAGCATGGGGAGGGGGGGATGTTGTAATAGGTGAAGGCGGGGATTCGCGGTGTCACGGGACAGGGTAACCCCTCCCCCTTTAGGGGAGTACACACGGTAGAGGTTTAGTATATAAGGTGTTGCACCACGTGAATAAACGGACCACTTTCTCACACCATAATGGTGCATGCTTGCTTGCGTGGTACGGGCCGCAAACTGTAGGCGCATGGGAATCCACAAGAATTCCACACTTAGCAAGCTTAACAATATTGCAACAACTTGTACCAATTTGAGCAGAAATGCTCCCAACAAAGCTATGTGCAAAGGGACTGTGAAGAATTGTAAAAACATTGAATGATTAATTAGGATAGGATAATTGATGGTGATACAAAGAAGCTGAGAAATAAACACTGTAACTATGAATTCCTGCCAGTGAAATTTCCAAGCCCATTTTGTTGCATCAGAAAAGGTTAAGATATGAACTGACAGTGGGGAGATACAGGACATGGGGCAATGGGCACAAACTGGAACACAGGAACATGAGGATAATATTCCTTACTGTGAGGGTGACAGAGCACTGGAACAAGCTGCTTCAAAGAGGTTGTAGAGTCTCCTTCTCTGGAGATATTCAAAACCCACCTGGATACTTTTCTGTGCAACCTACTCTAGGGAACCTGCTTTAGCAGGGATGTTGGATTAGATGATCTTCAGAGGTCCCTTCCAACCCTTAATGATTTTGCAATTCTGTGCCAAAAAGTGCACAACATCCTGTTAATTCAACTGAGCAAAAGAGGACTAAAGTTGATTACCAAGACAGAATCGTTCTGAATTTCTCAGGAAAGCATTAATCTGTCTTTTAAAATGTAGAGTAAATATATTAAAATGGTACTACTCGCCTCGAATCTTGGGAAAAGTAAAAATAAATCAAATTTCTGGCTTGTCATCACTTTCTTTTCTATTCCTCTCTACACAAATAAGGATTTTTTTTTCTATCTATCTGCTTTTTCCAAGTCACTGAAGATTTTTCTCTTGCAACCCTACAGAATACAAACGTTTTTTTTTTATTTTCTTTGAAGACCTAGAGAAGGTTCTCATAAATCCCAACAAGAGTTTATGAAAATCACCAGCAGTCATGACATCAGTAGGATGGAATCAGCACAATAAAAAGGCACAGTCATGAAAAACTTGAGTTCTGTGAAATGGGAAAAGATTTTAGATTATGTTGGGTGCAATGATATTAAAGTATTACTATTCTCATTTACACCAAATTATTAAAAGAGATGAGGAATTCCTCATCTCATCCTGATGAGATACGTGATTAACAGAGTAAGTTCTTTTACTAGGAACGGAATTGTCCACTTTGAACTTCCAGCAGTTCCAATTACGGCTTCGCTGTTAATAGAATAGTCACGTCATTTTTATTAGGGGGAAAGCAACTATAATTAAACAGGAAGCCAGGAAAAAACAGTGCATTACTCAGCTTGCATATAACACCTACTGTAAGGATGCTATACTGAGGGGCTTCAGCAAAGAGAGAAATTTGGTAATAAAATCTCCTTAATTTCAGACTGAAAACCTGTACCTTTAAAGACTTACCATACTATGGCATTCTGAATGGTTTGTTTGAAATAAGTAAAAGTACAATCTGTGTTGCACAGAATAATTTTTTTATTTCACCCAAAATACACCCAAAATACATGCAATGTAGCAATCTTTTCTGTAAGAAGGTGACTGACAGAATTTGAGATAATATATCACATATATGCCCATCATTGTAAAGAGAGAGAGAAATACTAAAAAAAAATAAAAACCCGTAAAGAGAAACACGTATGTATTATGTTAAATATATATATAAATATACAGAGGATATTCCAGTAAAGTGAATCAGTTGCAGGCACTGTCTTTAGTATTAGCTTGCTAATACCTTGCACTAGTAAAAGCTGAAGCTAGAAATAAACAAGAAAGATTGTAAAACATGATACTCTAAATAATGTAAGTTTATCCACCATTTATCCCCAGATTTGAAACCTTCAGCGAGAGGTGAAATAAGCAGCGCTGTTACTATGTAAATGTGCTGTTGTGATTACTGGAGCAAATACTAACTTTTTGTATCTTCTCCAGGGTTACCTGGCATGCAGGGGACATGACCTAGTTCTTTGAGGGCTTGGGGAAAGGCCACCCTTCCAGTACAGTGCCCTAGTACAGGCATGTCCAACCCACAGCCCAAGGGCCGCAAGCAGCCTGGCAAGCAGACTGTCCTATGCGTCCTCGCCCTGCTGATGTGGAGAAAGTGGAGATGCTAAAAGCCTTCTTAGCTTCAGTCTTCACTTCAAAGACTTGCCCTTGGGACTCATGGACCCTGGAGAGAAGAGAGAGAGTCTGGGAAATGGAGAGCTTCCCCCTGTTTGAGGAGGGGGTGGTCCAGGAGCATCGGAGTGGGATCAATGTGCACAAATCCATGGGCCCTGATGGGATGTAACCACATGTGCTGAGGGAGCTGGCAGAGGTGATTGCCAAACCGCTCTCTATCATCTTTGACAGGTCCTGGAGAACAGGAGAGGTACCTGAAGACTGGAGGACAGCCAATGTCACTCAATGGTCTCCAAAAAGGGCAAGAAGGAGGACCCAAGCAACTACAGGCCAGTCAGTCTCACCTTTGTCCATGGAAAGGCGATGAAACAACTTGTTCTGGATGCCATCTCTGAGCAATTGGAAAAGAAGACAGTCATCAGGAATAGTCAGCATGGATTCACCAAGGGGAAATCATGCTCGACCAACTTTGTAGCCTTCTATGATGGCATCACTGGCTGAGTAAATGGGGGGAGAGCAGTGGATATTGTCTACCTTGACTTCAGCAAGGCTTCTGAAACTGTCTCCCATGACATCCTGATAATGAAGCTGAGAAAGTGTGGGATAGATGAGTAGACAGTGAGGTGGGTCAGGTACTGGCTGACTGGCCAAGCTCAGAGGGTGGTGATCAGCAATGCAGAGTCTGGTTGGAGACCTGTGATTAGTGGTGCTCCCCAGGGGTCAGTGCTGGGTCCGGTCTTGTTCAACATCTTTATCAGTGACCTTGATGAGGTGATAGTGTCCACCCTCAGGCTGGAGAGTTGGGGAGAGAAGAACCAGATGAGGTTTAACAAAAGCAAGTGTAGAGTCTTACACTGTGAGAGGAATAACTGCATGCACCAGTACAGGTTGCAGGGATGACCTGCTGGAGGGGAGCTTTGCAGAGAGGGATCTGGGTGTCCTGGTGCACAACAGGTGGCCACGGGCCAGCAGTGTGCTCTTGTGGCCAAGAGGACTAATGGCAGCCTGGGGTGCGTTAAAAAGAGCGCTGCCAGCAGGTCCAGGGAGGTGATCCTCCCCCTCTACTCTGTCCTGGTGAGGTCTCACCTGGAGCACTGTGTCCAGTTCTGGGCTCCCCAGTAGAAAAAACACAGGGATCTCCTGGAAAGAGTCCAGCAGAGGACCACAAAGATGACAAAGGGCCTGGAGCACCTCTCTTACGAGGAAAGGTTGAGCAACCTGGGTCTGTTCAGCCTTGAGAAAAAGAAGACTCGGGGGATCTGATCAATGTCTATAAATATCTAAGGTGCGGGAGGCAAAGGGACGAGGCCAGACTCCTTTCAGCGGTGCATGGTGATGGGACAAGGGGAAATGGCCACAAACCGGAGCAGAGGAGGCTCTGCACAAATGTGCATAAGAACTTCTACACGGTAAGGGTGATGGAGCACTGGAACAGGCTGCTCAAAGGGGTTGTGCATCCTCCTTCTCTGCAGATATTCAAGACACACTTGGATGCCTACCTGTGCAACTTGGTCTAAGGAGCCTGCTTCGGCAGATGATCTCTAGAGGTCCCTTCCAGCCCCTGCAATTCTGTGTTATATAAACCTCTGAAGGGAGGATGTAAAGAAGACAGACCCAGGCTCTTTTCAGTGGTGCCCAGAGATGAGACAAGAGGCAATGGGCACAAAACCGAAACACAAGAGATTCCGTATGACCACTGGAAAGCACTTCTTTATTGCGTGAATGACAGAGCACTTTAAGAAATTGCCCAGAGAGGTAATGGAGTCTCCCTCTTTGGCTGTCTTCAAAAGCTGCACATACATGGTCCTGGGTAACCTGCTCTAGGCAACCCTGCTCAAGCAACAGGGTTGGACAAGGTGACCTCCAGAGGTCCCTTCCAAAACCTTAACCATTCTGTGTTTCCATGTCTGTGAAAATAGATGACTAACTTCCTAATTCTCAAATCTTTTACAAACACAGTGATCTGAAGGATGTCCTGAAATTTAAACAGAATAACAAAATTCAGAACCATATCCTTAGGAAGCAGAACTAAAATATACAAGTGCAATACTTGTTAGCGTAAAAAGTAAAAACCCTGACTCGGCTGTAAAACTGTTGTAATACATCAGAATTAAGAGACAAACTTCCAGTAAGCACACTCAGCCTTTTAAGCAAAAAGGCACCAGAGGCATAGAAGTGGCTTTGATAAAAATCTTTTGGTACAGAGAAGGGCTTTTCTCACTAAAAAAATAAAATCCATCCCAGCAAAAGGGAAACATCAGGAAAAGAATACACACATCTACAAGAAGAGGGGGATCTCCGGAAAAGTTTCTGACAAGAAACTAAGAAGCTTGTGATGCAGCTTTCCACAGTAACAGAGTTAGCACAGAAGTAGAGCAGCCTCATTCCTATCCCTCAATGCCTATCTTCACCATCTCACCAGGGCATAAACTAAGAACAGATGGTCTTTTTGCAGGTTATAAAACAATACACGGGAAACCTATTGTGTCTCTTCTTCAGATATTCAGAGTATGCAACAATGCAGTATTTTAGAACTATCATTAAGTTCTGTTGGCAAGACTGCTCCTAAATCTCTCTTTACAGCTGCATGCTGTGAGAATTAAGATTGTGTTTTTGCAGTAGAAACTTCCAATACCAAGGTACAGGCCCTTACTGAACTCACAACTTTCTTACAAAAAGGCTGTGTAGGTTAAAATGCCTGCACTGGTTGTTTTTCACAAGAAGGATGCTGAGCAGCAGAACAGAATGGAGGCTAGGATGTCCTGAACAGGGTAAGAAATTAATCCAAAGGGTCTGAGCAACACCAGTGATCAAACATGAACAATATCAACTTTTGCGAAAGAATACACAAGTTCATTGAAAAGGGAAAGGCTGCTAAATAAATGTAAATGAATAATTTATGCTTGCTAGAACAGCATAATAGGTATCATAAAATCAGGAACCGGGGCTTATTAACCTTTAGATACTATCTGACATGGGTTTCTTCTTTCTTAAACATGGCTTTTGTAAGTAGTGAGGGATAAGGCAAAAATACAGAGCAGAGTAAGGAAAGCCTGGCATGCAATAAAACAAGTATGACAGCTTCAAGAAATATTGCCCTCCTGCATCCATAGAAAAGTACAAAATGATTTTTAAAACAATAGGTTGGTGATAGACCTTATATGGAAAAACAGATAAGCAAACGCGTTGCATATATTGCGAGCCTGGAGTACCTAGCCAATAGGGGAACAGCAGAGTAATTAACTGTGGCGGGAGAAAAGGGCGCATAATGGTTAAGTGTTTCACTGATTCAGTGCGTGTTTTCGCTCTTGCCACATGGGGGCGCGCGCCCGCTACTACAATACAGAATAAAAGAAAAATAACTGCTGCTTCACCGATATCTTTGCTTGATGGAAAAGTATTGATTCCAAGCGTTTCCAACAATGCCAAATTGGTATTATTTCCCCACTCAAGAACAACAATTCCTAATTAGGACCCCAAATCTATAATCGCTCCAGAAAGCTTCAATTCTGGATTACTCATCTGTCTTACTTCCTACTGGACTAGCTCCTTAACTGAAACACAATAGAAGCATAACCCAGCAGCAGTTCATCTCAAATACAAATATCAGGATAACTAGGAGGTGTACATGTCTTGAAAGTGTTCTGCTTTCAAGATTTTCTGTCACTGCAGTCAGAAACTTAATCATGGTGCTTCTCATCTATTTAATTAAAAAAAAAAAAAAAAACCAACAACAACCCCATGGCTTAACAGCTGCCTGATGCTCAGTGCTGCATGACCTCAAGTAAACACGTGCAGTAAATGCCTTCCTGATTGTAACATACTGTAACACCCAAAACTGTCTTCTTTTCTGAAAGAGTAAAAACATTCAATTTGAATATCCACAGGCTGAATATCCCACATATTAAAAAAAAAAAAATATTCCTAACAAAGAAATAACTACCCTACCTCGTCCTTTCTGGAAGCAGACAAGCAGTACCATTAAGAAGAACCCAAGATTTCTACAGATCCAGTGACTCAACTAGCACAGGTGTCAATTGCTTCAAAACAACAGTATAAAGCATTTATTGGCCTGAATTGTTGGATTACATCTTAAGTTTTATTAAATGAAGAACAGTGACCCCTTTTTTCCCACCCAATCCTATCTTACAGAAAATCACAAACATATTTATAAACCAAACAGATAACATCAAGGTAAACTGCTATCCCACTTTGTGGAAAAGGCCTCAGCTTGGAAAATGCCTGATTCCAAAACATTCAGGCAAGTGCTGGAATAAAATATTGAAGTGAAACATCCTCATGGAGCAAGATAAAGTGGACAATTCTTTTACTTACGATATCTGTTAAAGAGGAAAAAAAAAAAAAAACACAAATCCAGTTTGAAGCATGGCAAATACTTTACAGAATGCCACCATAAGAATACAACATCACTTCTGATACAGGATGTCATTTTAAAGTATACTCTGAAGTAAAGAGTTATGACCAGACATACAACCCTGAAATATTAAAGTACTTAAGAGCCTATTAAGGATTACTGGACCCTATGAATGCTGATACCAAAATGGAAATACATAACGCACAGGTATATAATGCTATACCCATAACTTAAATCTTCCCTGGGAAATCCCTAGTGTCTGCACTAAACCATAGTGCATAGATGCTCTTATAAAGTCAGAAGTCCAGGAGGAAAGCATGCAGAGTTATCAAAATGACATATAAGCCCCTGTACAACTTCTGCTTAAGGGGAACACACTTTTTCAATGGTTAGAAACACCTGCTATGTAAAATGCATTTTGGTATCAGAATCAATTTGGTTCTGAACGTAAGAAAGCACATGAGGGGAAAAAGTCAGTAAATCTATTTCTCTAGCATAAACCACAGCTTTCCAGAAATAATTCATCTCTGAAATACATCAGTTTAACTTCAAAACAAAGGCAATTAAAAAAAAACAAAAAACCACTCATGATTAGTCAGTCTGGTATTAACCTGGAATGCCAATGAAAAGAAGTTAATTGTTTCTGAGGGGAGAAATGAAGAATTTTTCCACTCACCTAGGTCTAAAAGCATTTGTAAGTGAAGATGTTAGGGCAGCAAAGATGGTGAAGGATCTAGAGGGCAAGACACATGAGGAACACCTGAGGGTACCAGCTTTGTTCAACCAAGAGGTGGCTGAGGGGAGGCCTCGTGGCAACCTACAGCTTCCTCATGATCTCCTTGGTGACAGCAATAGGACCCAAGGGAACAGCATGGGGCAGCATCATAGGAGGGTCAGGTTGGGGTGCAGGTGGTCGAGCACAAGAGCTGGTTCCTCAGGGTAGTGGTCATGGCACTAAGCCTGCTGTAATTCAAGAAGTGTTTGGACAACACTCTCAGATATATAGTTTAATTTTTAAGTAGTTTTGTGTGGAGCCAGGAGTAGATTATTCTTGTGGGTCCCTTCCAACTCAGGATACTCTGTGGTTCTATTATTCAGCCTGAGTATTGATACTTTTAAAAGGTCCTGGCTAAACACTTTTAGTATTATTTTTTTCTTCCTGAAGAACCTAAGACCAGATGCTCACAGACTAAAATCAGAAACATTAAAAGTTCTCAGGTGCAGTAAAAACAGTGAAGTTCCAAAGTGACAGAACAGAAGGTATATTATTCACCTAAGACTACAAGCACAGCAAACATCCCTTCCTTAAACAGAGTTTGTAAACAGAGCAGTTCAACTTACTGCACAAGGCTTTTGTGGGATTGACCTGCTGTCCTACAAGCAGCTGCTGCAACTTCTTGATGTCTATGCGTGCTTCAGCCATGCTTTGCAGATCTCTGCCTTGAGCAGAGCTTTGACATCCATCCTCTGATGCTGAAAGAACACAACACTTAGTAAAAAATCAGAAGGGATTTCAAAACTTAGAAGGACGCACCTGATTATTACAGAACAGTTGATATTCAAAGGGGTTGCTTATCAGCAAAAGCACTGCAAGGAAGTGGAAGCCCACTGTTCCAGCAAGTTGTCAAAATTACTGGAAGAGATTTGCCCCGCAAACATGAGAATTGAACATTTTCTTTTTAGGGTTTCATTTGAAGACTTCATAGGATTTGATGGCATTTTTTAAGTAATAACAGAAGGTAGGTACTATTGACAGTACTTAAGTAACGAGATCAAATAGACACAAGAGGTAAGAAACAGGAAAACTTACCCCAAGGAGGATTTCCCAGATCTTTAAAATGTGTTGTTACAGATACTACATCAGTTTCTATTTTTAAGTTCATTTCTCCACTCAAATTTGCTTCAATCACCTGCAATACAATCAACTTTAAGCAAGCCTCTTTTGAACTGCAGAACTACAGAGGAATAACGTGATTCAAGCTTCCAGAAGTGCTTCAGTGCCTTCACAGCTCAACTGTACATTTTCAATACGGTTCAAATATTTGAATGCTGAGCTACAGAATACATTTCTTACCATTCCTATGTGAAAGATCCTAGACCAACCTCCTTCAAACTATGAAGAGAATAATTTAATCACTCTCCATTACTTGTAGAATAATTATTGGCTTTGGAAAGTCCACGTGCTAAGATAAAGTCCTTTGAAACAAGAGACTGAAATTGGAGAAGCGGAACACTTGCTGCGTTTTCTTCTAGCTTTTCAACAAACAGGAAGACACATACACACTTGATACAACACATACAGAAAATTGGATGCACTAGGAGCTAATCTGCAGTTGCTTTCCAAGACTTAAAAACAGGCATTAGTTGCACCAGAGCAGTAAATCCAAGCAGGGCTTGGGAACGCAAGGAACCCCGAAAACGTGCTGAAAGCCTTCAAATTCCATCCTGAAAATGGTATCCTACCAGAAGACAATATATTATCTAGCACAAATCCTAAGCAAATCAGAGGACTACTAATGCACATCCACGCACATCATTTCTGCGATCAGAAGGATTCTCAGTACTTTTACAGAGACTCATATGACAACCAAAAATTCCTACGGAATGGGAGATGCACACAGAATGACCGATCACTGTTTGAAAGACCTTCTGAGAGCAGTTTTCACAGCTCTCATCTTGACCAAATTTACTACCAAGATGCATCTAGCATAAATAATTGCAACGCTTCATATTTTTATTTGTTAGTAACAGAAAAGCATGTACAAGGTGCAAGTACTCTGTCTCCTCCCTTAGAGTTATCAAAAGTATTTCCCCGAGTTTTACTTAATTTTGACTATAAACGCACTTTGGAGAAGGAGGTTAGGAACTAAGGAAGAAGGTTATGACCTGTGTTGATATACTACCTCTTCTGAGTGTTGCTACATACCAAAGATCAATCCCATCATACAGCTATCCTGTGTGATAAGAGAGCATCGACTCTGGAAACAAAACAGTTACACACTGTGCTTTTGTTGTATGTAAGCACTTTCACAGAGGACACTGGGGAAGAAAGTTAGATAGAGAGGAAAAATAAAATTCCAAGAGGCTCACTACAACGGAGAAGAGTTTGAAGTATGTCACTCATCTATTTGTAGGACAACTGCCATTTTCAAAATTGACAGAAAGCCAGAATTTACCTCTCAACCCTTCCAAGACCTGTAAGACAGAACTACCCAATTTCAAGACTCCTCATTTACAAAAAAAGTCCCATTTATCAAAATTGTTATGGACAGTTCCAAAACCTTTCCAAAGCTCTATAGCTACTTACTCACTTCAATGCTAGTAAATTTTAGTGACTTTCAGTTTTGGAGAAACTAAATAAACGAACAAAAAATCCATTTTTCGACCACCTGCAAAAAGCTTCCTCCACCAGCCTCCAGAAACTCAGGGTGGGCTGCAAACCCACCATCTCAGAGTCTAAAGCACAGGCTGACATCCATTAAAAAGATTTCATCTAAATCATACCTCAAGTTCACCAAAAGGTCACTTATAAAAAAAAAAAAAAAAAAAGACTCACTTAATAGGGCATTCTTTTTAATGGAATCACCTATAAAGTGTCCTATAAAGTGTCCAGCACACTTCATGAAAAACTGCAATTTCTTCCCATCTGTAAAGAGTAACTTGTAGCAACATAGTATCACGTTCTTTCTGGAACTCAGTGCAAAAAACAGGATTTCTATGAGGTCCTGAACAAGCTCTTCTTCACTGTCAGTTCTAAAACAAATTCCATCATTCCCTTCATCGCTTCTCTTCAGCCCCTACACAATCTTCAGGTACCTTAGACTCAAAATCTATCCCATCCAAAAAACAATATATAACACAGAGGCATCAGTAGAGGCAACAGGGAAAAGTCTTACACCCAAGATAAAATGAGGTCTATAGGAAATAGACTTAGGTGCCTTAACTTACAATGCAATTGCTGAGATTCTTCATTCTCTCCACAATACTCTTCATTGTTTTCAGCACTGGTAGGTAAATACTGACCTAGAAAGACAAAAAATAAAAAAAAAAACCAACCTACATTCATGACAGTGTTTTATCTATAATGGCCTAGTTTCCCCTTCAAGTACATCCTTATTTTGGACTCCTCAGCTACATACTGAGTGGACGGAACACAATATTTAACTAAAATCAGCAAACAATCCAAGAACAGAACAACTCTTTCCCATTCCAGTAACAGGCCATCCCTCTAGCAAATGCACTATCCCAAATCTGTGTTGAAAACAGCGGACAAATTTTTTATCGCTAAGATTCTCATGTGAACCTACATCTGTCTAATTGAGCAGTTAACAATTACTACAGCCGACCATTTTTGAAACCACATCGGTGTAAATCTGAAATAACAAGAATGCATCAAGTTTCTACTGTGTCTTATATCTTCAGATTTGAAATAATCTTAGCTATGGAGGTGATAGAGAACTATATCCTCAAGTAGGAACACAATTTGCACAAGGATCTTTTGTTGCAATTCTGCTGAAAGTTAAAAAGGATATAAAAAAGGATATTAAAAAAAAAAAAAAGTTGTCACCCTAGTAGTTAAATTACTAAAATAGACAGAAAATATATGCACCAGTTTCAGTTGGTCAGTCCCTGTTAAAAAAAAAAAAAAAGGAGGAAAAACATATAAAGGTAACTCCGCCAGGTAGGCTAGAAATTTCAGACACAGCAGATTATTTGGGCTATTTGTTACCTAAGCAGTTAAATCATACGAAGTAATCACAAACCTTAGTGCTTTGGAGACGCTCCTGTACAAAGCTATGCAAGTCCTTTGCTTCTCCATTGCCCCATCCCAAATAATACAGCAGCAACTTGTAACTATCTGCTCCATTTTTACTGGTTTGGGGCTCTTGTCAAGATGTAACCTCTCCAAACCTCTAGCTTTCCCTTTTCTGCTCCTTCTCCTCTTCAAAACCCACTGCCAGTATATCCCATGGCAGCATAAACCTTCTCACTCCATAGGAAATATAAAAGCAGAGGCTTACATCAAAGTCTGGCACAATGGGCTCCCTGAAGTCATTCCACAGTCTTCTGGGAATAACCCTCACAGGAATGTCATGTGTCACGATCCTACTGCTGCTTGATAAGGATGGCTTGAGAGAGACAGAGCATGTTTTTAAAGTAAAAAACAGGTTCAATTATGAATCCAAATTTTTCCAACCCAAACTGGGAAAAACTAGATCCAACTACCCAGATACCCAGTTCCACTTCTCTATTTTTCCATAGGTCCTCTAATAAGCTGATTTTGAGTTCGAAAGAGTTTAAGAGTCATTAGTACCTATGAGTTAACCTTAAACTGTGAAGGAGTGTTAACAACAACAAAAACTTTGATGTGCTACTTGAAATTCAATAGCAAGACAAGCAAAAGCAAACCAAAGAGTCAAAGACTACACCAAAACCTCTTGCACCTAAGAGCTTCAATAAGAAGGAAACAGACCACAGAAAATGTAGAGAATGGAGAAATAGAGAAAGGTAGTAGGTGACAAAGATATTGGACAAAGATGTTTCAGCCACATGGCTTTCATTCCTCCCCCACTCCTTTCTTGTCTTTTGGAAAATACAATTCTGGTATTATCTATTATCAACCTTGATGGTAGGAAAGACCAGTAAGGGGAAAAACGCCAAGATTTTTCTTTATTTAGTTCTCTAGAATTACACCAAAGACTACCAAAGCTACAATTTGATCTAGAGAAAAGCACTTAATTTTGAACAATTTTAACATAATAACGATGATAAAAGCATTATTGTACTTACTAGCTCCACAGCAACTCTGAGACATGGAGAGTGTTTGTTAGTCAACTTGATCTTCACTGCCTTTGCACTCTGGGCAGTTTTTAAAGCTCTTGACAGGTTCTCAGGCATGAGCTCTAAATATATTTCATTGTGATCTGCAGCTACTCCCTCCATCTGAAATTCATCAAAGAAATTCCCCTGCAAGTTTTGAAATTCGAGAAATGAAGCAAATTAAAAAAAAAAAGGGGGGCAAGTTTGACTTAACAGACCTTAGTTGGTTATAGCAGGTATCCTCCCCCCAGCACCACTGCAGACTACATGAAGATGGAGACCCAGTGCTTCAGAGGTGAAACTATTACCTTCAGATTCTCCCCCAGTACCCATGAGTCCTCAAAATAGGTGGTAGAAGGGGTGAGTTATGCTTCGCTGTTTCCAGTTCTGGGCAGGCCCTAGCAGGCCAGCACACGTGGAATCTTCACGCAGAACAGACAACCAAGGAAAAGCAGCGTCTAGCTAGAAACACCAGCCCTGCACAATTAAAAGGCAGTCGTGCAAAACAGAATGCCTTGAGTGGCTAGACAGGCCATGAGAGGTCTGAGACACCATATAGCAAGGGCTATATTTATAAGAAACACCTTGTAACACGCACTATTTTTCAATGCCATATGGATATTTAACTTCCCCGGCTTACCTGGCACAGCTCACACCACATACTGACTCCTCCATTAGCAACTCTGTCGGACAGGATGAAATACAGCTTGTTCACAGTAAGACGCAGAGTGCAGGTCTTGGCTAGTTTTGCGATCGTGTTAATTACACCTGGTGGGGCAGAGGGAACAGCAGAAACTGTTCCATGCTGTGTACCACGGCGGCAGGGGAGAAACCTCTATAGCCAAAATCACAACTCGTGCAACCGCAGAAACTCCCAAACACATCGTGGCAAAGCAAACAGCTTCACGCTGTATCCCTACCCGCGGCCTGAGCCCCTACGAGCACGCAGCGTGACCGGAGACCGCCAGCCCGCACAGCCCTTCCTCCTCCGTTTCCTCGGGAAAGGCAGCCCAAGCTGCTTAGCCGTGACACGGCCAATCCCAGTACCCTCGCCCCTGCATACTCACGGCTGAAGTGGTTGAGGCAGGCTAGATCCACGATCTTAGCCCTAAAGCGCATAGCGACAAATGACGTACCACAAGAACCAACAGCTTCCTCAACTATAAAGCTATAGGCGGGGCTAAAGAGGCTTTCGCTCGGCTCGCGGAAGCTGCCCGGCGGGAAGGGAGGGTCGGACGGAAAGCCCGGACCGGATCAGACGGCATCGGACAGGTCTGGACCGGGAAGGTGGTGGGCGGCGGGTGGCTGAACGTGGGAGTGGGGCTGAAAACAGGTGGCTCGCTGGGGGTGATCTCAACCCCGCGGCAGAGAGGGAGGTGGTGGGTGTCGGCTGTCGTGTTTCCTGCAGGTGCCCCGGCCGGCGTTACCAGAGGGGAGTATTCCACCAGCAGGGGGCACTTCAGTGTCTGGTACAGCCAGGGTTGGTTTCTGGCCCGAGAGCTCTGCGAGAGAAGCTACGATTTCAGCCACTTTGCGCTGTGTGGAAGTGATACCTGGCAATTAATTGAGACTTCAGCAATTAATTGAGAGTCTTCAGCAAACTGACGTTCTATCTGGGGAGGGTTGTTTTTCTAGATAAGCAGGACATGTCAATTCTGAAAGCAGAGTCTTAACATTCCACAAGCCATGAGGAGGTTACACTGTACCCTGCTGGGGTTGATAATATAGGCACCATAACAAAGTTGATGTGATAATTAGAAGCTTAGCCAGAGGTCGATTTTTTAATAAATAATTTCTTGATCAAATATGGGATCTGACCTACTTAGCACACAACACTTGGATAGATAGCAACTCCCAGTTGAACTCCATGATCACTAAAGACCCCTTGGTACCAAAGAGCCATGTATTAACATAGTACAGGCATAGTACTAGATTTTAATATGTATAGCAATTCTAGGAATAAGCAGGCACTTCATGGAAATTGTATGAATATTCACATGTTGAGTGTATACAATCTGTGTGGTTTAGCTCCTGGGTATGCATGCTAGGAGGAGCATGCACCCAGTGCTGCAATACAGTAACGTTGGCATTAGGGTTAGTGAGTTTAATTCCCAGATTTCTGTGACAGAAACCTTTGCAAAATCTGCCTTTGTAGAGTCACACAGAAGTGGAGCTTGGTCAGTTGCTTTTCCAAACACTGACATTAACCCAGAGCAGAATTTCCTCTCCTGAACTAAGGACTCCACATCTGGATGCAGTGCTCCAGGTGAGGCCTCACCAAGGCAGGATCACACTTCTAAGCAACTCTGGCCAATGAGCAAACCCAGACTCGAGCGTGGGCAAGGGCAGGAGTTCATTGCAACGTTAAGACTTATGTCCTGGTCCAGAATGACGAAGGGTGGAGATTGTAATTGTTATGCCTTTAAATTTTTGTAACCCATGATTTAAGTTGTCTCTTACATGAAGCATTATAACTGGAACTCCTTGTCACTAGCCAGGCCAGAGGCAAGGTGAGAAGTTCACTGCAATGTTAAATGCTGTAGACTGGTCCGAAGCCATCGGGGTAGAGATTATGATGCTTTTATACCTTTAAATTGTTGTAACCCGTGACATGAGTCACATGATATAGGATGTCAGGTACCACACAAGCCAGCAGAAAAATAAGTATCATAAGAATTAGTGCAAATACAGATGTGCCCTGATCTAAGCTGGCTTTGGCATCCAGTAACTCCAGGCAACACACTGCTTCTCCTTTCATGAGCAACTTAACAAGTAGAAGCTGTTATGGACTAAAGGAATTCAGTGGACATTTTATGGATATTTCACAGCTGTGGTCCATAAACTAAGGGAATGATATTTGTGTGTTACTCAAAGGGTTATGATTAATGAGGATGTACTGAAAAGTGTGGGATATGAGCATGATATAAATCACATGGAGTAAAGGAAGGTTGTTGTTATGTTTATCTGAGATAATTTTCCTATTTGAGCCCATTGTGTGATCAGTGAAACCCACTTACTCCACATAGCATCAGTTGCAGGATGTGTGGAGGGGACCCTTCCTTTGTTCATACAGCCTAGCACAGGCGGTTGGGTTACAGAGAGGTTCTGTGCTTCAGTTCCAGCTGCTTCCAAAGTAGGCCTTGAATGCTCTGTATCCTCTAGGGGTCAACCTTGAGTCTCAAGTTGTGCTTCGAGATTCTTCTCAGCAGTGTATGGCTGTAATGCTATAATGGGATGGAAAGTACCACAATGATAACGGAGTGGCAAAGTCTCTGGCTACAGCAAATGGGGACAAGACCAAATGCAACAGCCACAGATGCAGAAATGAAGGAAAAGAGCTACTTACCTTTGGCAGGCCTCAGGTAGGCAGAGATCTCCAGCAAGAGGTGCCCTCGCCTCCACTGCCAACCCTTAAACGAGGTCTGGGAAGGGGTGGCTCCACCACTTCCAGCACTCTGAGCTCCCCTGAGCTGGGAAGAGAGGAGCCCTGGATAGGCTTGCATTTTAGCCCACTTGCTGTGTCGATGCAGGTCAGGTCATATCTCACCCCCTCAGACCAAGGGAGGGGCCCAATGTAATCAGCCTGCCATCGCTGGAGAGGATTGTGTCCTCTAGCAAGATGGGCTGTTGTTTCGGGCAGCAGTCTCATCTTGGAGCAAGCATTGCAGTCTTGGCGTGCCTGGATAATATCAGACACTGTATGGGCAGCCCCCATGCCTTAGCAGCTGCCTACTCTGTCTTTTGTCCAGCATGCCACCTTCTGATGTAACCAGCAGGCAGTGTTCTCAGATGATGAATCCTCAATCCATTGAACTCAAGCTAGGGTGTTGTTTTGATCGTTTCCTGGTGGCCAGAAACATTAGTAGACATGCATGACCCTGTGTTTAACCACATTCCATATGTCTAACCACATATCTCTGCCCCAGATTGGCTGGGCATGGATAGTCCATTCCTGGGTGGCCCACTGTGCAATCCAAAGAGTGAGCTGCTGGTACACAGCCCAACTAGATATTCAGGATACATCACCAGGTTCCTTGGTTATAACCATCCACACGGCTCACAGCTCTGCCTATTGGTTACTCTGACCATCCCCCTCTCCAAATCAGATTGTTTCAGCGGAGAGACGGTATGCCACTGCTCTCCACTTGCTCAGGTTATCCTTGCTGGATCCATATACAAGGCATCTTCAGGAATGGGATATTTCTCTTCCTGAATGGGTCTCTTCTCTGGTGGAGCGACCACTGTCTCTTCTGGCACATCACTGTGATATGTCACTGGGCCTAGGATCTTCTGGAGTTCTTCTTCCAGTGATGATGAGGACAGACTACTTCTCTGGCTGAGATAGGCGACCCATTGTGTCACTATCTGTGCTTGGGCCACCCCTGTCTTAGGAAGGTGGGTCAGATCTTTCACCCACCCATGAATTAGCAAGGTCATCTTAACTATGACTTCAGATGTTTGGGTTATCGGCTCTACTGCCTGTAATGCAGAGTAGGCAGCCAATAACTGTATTTGAATCATACTGTACCTCTCTTCTGCTCCATGCCAAACCTGAGACCTGAACCCAACTGGGCTTCAAACGGAATTTTGGGGCTGCCATAGGCACCAGCCGAACCCATCTTGAGTTACATGGACATCTAGTTCGGCTGGAAGGGTAGGATCAAATATACCCAGTGCCTGGGTCCTGTTTAACAGCTAATTTTGCTTGCTGGAATGCCTCTCTTTCCATTCTCCCTCAGTGCCATGTTTGGCCTTTCTTTGTGAGCCGATACAAAGGCCTCAGCAGTTGTACTAAGTGAGGTATAAAGGAACACCAGTATACCCAAAAATTCTTGCAGCTGCCTTGGCACAGTGGGGACTGGGAACTCCTGAACCTTGTCTATCATTGCACTGGGTAGTACTTTGGTCTTTCCTGACCAAACTACACCCAGGAATTTCAGCACAAGCCTGGTCCTCACACTTTCTGTGGGTTTATAGCCCACCCTTTCTCTTGTAAATGAGCCGTTAATGAGTCTACTGCCTTTCCTAATGCCTCCAGTGAGTCAGATGTCAACATGAGATGGTCAATATAGTGGTACATTTTAACGTTATCAGGATTTTTCCATTCTGCTAGGTCACTTGCAACTAAGTTATGACAATAGGTTGGTGAATGAACGTACCTTTGTGGCAGGACCTGAAAGGTCCACTGCCTGTAAATGCAAACTGGTCTTGCGATTCTTCATGAATGGGAATACTGAAGAATGCATTTGCCAAGTCTAGGACATGGTGCTAGGTTTCTATGTGTCAATCAGGGAGGCAGTATTGCTGCACGAATGGGTGGCCTGACCTTATTTAATTCTCTGTAATCCACTGTCATTCTCCACGTGCTGTCTGACTTTTGTACTGGCCATATGGGGGACTTATATGGCCTACGTGCAGGTCTTATGATCCATACTTTTTCTAGCTCCTGCACCATTCTAGAGACTTCCTCTTGACCTCCTGGGAGTTTATACTGTTGAGTATTAGTAATCCGGTGCAGATTGGGCAAGTGAATAGGCTCATGTTTCCTATGGCCTCTTAATATTGTCTGCACCACCCAGATACTAATACATCTCTCTCTCAGTATGAACTCTCCTATGGTTGTCAGGAGAGTAACACCCCATAGTACGTCTGTGCCCAGGATATACTCTGGGACTGAGGCAATAGACACCTTATACTCCCAGGGTGGGATACGCCCAACCCTCAATCTCAACCATGTCTGGGTTACAGGGATGGTCTGCCCCCAGACCCACCAATCATCACCCTATCTCCCTGGAATTTGGTTGGATCACTGTAAATAATTGACATTTCTGCACCCATGTCAACTAGTGCCATTGCTCACTGTATGTTCTTCCAGTACCAAAAACTAGTTAGTTCAACTTAAGGCCTCCAGTCCCATCTGGGGGCCCTAGGTGAAGGGGGGCTGGCATCCCCTCTCATGCAGGTAGCTGAGCAATTGCCAGTTCTTTTTCTTCAGGTGGTTCAGGCATAGTGGCCCAGGTCACTTGAGGAGGCTTTTTCCTTTTATTGGGAACTATGAAATCTTCCAGGTTCCATGTTCTTGTTGGTACTCGTTCAATAATTCTCACCTCTTCTTTTTTGGGGATATTTTGAAACTTTTGTTTTTCCTCTAGTTGTCTCCATAGCTGGAGGAGGACATGATTGGGCTGGCGATCAATTTTAGCAGATTGAACCCCAGCCTGGATTAAGTCATTGAACATTTGCTTTCTGGATACCTGTATGGGTCGTGATTGAGGACTCTGTGGGGCAGGTCTCCTGGTTTTAATTATAGGGAAGACCTCGGCCCCTTCCAACATTTGGGTATTACATCTGTTTCAAAGGTGCTTTGTCTTGCCCAGATCAGCCACCAGCTGGGGGCTTGTTGGATGATGGCCTCTGAGGCCACTAAAGGGTTCAGTATGGACACCAGTGTGCCATACTGGCTGGGGGGGGCTTGTAATACAAGGTCCCTCATTCCTGCCAAAAACTCCACCAAGTCTGGACTCTTAAATACATCATCATAAATGGCCTCCTTCATTCCTATTTCTCTGACATAATTTCAGAGTTCTTCCATTGAGGTCCATAGACCAGTATTTATTGGAACATCAACTTTTGTTCAGCTGTGTGATTCTACATATAGGCATTATTCACCAAATTAGTGAATGGTTCTCATCACTATGTATTACAGTCACATACAGTCTCTGTCTGAGGGCCGGATGCGTGGTAATAGATGGAAGTTTGGAAATCTTGGGCCCAATAATTACCACACTTTTGGCTTCCATATCCCATAATCTCAAGAGCCAAGCTGGTATACTCCCTCAGGGTCTTTGTTTAAATCATTGTAACAGATCCATGAGTTCAGCAGCTGTGTATGAGTACGCCATTATATATCATGTAGTGTGGGCAGGGTGCTACTCTTTGGGTGATAACCCTGCTGGTCTGTCCTGGATTATCTTTGTCTTTTGAGTTATTACCAGTCCTATTTCTAGAGGATCTCAGGTTCACAGATCCTACAGTTGGATTTTAGTCTGCTTGGATTTTTTTTTGTTCTTTGATCCAACGAGGACCCAAGGATCCTTCTGATCCAAGTTCTTTTCCCCTTCTAATGATATGGGTCTTAATTTCAGAGGGGAACTTCCATTTGAAGATGAGGCAGTTTGCCCTGTCAAAGATATAATTTTATTTTCCAGTTGTCTATTATGGGCTTTTAAGAGCTCATTTTCATCTTTCAGTTCTTCCTCAGAGGAATAATATGCATTAATATTTAGAAGCAGCAGCCATGCTACAGCAGATGCTGCTACCACTTTTTCCTCCACTGACAAAAATTTTTGTCCCAATTTATTCACAAAGTCAGCCGCTTGTGAAAGGGATTTAATAATGGGACCACTGTCCCTTGTAAGTCCCCATTCTTCAGTAATCTGTGCAGTACTTGCCAAGGGGAACCCAGGAATCCCAGGGTTTCCCCCAGGAGTTCCTCTTTCAGTGTATTTGGGGCCCTAGTGACCATCCAATACTTTTTTTTTTTTTTTAAAGGTAATCCATTGTAAATAAGTATCTGCCCGATTTGCCAAGTGAAACACTATAATGTGATGGAAAGTATAACAATAATAGCAGAGTGGCAAAATCTTCCGCTACAGCAAATGAGGACAAGCCCAAATGCAGCAGCCATGGATGCAGAAACAAAGGAAGAAAATTTGCTTACTCTTAGAAGACCTCCAGTAGGTAGGGATCTTCAGCAAGATACCCTTGCTTCCACTGCTACCCCTTACCTGAGGTCTGGGAAGGGGTGGATCCTGGCTCCACCCCTTTTGGTCACTCATGTGCACTGCATGCACCTGAGGTCCCCTGGGTTGGCTCTGCCTTCCCACCAGGTGCTCCATCACTGTTTCAAGCCATGACTTAGCATTTCTGCTACACTAGCGAATAGACAAGTGACTCCAGCCTTTACTAATGCAGATTTGAAGAACCTGAGCATCCACAAGTCCGTGGGTCCCAATGAGATGCATCCCATAGTCCTGAAGGAATTAGCTTATGTAGTTGCCATGCCACTCTCAGTTATATTTGAAAAGTCATGGCAGTCCCAGGTGAAGTCCCTGCTGACTGGGAAAAAGGCAACATCATACTGGTTTTTTAGAAGGGTAAAAAGGGTGACCCTGGGAACTACCAACCTGTCAGTCCTACCTCTGTGCTGGGCATGTGGAAGACAAGGAGGTGATACAGGAGATCCAACGGCAAATCCTGCTTGATCAACCTAGTAGCCTTCTACAGTGGTGTAACTGCATCAAGTGGACAAGCGCCACTGATGACTGATGTCATCTACTGGACTTCAGTAAGGCCTTTGACACAGTTACCCCACAACATCCTTCTCTACAGATTGGAAAGATATAGATTTGATGAGTGGACTGTTTTTTTTCCTCTCACTATCTAAAAAGGAGCTATAGAAAAGAAGGGGACAGACTCTTTAGTAGGGTCTGTGGTGATGGGGCAAGGAGAAATGGTTTCAGACTTAAGGTGCGTAGAGTTAGGTTGGATATAAGGAAAAAGTATTTTACAGTGAGGGTGGTGAAGCACTAGAACAGGTTGCCCAGAGATGTGGTAGATGCTCCGTCCTTAGAGACTTTTAAGGTCACGTTGGATCAGGCTCTGGGCAACCTGATCAAGCTGTGGATGTCCCTGTTCGTTGCAGGGGAGTTGGACTAGCTGACCTTTAAAGATCCCTTCCAACTCTACGGATTCTGATTCTATACTTCTATGACTAAAAGCAGTGCTGGTAACAAGTACGTTTATATACAGAGTAACAATATAATGAACAAAAGAATATATCAGTCAGCTTGAGGAACATACAGTATACTTGAAAATGACGTGCATTCAAAAGACAGAAAATAATATCAGGAAAACAAAGCAATTATAGTCCATTTTTTTTTGCCTTTGGACAGTTAGATGCCTTTGAGTTAGCAGAACTCAGAAAGGAAAAGCACGCATGCACTTACAAAGTCTGAATACTTCTTAATTGTTTTAGATGTGTTTATATTCATTTATAATGACCTAATACTTTTCTTCAATAAAATAATATCCAGGTCAAAACAGAATTCTATTGGTAGTCTTTCAGATTTCATTAGGTATACCTGAGACACATTTAATAATGTCACATCAACTACTTAGTATATTTTGATGTTGATTTTATTTTAGTTAATGTCACGGTTTGGCCCGGTTCGTCCTAGTTCCATGACAGGGAACAAGGGGACCCATGGTCCCACGCCCCAGGAAAAGGGAAAGGGGGGAAAGGAAAAAAGTATGGAAGATGGGCCCAGATAAGAGAAAATAGCAGTGATGAGTTAAAAAAAAAAAAAAAAAAAAACTAATTTACTGAATATGACAGTGGAATGAGAGATAATATAATAAAATACAATATAATTGGAATTGAAGCTAATAAATCAAATAAAATGAGAGAGTGTCCAAAACCCAAGCTCTTACTCTAATGCTGTAGGTGAGATGGCCAAGGAGCACATAGAGTAAAGGTGGGCAAAAAGAAAGAGAGTCTTGTTACTCCCAGTCAGTTTTATCTTTTCCTCTGAATGGGAAACGGAAACAGAATAATAAAGTCTTCTGGGAGCTGTAGCTCATTCTTCTCTTCTGAGACTAGGACTACTGATGATTCACAGAACTGCACCATTAACTCTTTAACTCCCAGTGCACTACATTATGTTATACTGTGGAATACTGATCACAAATCATAAAACAATGACAGTTAATCTCATTTTAAAGGAAACATGCAAGTTTACTTTCGCAACTGACTTTGCTTTAATGCTGTAGCATAATTTCATTAAGTGTATTCTTTGTTTTTCAAGATGCCAAATGTACGTACGTTGCTCCAAAAGTAATGTCTCCGTGTTGCAGTTTCCATGGAAACCTCTGTAGTTTCCTAGGATACTACAAGAGATACAAAGAACACAATAACACTATTTGGTAGGGCAAATTCTCAGCTACAAAACACGATTTTTTCAACGTAGTCAACACCATTAGCTATGTGTTTTTACTGGCAATGAACAAGAGCCTGCATGCTGCACTTGTAAAAATCTGCATGGCCCCCTGGAATGTGGCTTGCCTTTCATATCACTGTCACCACTGCTGAAATGTGCCACCCACTGCCTCATTGTGCTCACATTCACTGTTTGGTCTCCATAAACATTCAGCAAATGACAATGAATGTCAATGGGTGCAATTTTTTCCACATGGGGGAATTCTACTACACAGTTTTGCTTCATACATGCTTCCATGTCTGACTCCATTTTGTCAGAATGCCCCTCTGTTGCTATCTGCTGCACAGCAACAAAACGTAATAGAGCATTGTTGGTAAGGTTCAATTTCTACTGCCATATCACAAACATCCTCTGGTGATGTTGTGGGCCAACATAACAAAATAGGAGGCACTACTTTTATAGTAGTCCTCATAAATTATGAACTGTGAATGCAAACTGCTATTTGAGATATCTATGAACTCTAACTTGTAGAAACATATTGTCTGTGCAGTACATTTTTATTCCTATTAATAATGACTAAGCTGTTGCTGCTATATATAGCCTGCCTCTTTTTTAACACAATTATTTCGTTGCTCTATAGAAACTAGAAATAAAAGAACAAATTTCTCCTAGCTACTCACCAAGTATGTTTCAGTGAAGTGCGAAAAAGTGTTTGCTCCACAAGGCAAGCTGAGTAATCCAGTGGTAACTGCATGGTATACCTGTGGGAGCAGTGACTGAAAAAGGGGCACAGTCCACATCTGAACAAACTATGCAGAGCAAGCTTGGTGTCAGTAACAAGTTCAGATGGCAGGCAGTGATTACCAGACAAGCACAAAGTGATGAGGCAGATCCAAGATCAATTCAGCAAGTCCAATCAGCAAATCAACATCAGTCACAGAGAAGATTCAGTACAAGTTTTCCAGTACCATGACTCTAAGATGATGCCCAGAGGACCCAGTTTACATGAAAATCCCAGGCCAATGAGTGAAGGGTGTATAGGCAGAAGGACCAAATGGGGCTGGTCAGGGCAGTTATGACCCGCTGGTGAATTTCAGATCCTAAATAGAACTCTGAGATATTTTAATATTCTTAGAAATATGTTTTAGAGTGTTTTTCTTAAATGTTCAGGGGAAAAGATAATTAGGAGTCAAAAAGTGTGGAATTAATAATTCTACTGCATTTTTTTCAGTATTTCAGCTATAAATTCCTTTTCTTGGCAATTTAAGTATGAATTAAAAGAAAACCTGAAAGGTCCTTCTAAAGTTAAGGCAAACAAAAATACGTATGCTTCTCCATATGGTGTTCTTTGTTGTTGTTGTAATAGAATCACAGAATGCTTGAGGTTGGAAAGGACCTCTGTAAAGTTCAGCTCGTACAACCACCCAGCTCAAGGAAGACCACCCGTGGCCACTTGTTCTGCACCATGTCCAGACAGCTTTTGAGTAGCTCCAAGAAGGGAGACATCACAACCTCTCTGCCAATAGTCATTCACTGTCAGAGTAAAAAAGTGTTTCCTAATGGTTAGAGAATACCTTCTGTATTTCATTTGGTGCCTTTTGCACTAGGTACCACTGAAAGGAGCCTGGAGCTTCTTTTCACCATGCTTTCAAGCATTTATACATATTGGTAAGACCTCCCCTGAGCCTTCCCTTCCCTCCTCTAGGCTAAGTAGTCCCAGCTCTCTCAGACTTTCCTAATAGGAGAGATGCTCCAGTTTCTTAATACTTGGTGGCTTTTGATTGGATCCTCTTTAGTATAGAATCATAGAATCGCTCAGGTTGGAAAAGACCTTCAAGATCATCACCATACTACCCTAACTAACAACCCTCCGCTAAATCATATCCCTGAGCACCACATCCAAACAGTTTTTAAACACATTCAGGGATGGTGACTCAACCACCTCCCTGGGGAGCCTATTCCAGTGCTTAACCACCCTTTCTTTAAAGAAGTTTGTCCTGATATCAAACCTAAGCTTACCCCAGCACAACTTGAGGCCATTTCCCCTTGTCCTGTCGTCTGTCACCAGTGAGAAGAGACCAGGCCTGCTCTCGCTGTAATCACCTCTCAGATATTAAAAGAGAGCAATAAGGTCTCCCCTCAGCCTCCTCTTCCCCAGACTAAACAGCCCCAGTTCCTTAGATCTTTCCGCATAGGGCATATTCTCCAAGCCCTCCACAAGCCTTGTTACCGTTCTTTGGACCTGCTCCAGCACCTTTCTGTCCTTTCTGTATTGAGGTGCCCAAAACTGAACACAGTACTCAAAGTGAGGCCTCACCAGTGCCAAGTACAGGGGCAGGATTACTGTCCCTGTCTCTTTTGTACTGGGGAGTATAGAACTGGACGCAGTACTCTGGATGTGGCCTACCAGTGCTGTGTGGGGAGGAAGTATCACCTCCATCAATTGTTGCGAATACTTTCCCTAATGCAGCCCAGAATACTTCTAGACTTCTCAGTGGCAAGGGTACATTGCTGACTATGTACAACTTGGTGTCCACCAGGACTTTCCAGCTTGGTGGTCCTTTGTATATCCTACTGCCTGGAGCTGCTCCCCATGTGCAAGGACTTTGCACCTCTCCTTTTTGAACCACAGGAGGTTCCTATCATACAATTTCTCTAGCCTGTGAAGGTCACTCTGGATAGTGACATGGCCTGTGATATATAGGCCCACTCCTCCCAGCTTTGTGTTGTCTACAAATCCGATGGGGGTGCACTCTGCTCTACATCCAAGTCATTAATGAAGATAATACACATGACTGATCCCAGTATTGACTCCTACTTACTGGCCTCCAACTAGATTATACACCATTGATCACCACCCTATGGGCCTGTCCATTCATCCAGTTTTCAGTACACCTCATTGTCTGCCCAACCAGCCCATACAATAACTTATGTATGAGGACCTTATGGAGGACATTTTCACAGGCCTTGCCTAAGTTCAGCTACCTAAGAGCTGAGACAAAGGCCACGATTTCATGAGACTCTGAATCAATGTGTAGCTTTCAATGTTGGACTAAAATTAGAGAAACCAACTCATGAAAATTACTAATCTACTCTAAGCTCCATTTTTTTTTTTACTAATTTTTCAAATTGTCTGTCTTGACACAATTGATTCTGAAGAAGACAGAAGTTTACACACCACTGTTTCATTACTCTTTCACATGATCATGCTGCTTCCTTCATATTTAGTCATTTGAATCATTACTCTCTTACATTATCCTTCTTGAAAAGCCAGATTTGGCCCTGTACTTTTATTTGTGCACTTTCTCTCCTTGCATCTTTCCACCTTTTTTATCTTTTACCAGATACCACTTACAAGCCCTTGACATAATACCACAGAAACTTCTAGGAAGTTGACTTCCAGTCATTCAACACTTATTCATAGTTTGTCATCAGTTCATGTCATCCAGCAAACAGATGTAGGTCAAAGTGACAGCCCTGCTGCCTACTGTGTGTGCAATCCCAGAAAAATACATCTGTCATAGCTCTAGATCAGTGGTAGTGTAAAAGAAACATCAGTTTTACAAGCCCTGTTGAGGCTTTGTTGCTATGCATTATGTTGCTGCAACTGATGACACAGCATATAAGGGAGGTTAGGATATTCTTAGACTCTTTGTGGTACTATCCCTCAAAAATGGTGGATAGACAAAGCATTGCTACTCTTCAGTACAATGTGGAAGGCACTCAGTTTTCAAAAGCCAAAAAGGTGCCTATCCAAGAAAAGTCCCTTGTGCAGTATGACTGGCATTCAGCTATTCTAGAACATGGCAGCGGTAGACTAATTACAAAACCCTCTGGAGTATTAGACAACACTAACAAATCTCTTAGCAATATTGATCACTGACCAGTATAGCAATTTCTTTGTGGGCAGGCACAGAATTTGATGGATGTGTGAGGGAAAGTCCCTCTTTAAAGCAATACCATTGGTGCAAGAGGCTAAAGAGAGAATAAAGTTGACGACTGAAGAGTTTCAGAAAAATGGAATTTTAACCTCTTGTGAATCTCCTTGTCACACACTGTTGCTACCAGCAAGTCTGCTGAGGATATATTATAGAGCAGAGACTTTTATGGCAAATTTCAGAGGCCTTGGTGCCTTCCCATTACCCCTCAGAGAGCACACCACAGATTACAGCTTGTCTGCCTGAGTGTCTCCAAGTGAAATCTGTACACATGGGGGAACAGCTGCATCCTGTTCCATCGAAAATCTAACCATATCTCCTTTCTTTTATAAGCCCTAGATTACCAGAGAAAAACATTTCTTACTTCATAATCATGCCTTATTCACACCATCGCTTTTTGGTAGTACGTACATTTGTGAACAGCTATTTTCAAGGATGAAGTACAGGAGGAGTAAAATTTCATCAAAAATCTCTGAGGAACACCTTGAGAACTCAAATACTGTTATTATGCTCTTTGTATCAGTCGTAGTTTCCATGGAAATAAATAGGAAGCATTACTTTCGGAGCAACCTTTGTGTATGCAGCCCCAAGCAAGCCAAAAGTTTTGACACTCATGATGGTATAGGACATTCAACTTTGTTTTTACTTCTGCTGCCAATGCTGCTGCCATCATCACCTTCGATGAAAGCTGGAGTTGATAAGCACTGTAATTTTTACAGCTCTTTGGAGCCTGACTCTATCAATGCAGTCATCCTAGTCATCTGAAAGATTCTTTACTCTGAAGTGAAACCATGCAGAAATACATATTTTTTTTCTCCTTTTTGTCAAGACCACAACATTGTTTTGGGGGGAATGTGCCTCTTGTTGTGCCTTTGAATTCCTATTGGAAAACGCCCAATGTCTGCTTTTTTTTCCCCCAAATTAAAGAATGTATATTACACATCAGTCATTCCAAATAGAGATTATTTTAGCAAACAAACACTATTATATTAAAGTGAAGTAAGACTAAGAACTTGCTCCTATAGATAGAAAGCAAGAATGTAGAGCAATTTCTTTAGAAACAAAATATCATACATTTTGTATAAAATGTATATTGACACAAACTATACAACTTAGCATTTGTATTTTGCAAAATACAATTTTTGAACTGTCAATACCACCTATAAATATAAAATCCAGGATTTTATATTTCCAATGAACATTCTGAAACATTAGTGAATTGGTCTTACTTCCTTAGTCTTTCTTTATCAAGGAGTCTAGAATAGGAAGCATAACATTCAAGAGAGGTTCTTATTAAATTGCATTCACACCAGAAATGGTAGGTGTAGACAATCTGAAGTAGATGCAAAAACAAACTGGAAAGGCAGAATAAGCTAAAGTTAGTGTCTAAATGTAATGTATGATGCATCAGGCATTGGTACTACGGGCAATACCAAAAACAGCATGCATACTTTGTTGAAGACAGCAGCATCTAAGTGAAGCAGAACATCAAGAAGGGGAGAACTTCTCTTTCTTTAAAGAGCTGTCTGCTAAGGCAGAACATCCAGGAAAAAAGGTGGGAGCATTGGCTCATGAAGCAACTGGGAAACTGTTTATGGGACCAATAAACAGAACCTGATCCTCAGGTGCCAGACTTATAAGATCCAGAAGAAATTGAAATGCTGCAACTGAAAGACAGTGAACTGAATGAAGACAATCCCACTGAAAACTGTTCCCCTCAAATTAGTACTGTTTTAAACTAGAAACAACAGCTCATTCCCAGTGCGTTATTTGAAAAGACCAACAAGAACATAACAGTGTTTGCTTCTTTTATTATGGAAGATATAAAAATGCAGGGTGTAGTGAACCTATCATTAGAAGTTTAAACTTCTTCTGAACCAACTTTCTATTTACATTCACAAAATTCCCCAAGTGGAACAATATCAAATGTAAAAAACACATTATCAGAATATACCATATATACAAGTTCAGAGATCTCATATCTCTGTTACTCTCTAAGTGACTGTAACACAAGTTCTACCTCCTTTACACAAGTATTTAATATTAAGTTGATGAAATTACTCAAGAAAAATAAAGCGGAATTTGGGCAAAATTCTGCTATCTGAACAGCTACTTTACAAATACAGTACAAAATAATAGAGCCAAGTTTCAACCAAGCTCAATCTTCTGCTGTAGCGAAATGCCCATGCTCCAAATTGAAATAACTACTGATTATTATTGACATTAAACCAGAAATGTCTTGGAAATCAAAACCATATTGGCTTTCAAGATCACTGATGAGTTATTTGGAAATGCAAGCCTTTTTATTTCTTTTAAAACTCCGCCCTCAAGCAGAAAAGCCAAACAAAACAGTTGAGTTTGCTTTGTGTGATCAGACATTCTGTTAAGATGACACCACTTTGTACTGCTTACCAATTTCTGCTTGGTAAAGTAAGGCACTTCATTCCTTCAGACAGGATCATTTAACTATGTCTTAGTGTAGGTCCATTTTACACAAAGAATTGACTTCAGCTAAGCCACTTGTGACTGCAAAAGGGATGCTGTTAAGAACCGTTGCTCTCCAAGCATGGATGGCCCCAACAATACCAACTGGATTGCTTGAGCCCAAGTCACACAGTGAATATATGGCCGCCAGCTGCACACCCCATGGAACATCTGCAAAGAGTTAACACAAATTAGCTTCTATCAACTTGAATATGCAGCAATTCTGGGGGGAAACTGTTAGTTCAAAAACTGGAATAAGAACATGAACAGTTGAGATGTCTACAGCGTGAAAGTAGCAAGACGACAACCTGCACAAAAATTCCTTTTATACTTGCACTTTCCAGTTCTCTGAATTCAGCGGGGTTTTAGTATTCAGTGGACACAAAGGATTTGAGCATCCAGTAATTGTACTCTAGTTCAGGGTGATTAAACTGTCTGAAAACAAACAGATTTACACAGAGACAGAAAAAGACACAGATGTGTCCATCCACTTACGTGGAAAAGCCTGAGACTCAAGAGAGAGAAGCTGTAGGTCAAACAGTTCTCTCACAGCAGTGAACGGTTCACTGCAAAACAAACTTAATATCCAGAATAACTTAGTACTGCGCATCTCTACTGCTCTTCCTGCCTTGCTTTGTCTCAGTCAAGAATTTAGAACAGTATGAGCTGCTCAGGTAGCAAACTAACTATTCTTGCTTGTGTCAAAATGTACTCTGAAGCAGCTGTACATTAGGTGAAACAGCATAATTTCAAGTTGTCTGAAAATACCTCTGAGTAGCTCCCTGACTGAAAAAAATATTAATAGCCAGGCTTCATTATCTTTGGAAGAGCCAAGGACTCAAAACTGAAACCTGTTTGTACTGTTTCTTACTAACATAAAACTGCACAAGCAGGCTGTTTTGGCATGAATGTCCTGGTTCGTGCTCATTCTGTTTATTGCAGATTTTATATTAAAGTTCTTCTGAAGAGACATTACCTTCCTCTTTTGCATGCTGTACAAACAGTCCAATTACAGAACTAATATTCTTCACAGCAGAAAGATATCCTTCCTTCAAACCTATTTGTCCCAATCGACCTGAAAAAACAAAAAAACTCAACAAAATAAAAAACCAAAAACCTCCCTCTTGTTACTGCATCTGTCTTGGGAACAACAGTTGTCCTATTTCTCTTCTGACTACAGATCCCAAGGTATTTTTCACCCAGTTTGAAAGAATAAAACTCTTGAGGAATGCAACTTCTGTTAAACATTATGTAACTAAAAACATCTACTGGAAACCAAAGTTCATCTATTTACACTGAATGCCATCTAGAGAGCAAATTAAGGAATTTAACTTAGCAAGTGGTAAAGCCTTATTTTATATCCTTTGTTATAAAAGCATACAGCTACCAAGGATATGTTTTCATTTTAAATACATAAAATATATTTACTATCATGAAATCATAGTAACATCTCTCAGAACCTAAGTACATGCTTTTCACAGGCTGACAAACAGAAAATATCCGCACATGATTGTAACAATTTGTCTTTTAAGGTGAAAATTTTTGAAGGAAATAAAATAAAAAAAAAAAAGCAAAAATACTTCAAATTACTTTCCATGCTGAACTGACAGTTTTCAAGGACATACATTAAGCAGAAGTTCAAACAAAAATTTATATTACTTACCAATTAGCCTGAGTGTCAATGCTATAATACTGTCAGGGACAGATTGTGCAGTTTCATGGTCTTTTCTCTTCTTTATCCATTTATCCATAGAAGGCCAAAGCACTTTGCTGTGAAAGATGAGTTAATTTGAAAATTTGATACTGCACGAGGGGGTGGTATTTATACAATAACAAATGATTCTTCTGCTTATTGTAGATTTCCCTAACTCCATTTATATCTTTAATTCATAGAAGCATAGAATGGCCTGGGTTGAAAAGGACCTCAAAGATCACCTAGTTTCAACCCCTCTGCTATGTACAGGGTCACCAACCGGGCTGCCCAAAGCCACATCCAGCCTGGCCTCGAATGCCTCCAGGGATGGGGCATCCACAACCTCCTTGGGCAACCTGTTCCAGTGCATCACTACCCTCTGTGTGAAAAAACTTCCTAGAGAGCGGAGAGAGGGGAAGAGCACAGCCATCTCTAGACACCTTTATTCTGTGCCACCTTAATTTCCCAGCTCCTGGGAAGCATCACTCCTGCACAGCCTGTTTGTGTGCGTCTGTGAAAGAGTGAGACAGAGGTAAAACAGACACCAAGGCAGCAAAGCCACCACTACTACACTGCGTTCAAGAAATGTTTAGATGTTGTACTGAGGGACATGGTTTAGTGGGAAATATTGGTGACAAGTGTATGGTTGGACTGGGTGATCTCAGAGGTCTTTTCCAACCGTGATGACTCTATAATTCTAATATGTAACCTAAACCTTTCCTGTCTTAGTTTAAAACCATTCCCCCTTGTCCTATCACTATCCGCCCATGTAAACCATCGTATCCCCTCCTGTTTATAAGCTCCCTTCAAGTACTGGAAGGACACAACGAGGTCTCTCCAAAGCCTTCTCCTCTCCAAGCTAAACAAGCCCAGTTCCCTCAACTTTTCTTCAGAGGAGAGGTGCTCCAGCCCTCTGATCATCTTAGTGGCCCTCCTCTGGACCCATTCTAAGAGCTCTGCATCTTTCTTGTGCTGGGGGCCCCAGGCCTGGACACAGTACTCCAGATGGGGCCTCACAAGAGCTGAGTAGAGGGGGACAATCACCTCCCTCTCCCTGCTGGCCACTCCTCTTTTAATGCAGCCCAGAACACAGTTGGCCTTCCAGGCTGCGAGTGCACACTGCTGGCTCATGTCCAGCTTCTCATTCACCAGGACCCCCAAGTCCTTCTCCCAGAGTCTCTTCATCTTCAAGGGAAACCTATGCTCCAAGCTTCTACAAATTTCAGTAATGTAAAGAAAGTTTAAACCCAAACAGTATAAGGGAACTTGCTGGAGGAATCATTCCTGTTCAGAGTATTAGTTCTGCCTGTCTACCATTTCCTTGCAACATTCTGCATCTCTACATGAAGTCATGAGGCTACTCCACTGTCTTTTTACATCTGTATTTGTATATGACTTGTACACAACATTACTTTCAAATGTCAAGATATTATACAAGTTTCTTATATCACTGAAAATTAAAAGTTTTTATGTTACAAATAGGATCTGATGCTTGTTATGGAAAAAAAAAAAGATAATACAACCAACAAACAAAAACAAAAATCCACCAACCAAACAACAACCAAAAAAAACAGGTAAAAATGTTTGAACAAATTGCTTGCCACAATACCTTATAACATTGTCATGTGTCCAATCCCATTTAAGGTGAGAACAAAGTAGATCAATAGCAAATATGTACTGCCAAGCATCTTCACTCAGATCTTCTCCATACTGCTCATTCAGCTGAAATTCTACCTTTGGACATGACTGCATTTCTAAAAGCAGGTTTGAGACCATAATACCAGCATCTAAAGATGAACCCTGGAATTGCAGAAGTTGATTACCCTAGTGCATGAAAAGTTACAACCTAGAACCATACTCTTTACAAATAATACGATTCTGACTATGTACAGCAACCATTGGAGATTATCTTACACCACAAATTCAGCTTTTGACCTTAACACAAACAAAAATACACTGAACTAATACATTCTAGTTCTCAATGTTCTTCTTGATGCCTTCAGTAAGAGCATAGTTTGAGTAAACAAACATGACCAAAAACCATACTCTTCCCTCTGCTTCCACAATTTGGAGATTTTTATTTCGCTTGACAACACTAAGTTTAGAAGAGGCCTTATCCAATGCAAGATTACACCAGTCATGCTAACTTTGGGATTTTGTTTTTAAATTTTATGATGCTGAAATTTGTTACTGATTGTTACTCATTAGGGTTTAATTTCAAAGCAAGTACTTTCAATGTCAGAAGTAATAATGACTGAAAACACGTAATGTTAAATTGTTCTGCTAATTAAAATGCTAGGGTAAGCAAGGAAAGACAAACATCCTTTGAAAACCTTAAGAAATAGGAGAACATCTAGGCACATAACACAAACACAGTGGCTGCCTGGTGCATAAGACCATATAAACAGGCTATTCTGCAATGTCACTAAAATTGGTATACTTCAACAGAGAACAAAATCTCCATGCTACACTAGCTTTTCTGTCACACGTAGGGTCATCTTAATACTGACATCATAGAATTACAGAATCATTAAGGTTGGAAAAGACCTCTAAAATCAACAAGTCCAATCATCAAACCAACACCACCATGCCCATTACACCATGTCTTTAAGTGCCATATCTACACTTTTCTTGAACACTTCCAGGGACAGTGACTCCACCACTTTCATGGGCAGCCTCTTCCAATGCTTGACCACTCTTTCAGAGAAATCTGAACTAATATCCAACTGGAATCTCCCCAGCACAACTTGAGGCCATTACCTCTCACCCTCATTTCACTACAGCTTCCCTTCAGGTACATAAGTGACTCCAAAAGAAATGCCTTCTATTTAGTGCCATAGAAACTACAACAGATACAAAGAGCACAATACTACAACTTGACGGAGCAAGTTCTCAGCTACAAAACACTGTTTTTTCAACATCGTCACCACCATTAGCTATACATTTTCACCAGCAATGAACAAAAGCCTGCATGCAACACTCATAAAAGTCTGCATTCATGGAGACGATTCACTGTTGCTGTCACCACTGCTGAAAGGCACCTTCCACCATCTCACTGTGCTAACTGTTTGGCTTCCATTAACATTCAGCAAGCATCAATGAATATCAAGTGCAATTTTTTCCACATGGAGAAATTCAATTACACTCCTTTGTTTCATACGCACTTTCATGTCAGATGCCATTCTGTCAGACTGCCCCTCTGCTGCTACCAGTCACCTGTGTGCCCGGAAGGGGTGGAGCCAGGCTCCACCTCTCCTAGACCCCATTTAAGGGCTGACTGCCACTGAGGAAGGATCTCTTCTTGGAGATCGCTCCTTGTGGAGTTCTGCGAGCCTACAACACCGGTGAGCATCTTTCATTTATATCTAATTATCTTTTCCAACATGGTAATCTTACCAGCCTAACTTCTCTGTATACTATAGAACATCTGTATACCTGTTAACCTTACAACCTGTTAACCTTACACCCCACAAAGTAAACCAAACAAAAAATGACCTAAAGGAACATGAAATAAAAAAAAAATCACAGTTCCACAGAGACATACAATTCCCTGGTCCAAGAACACTTCAGTTAAAGTATAAAATCAATGGTTACCTTAAATTTAATAGAGGGTTATAGAGTTTAATAGAGGGATAATAATAATATGGAAAACAACAAAAGAAGCGTTGTGTTCTGACAAGGCTTAGATAACCACAAAAAGAAAGACTTAAGTAGCATTAGTTGTGCAATTTTACAAACTCCATAGGAGATTCACTGAGCATCTTTACACCCTTCATCAGAAGCCTCTTGGTTTCATACAGCCTGCAAGGGCAACAAAGCAGATGAAAGCTGATACTGTTAGTGAAAGGAGAAGTTACCTGCTCCCAGCTGAGAAAGGCATTCAAACAGGCCAGGACATTGTCATTTGCATTCTGCCTGATAATTAATTGCATAGCTTTGCTAATTGCACCTTGGAAGAAAAATATGTCAGGCCATATATTTGTGATGAATAAAATCAATTTCACTGAGTCCGGAAAGTCTAAGAAAAAAAAAAAAAAGAGAACAACATAAGTTTTCAACATTTATTAAAAGCAAATTAAAAGTATACTCAGACATTAAAAGCAAGTACATTCTACAACAAGATAACAAGGAGAAAAGGCAGAAGTCACTTAACAACCGCAGTCCAATGAAAGGGAGTCATACTGTCACACCTCAGTCCTCTCCTTAAATTGGGGTGGACAGGGAGGAATCAAACAAAAAAGCCACCTACCCCACTGTTATTGTTGTTTTTTTTTTTTCTTTCCAAAAAGAGAGTGTTCTAGTCAGTAGGCCAGCCATGGCTTCACCAGACTTGGCTGAGTAACAATAGTGACTGCAGTTCTTTTGTCTTTTAAGTTTTGTCTCCTTTTATTCTTCTTACTGCTGTTTAGTTCACTAAGTAGAGTGGTCTTGGAGCACAGAAACTGGATTCTTTTACGATGATGTAAAATTGGAACATGCACTCCAGAATCCTGCCTAGTACACTCCAGTCACAAATGGATACTCACATCACTGGACCAAGCCAAAGGTAGTCAAGAAGAAAAAAAAAAAAAAAGGAAGAGGATGACAAGAACAGCAGAGGGGAGTTATTTAATGCAGAATACCTGAAAGGAGAACATAATACAAATGGATGGACAGGAAGTCAAGAGAACAAATGATGCAAGTTTACAGAGGTAGTACTGACTACTTATAGTCTATCTGACAGATGTGTAGAAGAAACATAGCTCACTCTTACGTTGCCAGGCTTCTGATAAGAATTAATACGTGAAACTATATTGATGAGAAAACCTCAAAATGAATGCATTGGTAATCAAATCAAAACAAATTCTGGATCCCATCTACAGCATGGAAGAAAAGATTATCAGGAGTAATCAACGTGGATTCACCAAGGGGAAATCATGATCATGGATAGCCTTTTATGATGGCATGATCAGCTGAGTAGATGAGTCCAAAGAAGTTCGTGTTGTCCACCTTGACTTCAATAAGACTTTTGACACTGTCTCCTGTAACATCCTAATAGGTAAGCGCAGGAACCATGGGGACAGATGACTGGACAGTGAAGTAGGCTGAGAACTGGCTGACTGGCATAGTTCAAAAGGTTGTGATCAGCAGCACAGTCTAGTTGGAAACCTATAGCTACTGATGTTCCTCAAGCAGTCAGTATTGGGTCCAGTCTTGTCTAACATCATCATCAATAGCCCGGATGAAGGGATAGTGTACCCCCAGCAAGTTTGCTAATGATACAAAGTAGGGAGAAGCAGCTGACACACGAGAATGCTATGCTTGCATTCAGTGAGACCTGGACAGGCTGGAGACCTGGGTGGAAAGGAACCTGATGAGGTTCAAAAAGAGCAAGTCCTGCACCTGGTGAGCAATAACTGCAAGCATCAGTATAGGTCAGGGATTGACCTGCTGGAAAGGAGGTCTGCAGGCCCAGGTGTCCTGGTGGGTAACACGTTGATCAAGACCCAGCAGTGTGCTTTTGTAGCCAAGAAGGACAATGATGTCCTGGGATGCATTAAAGAGCTTGGGCAGCAAGTCAAGGGAGGTTCTCCTCCCCCTCTACTCTGCCCTGGTGAGGCCACATGTGGAATACTGTGTCCAGTTCTGAGCTACCTAGAATTCTCCCCTGAGCCTCTGGAAGGGGAAACGAGGAATTACTAGAGTGTGTCCAGTGGAAGGCTAGGAAGATGACTAGGGGCCTGGAGCATCTGCCTTATGAGGATAAGCTGAGAGACCTGTGACTGTTTAGCCTGGAGAAGAGAAGAATGAGAGGGAATCTTTATCAATGCCTATAAATATCTAATCGATGAGCAAGGCCAGGCTCTTTCAGTAGCGCCCTGTGATAGGACAAGGGGCAATGGGCATAAACTGGAACACACAAAGTTCCATACAAACATGAGGAAAAACTTTAGTTTGAAGGTGAACGAGCACAGCGAAAAGCTGCCCAGAGAGGTTGTGGAGTCCTCTTCTCTGGAGATTGTCAAAACCCACCTGGACACTTTCATGTGCAACCTACTCTAGGGAACCTGCTTTAACAGGAGGGTTGATGATCTCAAGAGGTCCCTTCCCCATGGCTATGTGAAATGAATGAAAAAATCCTCAAGATATGTTTATAACTCTTCACATTCAAAATTATTAATAAAAACACAGAACAGACACAGTAGGAATTTATGTAATTCTAAGTAAAGAACAGAAAATCATTCAACAGTTTGCATTTAGCTACTGATGTTTAGATCTTACTTTCTCCCCTCTAAAAAAAAGTGAACTTTTAGAAATTTGTAAGGGCCTACAAAAAGGTAAAGTACCAAGATACTGCAAAATAAAAGATTTAACTGTTAAGTTAGACTACGAAAAAGTATATGACAAATGATTTTTGACACAGTCGAGTAACAAAACTAATAAAATGAAAAAATAGAAGGATGATGATTGACATTGATACAAATGCAGGTAAGAAAACAAGAGTTACAAAAAAGAAAAAGAAAGGAAAAATACTTAAGAACAGAATAAAATCATAATCCTTATTTTAAAACAAAACAAATACCTTAAGCTTCAATAGTTGTAGCATTTAGCCCTGCAGTGCACCCCAGTTGTTTTTTTTTCTTAATCTGAATTTGGCATGCAGATACCAATATACTGTTTTTGATCTCCGGATGGTCACATATTTTGAAGTTAAGTGAAGCCCTTCCAGAACTACTACAGAATTTTCAGCTAGTACAGTGTTACTATTTATGTATAATTACCTTTGTTACTTTATCACTCAAGATAATGGAAACAAATGGAGGAAAACAAAAAACACCAAAAAAACCTTTCAACCAAGCAGGACTCTGGACAATAGATGATGGCAAAACATTAAGGAGGACATGTTACATAAACGCACTGGTTTTGATCTAGGTGTTGTTGTCCAACTCCTGACACTGTTTTAAGCCAAAACATGTTTTTATTTTTTAAAAATGTTTTAGATATGAGTCCTTATTCGGTAAAAACAATAATAAGCAAAAAGTACAAAATTTCCTGGCATCACAGTATCATTTTGGAGATGGCAGGGCAAAAAAGAAAGTACAGAGTATTTATCTGAAAAATGAGTTGACCAGTAAGAGCACCAAGCTGAGATACAGAGGTAGAGGAACTGAGTAAATTTCTTCTAGAATGGTCTATATCTCTATACTGTAGAGGAAAGGTCTAAGGAAAGTGTCCCTTTCACATAAGGACTTTTTTTTAATATTTGCTTTTACAATCATTCTGGAACACCACAGCATAGACACATCACATCATTAAAAACACAAGACCACCAAGACACACTGTACCTTCTCTCAGTAAGCTATAGCAGAAGAGGCGGGCTCTTTCCAAATCTCCCAGCTGTCGACAAATTCCTGTATAAACTCGACAAAGAGCCTGATTGAAACTGTAACTTGACGCTGTTTTCTGAGCCTTGAGGTTATTGAGAATAACATGCAGCAATGACTCTGCTAAGTGCTATAAGGCATAAAAAATAGTTATTAGATGTACTATATTTGAGAACATTTAATAGAATTGTAACAGTATGACAAGAGAACTGCCTGTAAGAGTATTGTTTGCATGTATATATATAAAAGAGCGCACATAATTAAATCAGAGGGAACCAGCAAAAGAAAGAAGAAAAGTCAGTAGAAACTTCCCTAAATGCACATGCCTTTAAAGAGACACAGGACTATTCTTCTTTAAAAATGAATTGTGTAGTTATATGACTAAAAACTATCTTCCATAAACAAAAAGTGAGGAGAGCAATAAACAATCCCAATAACTTCATGAGAATGGAGCATCCTAACCTGGCTGCTCCCAGAGCTGTCACAGGAAGACAAGCAGCCCATTGTCCAGGTGCAAGTTTTACCAGATTCAACAGCAGAGGTTCTCCACAGATCACCTGATGTTCCCTTGAGGGAGGTAGGGAGTGGTCTAACTGTCTACACGGGTATGAAATACAAAATGAGCAGAATAGAAGAAAATTTGGATTGCACAAGACTTACTAAAAGGTGTTTAGAGGGTTGAAAGTATGAAACAGAACTGAGAAGCTTAGGAACTGGTGCTGGAGAGGCCTTGAGCTTAGGCTGGGAACCTACAGACATCAAAAGCCTGAATGGTGGCTTCTGGACCAAAAGTCCAAATACGTGTGAATCTGAGGGTCAGATTCTGCTAAAGTCATAAGTCTGGTCTAGCTACTGCAGCAGTATGCGTTCTTTTGTGCCATTCTGTAAGTCAACATGCACGAGACCATGTGTTTAAGGATGCCTGAGACAAGAGGGGAGAAATATGAGCCACCTACTGGACAGACTAAACGTCTAAAGCTAACTACTGAATGACCCACACTGTGTGTGTATGTTATGTGTGCACCTGTCTATGTAGGTTGCTCTGAAAGTAATGCCTTCTATTTATTTCCATGGAAACTACAACAAATACAAAGAGCACAATAACGCTTTTTGATAGAGCAAATTCTCAGCTACAAAATGCTATCTTTTTCATCACAGTCACTACCATCAGCTATGAATTTTCACCAGCAATGAGCAAGAGCCTGCATGCTGCCCTCATAAAGATCTGTACTGGTGGAGATGAGTTTTGCTGTCACCACTGCTGAAAGGCACATCCACCACTACTTGGCCTCCATAAATGTTCAGCAAACATTGGTGAAAGTCAACATGTGCAATTTTTTCCATGTGGAGGAATTCAATTACACATCTTTGCTTCATATGCACTTCCACATCAGACATCATTTTGTCAGACTGCTCCTCTGCTGCCATCTGTCACACAGCAACAAAATTTCACAGAATATTGGCAGGAAGGATCAACCTCTACAGCCTTACCACAAACATCTGCCCCTGACATCACCGGCCAACATACTAAAACAGGCTGCTCCAAAAATAATGCCTCCTTTGTACATACAGATAGATAAATTTAAGTATTTTCCTTCCGCTACCAGCCCTGCACTGTAGTCAGCTTAAGAGGGGAACAAGGTTAGGCAGGTATTTTGTGCATGTGCCTACTAGGAGTACATACTCAACCTTGCTACTTGCTGGACCTGGAAAGAAAGTCACTACAGTCTTGCTTCTATCAAGTTACCACCAAATACAGCAATTCCTAACAGAGATGACCCAAGAACTCTGTAGACACCTTCTGAGGACAACTGAGAGATCAGTATTCTGATCTCATTTCATTTTATGAACTAGAACAAGGCAAAATGCTGCCACAAATCAACTGATAAATTGCTCTGCTGCAGACTATAAACCATCTATGAGAATGACATCAATTAAAGTGATTTTTTTCAACTCTGAAACCAAGCAAGTTCTGAGACACCAACTAATGAAAAATTTTTCCAATAGAATTAACTTGAGCAACTTGATGGAGAATTAAGATAAACACAGAATAAAAGGCTAAACCACTATCGTATATAACACTGTTTATCTTGTTTCATTAAAAAAAAAAAAAAAAAAAGCTAAAAAGCAAGAATCAAGCCTCACCTTTAAAGGAAGGAAACTTCTCTTACGCTACCCACTACAAATGTACAGTGTAAATAAAATACTTTTGCTTTCCTTATGTGTGCATAATGATTATCTTTCGACACCACACTTTGCCACTACAGGTTGCCTGAACAATTGAAAATTCAACTACTACATACTCACTACTTCATTTGCATAGGAGCCACTATTAAAATACAAAACTCAAAATGATGTTACTTACCTGGTTTTTTATACCAAATTCATTGACAACTTCTTTCTCTTCATCTCTCATTATTGGAACCTTTGAGATACTGCCCAAATGACTTTGAATTACTGGTAACAAGTCAAAGCAGGATTCAGCAATTTTCTTCAATGCCAAATCAACTTTCTGGCAGTCAAGATCAATGATCTTCTTTATCGGTAAAGATGTTTCTAAACTGCAACTGTGTGCTGAATCACTGATTTCACAGCTCTTGTCATCAAAATTTTCCTCTATTTTAGAGATCGTATTTTGACCATTTCTGATAGCAGCAACACCAGTGGGCTCCAGCTCTGGTGGTTCACTGTCTAACCTCAGCCTCTTTGCACTTTTAGGCATAGGTACTGGCAACAACGTCCTTTTTTCAAGACGACTCGATGAGCTTGAAATCAATTGCTGATTTTTCACATTTTTGTCCTGATCTTTGCTACCATCAGATTTCAAATTGCTTCCAGTTTTAACAAAAGCAGTCGATGTAGATGCTATTGTTTTGAAGCCACCTATTTGAGCCACAGGTCCTGGAGAACTCTGGCTATCTGAAAGAGCACACAGGTTAAGCTGAATATTGCCTTTTAGAATGTTTAGTGTCCTTGCCCTTGCAGATAGCTCTGGATACATAGTGTCCAATATTGCCACAGAGTTCTCCTGAGGAGCACCTGTAGCAGCACCATCAGCTGCACACAGAGGAAGTCTTCCTGGGACAGGAAGTGCATGCTTTGGAATGGAAGTACAAAATTGCAAAGGTGAGGAGAGAATCCTTTTACCTACTGCCATTTCTGAAGGTGATGGAGAGGAAAACAAAAGGGCAGATTTGACTGTTGGAGTATCTGTCAAGGGAGACATCAGAGGAGGAACAGGGGATTCATGTAGTGGCGATATCAGTTCATCAAGAGGGGAAAGCAAAGAGGATTGATCAGCGGAAGACATTACTGGGCCCAGAGAACACGCTGTAGCTCTCGGAGGAGTAGCAATCAAAGGCAGTAGGAGGGGAGGCAGAGGAGGACCCATCTCTTGCCTGATTTTATTTATAGTCTCAGATAAACATTTTGTTGGCATAGAAGTGTCAGCATTTGCAAGAACTGGCTCAGTTACTTTAACTTCAAGAGCGTCTGTTTTTCTTTTACCTTGAAACAGTTTTTTTGATAGCCTGCCATGCATTACTTGGACAGCTGTCTTGGTTGAAACACTCAAGACTTCAGACTGTTCTTGCCGTTTGCAATTCAATTTATTGGTCTTTTTAAGAGCAACATCCACACAAGACTCTGACTCCAGCATACATGAGTCCTCAAATACCATTTTTTGTGGCTTAGGAGCCTGACTAACCATTTGAGAATTACAGTCTATGTCAGATAGGGCTGGATTTGCAAAATACTTAACAATAAAGTTTTTTCTACCACTATCCAGAAAGTCCTTCCAAGTTGTACCACTAAAACAACAAGAAGGCTGTAACCCATCTAACATTACATTAGCGTTATTTTCTCCTGAGTTGCAAGCACAGCAATTGTGATTACGGTTATATTCTTCAAAAATTGAAATGTCCATATCAACACTGTTTGGTAATCTTTGTTGCACATTTGACTCAAACTTCTCAGAATAATTTTCTTCTATGAAATTGCCAAGTGCTAACATTCTTGTATTTAATTTACTGTGTTTTACAGCTATTCTGTAAGCTTCTGAGAACGTGGTTAACATCTGGCAGAGTGGTAATCTACTTTTTGAAGCACTGAGCATCACAGGGTTTCCTTTGGATGTCCCAGTTTTTAACAGATCTTCCTTACTGTCATTCGCCCATCCAGTTATGCTATTATCTACACTGAATTCACTAGCACCATCAGTATTTTCAGAGGCTACTAACGTACATCCTCTTTTCAAAGCGGAATAGTCTTTAGGATAACCCTCCTCAACCACAACTGACTTCTCACTTGCCGCATTTGGAGAAGAGCCTATTTCACAATGTATATCCATATCCATTATTCCATCTGGTTTTAGATGACTACCTGTCGCTTTATTTCCTGAGTGCATTGTTGAATGAAGTTCACGTAGATGGTCACCAGCATCAACAATTGCACCAGCTTCCAGAGCATCCACTACAATTCTTGTTGATGCTCTCAGTTCCTTTCTGAACATGGGAACACATTCAGAACATTTCACACATCTGACTTTTTGTAGAGGACAGTCCTTCTCCTTAGATTCATTACCCCGCTCTGCAATATCAAAAGCATTTTTAGACCTTTTAATGCTGTTTTCCTCAGATGCCTCAAACCTATTCAACCCTTCGCTTTTCCCCCCAGCTGTTATTGAACAAGTTCTAGAAGAATCTGTTCTAGCTTCCCATGTAGAAATCTTGCATTCTGATTCTTGACAAATAATGTTTTGAAAGGTTAAAGTATTCTTTTTATGAGAGTCTGCATGCAGGATTTGTAATTCAACAGATGTCTCGGGTTCTTTATCTATTGGCAACTCCTTCTCTCCTGGAACTTCCCCTTCATTTTTGTGTACGTACTTCTCAGAGCAGGAGTCCAGTTCTTTACATATGTTAACTTTTTCAGTAGACATGATCTCAGCACCTTTCTTAAAGCCTTCTAAAGAACAATTAAATGCACTACTCTCAATGCAATTTTTATCTCCATTTTTTTTCCATGTAGGGGAAACATCAGAATTTTTTGTGAAATCAGTTTCAGCAACTCCGACAACTTTCTGAAGACTGAAATTTAGATCACTGGGCACTGTAGATTCCAAGTTATTTCTCACTTGAACAGGGGAACCTGTCTCTTTAGAATTTATACAGTCTGTCTTCAAGTCCATTTGAGAATACAGAGCAAAGCCACTATTAAAATCCATTTCTGAAGAAGGCTGTTGTACGACCTCTGAAACATTATTTTTCTTCACAACATTCTTTTCCTCCTTAAATGAACTGGGACAAGCCTCAATCAACAATTCCTTGCTTTGCTTGTTGAATTCTGCTTTCATTTCATCACATTTAGCATTTGCAGTTACCAAGAACTGATTCTGAGGTTTTCCAAATTGTGTTTGAGAAGTAAGATTACTTTCTACTAAGACAGATTGTATGGTATCCGCTTCTTCTAACAGTTTACTGCTTTCCCCTACAAAATCTTTTTGATTAACTTTGAATTCAGTCTCTTGAGATTCAATCACTCTGAAGTTCTGAGCTGTAGACAACCCACATTCTAAGGTACTACACAGATTTTCAGCTTGTTTCATTTCACCATTTCTTTCTGTAAAATCCAACACAGATGACTCACACTTTGCTACTCTGCTTTCTGCATCAGTAAAGCATGCCATCTTTGGTACTGCAGATATACTTTCCAAATCTGACTTCCCTTGGAAAAAATGGCTGTAACTTTCTTTCTGATGATTTTTACCTTTTAAATCTTCCCTTTCCTTCTCATATAGTAATTTTCCATTCTGTGCACTATGGAGTAGGTCTGATGATTCAGCTATTTCAAGAACACCTTCTTTGTTCAATTTCATAGTTGGTTCAACAGATTTGGGTCTGATTATATTTGTGTCTTGTTTGAGCTGTCCATCATCTTCTGGAAAGGCCAATGAAGCACTTCCCACCACACATACTTTTTTGTCTGTATCATCCATATGCAGTGAATGTTCGCTTCCTTGAACAGCAGATACAGGTAAGTAACACTGAGAGACTTGAGCTGTCTCCAGTTCACGTTTTCTGACTATTTCACACTTTAGTGTATGTATGCATTGTTCCTCCAGTATCTTTTCACTGTCATGTCTTATTTCAGAGCACTGAGTGCAAACAGAAATCTCAGTAGATTCAGTGCATTCATCAGTCTCCATAACTATTCCCTCACCATCATGCTGTATTATTAGGTCTTCTGGACACTTGGCTTCACAGAAAGATTTAGAGCTACTGAAATTGTACAATACATTTTCAGAGAGCTCTCTCTCATTGTTAGGCTCTGCACAGAGCCCTTGCATCTGTATTGCAGCTGTTGCTTCCTCACCGGTTACCACTTGTTTGATATTTTCCTCAACATTAATTGCCGTATTAGTTACCTTTATTGCATCCTTGCATTCATTTCCAACCACTTCACTCTCTATCAACATACCAGATTCCTCCTCAGAATCTTTTCTTTGAAGTAGAACAAGGTATTGCTCAGGAGGCAAATGAGTAGCATTTTGGGGAATGGATACTGCCTTGGGAATTTCTCTTTCATGTTCCGCTTTCATTAACTCCCCATACTTTTCATGTGTATCCTCGTAACCACCAGCTCTGACTAAGATCACATTCTCCTCTGTTTGCTCAACCTCACTACATCTTTGTGTTTGATTCTGAAGGTTGAAACTGCATAGCATAGAATGAATTGAAGAGGCCCTTTCTTCATTGTGCATCTCCTTGATATCTCCTTTCCGTTCTTCTCTGGCTTGCAATTCACATGCTATTGCTTGCATTAGATCTCTCTTCACAGCTTCCATATTCTCAGAATTCTCCTCCAAACAGTCTCTGTTAGATTCTATATTTGTAATTGAAGTACCAACTTCACATTGCTTTGTATTTCTCTCCTCTTTGATTAATGTCTCTGGGCCAATATGAACAATCTTTTCTGTTCTACTGGAGTTATATGAAATTTCTGCATCAAGACTATGTCCATGTGGTTTGTTCCATCTGTTACATTCCTCATTCAGTTTGAATACATTACAACAATTTTGAGGCTGAACTTGGTCTTCTTGTAAAATACGCTCCTCTGCAGAAGCAGTGCAATCAACTTCTTCATCGCTAGAACCTGTGAGTTCTCCGAACAATGCATCCTTTAATGAAAAATACAAAGTTAGTTTTCATTTTTAAGAGCTCTATTTTTCTGAGCAAATACACCAATGGCCCTAGCATACAGTGGTTGTGAGAGACCAGCAGAATTACATCTTTCTACATCACTAGCCTTCACAGTAAACAGAAAGCATCTTTGTGAAAATTGATACTTTTTTGCTTAATTCTATTCTGAGATTACTGAAAAATAACATTTGAGTAAGACGTAGCCAAGTTCACTTAAATATACTTCAAGAAATTGCCTTTTGCAGCCTTCCACGAGCAGTATGCTAGAATGTGAAAAAATATATATACAAATCTAAACACTCAGAGATCATTTTAGTGTATGAGTAAGTAACACTGGTACCCCAAAAAGCCCAAGAATATCAACTTGTTATTTCTGTTGTAATTGTATGACCAAGTTAATGAGTTGTCAGACATACACTCGAACTTACCTGTGTAGCTACTGGTGAAAGCTGTACTGGAGAAAGTAGAGCAGGGAGAGGCCTGACCCAGTTCAATATATCCATCACATTTCCACCTTGGCCCTTTTGCTCCTGATCAGAGAAGGCTGAACTATTGTACGTTCCATCTCTCTGCACTATCACATCTATAGCTTTATCCTCACAACCTTGCAGATAATCTTCAGAAGTCCTGTTCTCAAGACAGTCATTTCCAAGAGGCTCAGAATTCACTTGAAATTGCAGAGCTGTTACAGAATTTTGCTTTCCAGCACCTTCTGTAGAAGAATGCCAAGGCAGTGTTTTGCCATCATGCTTCCCATTCTTTCGGTGGGTCTGTACAGTTTCTAAGAGACAAAAACACTGTTAAGAAATTATGACATTTTTCCTCCCCATTTTTCTTTATAAAGTTAACACAATAAGACTGAATTATCATCTTTTCAAGTGATACGCCCACAGATGAGTAAAAAGAAACACCTAGGATGACTTCTAGAAACATTTTCCACATGCTGTTATTCTCATGTTTTCACAAGATCACATTTTACTATTGTACGGGAACTGTTGAATCATGGCCTGAACCTCTGATTGACCACCTGAAGCAAGCACTGAGTCAGCTACGGGAGCATGGGTGAAGGCAATTCACCTGTGTGACTGGAAGGAGTGGAGCCAGGCTCCACCTCTCCTAGACCCCATTTAAGGGCTGACTGCCACTAAGGAAGGATCTCTCTCTGGAGATTGCTCCTTGTGGAGTTTCCTGTGAGCCTACAACACTGGTGAGCACTTTCATTTATCTCTTATCTTTTCCAACATGGTAATCTTACTAAGCTTAACTTCTCTATATACTTATTGATCATCTAATACTTTACAACATCTGCATGCTTATTAACCTTACAACTATTCACAAGTAGCTCACAAATTTTTCATGAATAGGTATGTACAAAAAGGTCCCACCCAAAAAATACTTCTTGACTTTAATCATTAAGACTATTTTCTCCAGGTTTTCCTTCCAGAAATGGCTATACTTGGGTTGCGCTGAAGGTCCATACAGTCCAGTGACTTATTTCCAGTTTTAGCTCAATAACTGATCTTCCAGAAAAGCAAGATAAGCATGCAGTAACTTTCCCCATTCAAACTCTAACTTGCTTAAAGCAATCTGCAACTTTGAGCCAGAAGCTGTGCTTTCATATTTAAAGCATAACGTGTAGGTCAATTATATACTGCTATAAACAGAGTTCTTACCATACACCTAGCTTTATGATTTAATATGCATGTTTTTAAAGCATTCATTCTTTAAGTTTCAGTTTTCAGTCTATTTGTATAAGATTCTGGCTTTAACAATGTGACTTAGTTTAAGCTGAACCCTTAAAGAAAGCCTTCCTAGAAGTGAGGTGGTTAGTTTTATGTTTTTTTTTTTTTGTTTGTTTTTTTTTAAACATGCCTATGCAAAGAGGAGTTCGTAACACTCAAAAAGATACTGAGAGGGTGAGAACTCTTCCAAGATAAAGATAATTACACCAGTTTATAAAGTTATTCTAGCAGCAAGCAAGAATGTACAAATGCTCTCTGCGGTTCTCTCCATTATACTTTTGTTTTGTACCTTTTCAAACCATGTGCTTTATTATTAAACAGTAACCCATTTTTTTAATGTATGCAGATAGAAGATATTGCCCTTGGAAAGCCTAAACAGTAATGACAAAGAACTCAGACATTAATTATGATTGTGGTAAATAGTTTTAAAAATGGAAAGATGGCCTGGTTTTATTAAATTTAAATTCTATGATTCCACAAAAAGAAACACTGATCTCCAATAAAACCATAAAAATCAACAATCTCAAAAATCCTGTGCTCCCCATGAAACTAGAACCCAATCTCTAGTATTTTCAATTCTTACATAACATTTGTATGTGCTTCTGTTTTTTTGTTTTTAATAGTGCACACACTAATTACTGGACACAGCAGCAGCAGTTTCCAAGCAGAGAGAGAGCCTGTTCTCTGTACATTCATGTACCATTCCACAACACATGCACAAAATGGTTTTGAACAGATTATATACTGATTTCATTGGCACAACTTGTCTCCTTCTAGAAAAGAAATAATGTTGTGCTTCATTATTGCTGCTGTTTCTCCTCCGCTAGAACTTATAGTGATACTACCAGTTGTGCTGCTTGACGAGTACCAGATTTGAAAGTAGTAATTCAATTCCACAGGTGAAAATGGTCCCCCGGAGGTCTGTCTCCCAACAAACTTTAAGCACATTCTGATATGCTGACTCTTCCTAAATGCTTTTGTATGAAAACTGACAAAGAACTTTATTTCCAAGATTGCTAGAAAATTTTTGCATTATATACTACACAGCTTATAATAATTAAAGTATGAATATGAGGTGTGTTCTGACTAAATCGAGTATCAGCTGCTTTGACTAATTCTAAGAATTTGATTTCTGAACTGTAGCAGCAGATTAAAAGTTAGTTTTTGTGTACAAGAGCATTTTAGCCCATTCGGCTGTTCAAATCAAAATTTGCAATGATTTTCAAATATTCTAATCACACATGTATGTGATCAAGCAATCTCAAAGGAAAGTATTTAAGTCCATCCAAAAAGAGTAACACAAATAGTACCCAATCCGATGATGTTCCAGTATGGCTAAAATCAACATACTTGCATATTAATGCATTCACATTTACTAGAACCTACCTTTTGTAACAAACAGCCCTCTTTTCCCGGGTCGTGCCTTGTCCTGAGCAGAAACTGAATAAAAAAGGTACAATTTTTTTTTAATAAAAAAGACAGCTTCAAGAGAATTTCAAGACTTCGTATGCCATCTCACCCAATATGGGATCGTTTTCCTGCTTCTCTCCTTTCTCTTTTGCGCTGTCAATGCACATCCAGAGTTCTTCCAACAAAAATTTTATTTTCTCTGTTAAAAGAAATATTTTTGTAAAGTGAGGAAAAATTGCTTGGAGATTCAAGAATTTATTTTTCTGTTCTTACACAAAACAAACATGCCTATAACAAAATACACAAAAAGATTAAGAAAACCGGGCGCTTTGCCTCAAAGAAAGAGAAAATCAAATTAAAAATTAAATTATGAGATTGGATCCTAATTTAGTACAATCCAAAAGGCAACAAAAAGCTACCAAGACCTATAAGCACTGACAAAATGTCTAACTTTTTCATAATAGTTTGATTTTTGCCAACAGATTTCATATACAAGTACTGCAAAACAAGAAATAGAAAATAGAAGAACTTCTTTTACCTGAAAATTGCCTTCAAAATATTCTAAACAATAAAAAAAAAAATCAATGCTAGTACTTTTAGAAGTGAAAAAATACAGTGGCTTCAAGTTAAGCCTCTTCTATCCTCAGTAATTCACACTAAGTTTTGAATGCATTAGCTTTATTTTGAAGTTAGGTTTGGATAATTTGTACGACAGATTTTAGATTATTAGAAAAAATCACAAAGCATATCAGTTGGATAAGACAACTGTTTATTGGGGATTTCTACTTTAATTAAACAGAGCCTCACATGGTTACAGATTGCACTCCTATGTTGTATCTTTTGCTTAGCACACTTCCTTTATGATCTGGTTGATTTTCAAAAATAATGGAATTGTTTCTATTTTTCTTATTGTTTGCTTTGTTTTACAATTGCAAATCAATCTGCCACACACTACACATGGAGTAGATGTAGTCATTTTAACAAATGAAGTATCTTTCTTACTGCAAAACTGAAGATAGTCATCTATTACATTATTCCTTCATCAATATAACACTTCTATCAATCAACAACATCTGCTCTTAGAACAATTATCATTCTCTTGCCAGTGTACCACCCCAAGCACTCCAAATGCTCTCAAAACAGAAAAGTAAATTCAGGAAGGAAAATAAACAAATGTCTATAAGACATAATATTCATAACGGTTTGGTCTGCACAGAGAAAGATCTTGCAAAAAATCTTACCTTTGTCTATATCAGTTGCAAGATCTTCATTTGAACTCTGGGTCTCTGCGTGTTTAACTGCTGAGAAGTGGGGAAAAAAGGAAGCGTTCAAATGAAACATTACCACACAAATCTGAAGGTGATAAAAGCTGAATACATACCCTTCCTGCACTTCTCTTTAAGTATACCATCAAGTTTTCCCTGTAAAAATCAAATATTATTAATTATTTATGCAATATACTGTCTGCAGAGAGTCTGCTCTAAATTAGACTGAAATCTAAATCTACATTTCAAATGTCATACTTCATTTTGAAAATTTATGATCTCTTAAAACTGCTATGTTTATTCACTCATTATCCCCAAATGTCATTACGCTATTTCAATATATGTATTACAAATAATTTTCTTTTTTTCCCAGAAAACTCAAAAAGTCTGATCTACAAAACAGGAAAGTTTTACCTGTGCCTTCTTTAACTCTTTTTCAAGTTTTTTCTTTTCAATTTTCAGTTGTTTGAAGTCTTGTGTATGCTTTGTTGCAGCCTCTTCAAAAAACAGAATCAAAATTCAGGTTAGAAATAAAAAGAGAAGAGTTAATTAATTTAATTTATACTAGTTACCAATTTGCAAATCACATTGTGAGAAAAAGTAGATAGCGTGAAATAAAAATCTACCCAAGTTATATTTTAGCACATTAATACTTCAAACAATTTACAATTAATGCATGTGATTATGTTTCGTCTGCACATCTAATATTAAAGGAAAAAAAATAAGAATGAAGTGCAGTGCCTTTTTGTGTGCTTCATTCTGTAATTTAGAACAGGGGTTCTGGCTTAAGGGTGAAAACACTATAGCCAATTGCATTAGAAAAATGTAGATAAGAGTTACCACAGATAGATGTAGATAAGAATGCTGTAACTCTCAACGTCCAGCATAAACCTTGAGAGAGTGCAGAAGGGCAGAAATAAACAGTTGCATGGCAGGTAAATGAGGACTGAATTTGAGTTTCCTGGGGAAATCCACAAGCAAGACAGATGCTTGAGAGCTTGGTGAAATATCAGCTTAATGATTTATATAGAGAGAGCAGAGACAGATGGAACTTGTCTTCTAATCAGTAATCAGATCAGGTCACAGAACACAGCAAATCAGAAGGAAGCACACTGAAAGGCAGCTCAGATGGTAGTCTAACAAAAGTAATTACAGGGAAAGAAAAAAATCAGGATTGACAAAAGATACCAAGCTAAAGTATGGAGAGTGGGATATGTAACAAACACCAAAAGAACAAATCAAACTGGAAAAAATGCAAACTTCCTCACAGTATTTTGTTGTAGCTCTGCCAGAATTTGCATTTGGGGCTGGAGGGTTTAAAAAACATGCTGCCATTTTAGAAGAACTCTAAAACATTAACCAAAATAAACCTAATGTAACTATATTTTACATCAGGATTTGGAGGGTTTTAAAATTAAGATACAAGTCACTCGGTTGTGGCTAGCTAACAAAACTTAATGTTTTAGTGTATGTGGAAATTCAAACTGTACCCACGTGTGCCACATAAGAAAATGTTTGTCTTGCAGACTGACAGTTCACCAAGAAGAGTATCAGAATGCTTTAAGCATATCCACTCTCCACTAGCAAAAAAAATAACGAAAAGAGAGTATGGGGAGGGGAAAGAGTGCCATGAGGTAAGTGCTTTAAAAAAAAATACAACAACAAAAAGCAACAATCAAATTGCCAGAATATTTTAAATAAAAAAAAATGTGTCAGGACCATTATATATTGAAATATGAATATAAACATGACTAGATGAATCCTGTCAATATTATTGGTGTGCTGGACCACAAGCCCTATCTTCTCTAGGAACCCTAGTTCAAGGAACTTGACTTGATTAGCTTGACAAGAAAAAGTTTTGAAGGGAGTTAAGAGCAGCTTTTCTATACCTACAATGTATCAAGACAATGGAACCAGTCTGTTAGGTGGTGCACAGTGAAGGGAAATAAGAGGTTCTAATTGAATATAAGAAAAAGATTTTTCACCGTGAGGGCTGTCAGGTAGTAGATCAGATTGCCTGGACAGGCTGGTCAGCCTCCATTCTTTGAGGTTTTCAAGTTCCCTTCTAGCTTAGTTTAGGTCATGAGCCTACAATACCCTACTGAAAAAGTCTCTGAATTACATCTGCCATTCTGCAGAACGAAGTATCACACTTGCCTTGCTCTCTGGGACTTCAGAATTAGAGAGCTTTTCTTTAACTTCTCCTATCACCTCTTCGGGTACCAAAAGAATTAAAAGATGGAATAGAACAACAGCACTGGTAACACAGTGTAAAAAGTTACCTTCAAGTTTCTTCACTTTTGCTTCCAGTTTCTTTCTCCTGTTAAAAAGAAGGCATTAATATATAATTTTTGTATACAATTCCGTTGCATGAAAAATTACCAGAAAATAAATCCAGACATTTCAGAGAAAACCTACTTCATAGACTTCAGGCCTGTGTCCCTGAATTTGAAAGCTTAAATCAGCGACATGCTGCTGACATTCCCAGATCAACAGATTTATCTGTTACAGCAATAATTTACTTAAGAGAGCCAGTCCACTATTCCATGTATATAAATATACATTCAGCTAAAGCTTTGAGCAAAAAAAAAGTATTCTATGAAAACTGGCTTCTTTTCTCTGCACTTCTGTGCACACAATGCTGTGTGGGGTCTTGGTTGGTAAGGTTTTGGAAGCAGGGTGGGGTAGCCTCCTTGAGAAAAGAGCAGTTCAAAACAGATCCACTGCAGACCATAGCTGAGTTTATCAGTAACACCGGTATCATTTCTGTAGTAACACACTTAAGAAAAAGTATAAATAAATAGAAATTCTCTGTGCACCCCAGGAATCTTCTGGATTGCTTACAGCCTACTGTGTTGCTTTCCCAGCAGACATCTAGGTGGTTGAAACACCCCATCGGGATGAGCATCTGCAAGTGCAATGCTGCTTGTAGCTAAAACAAGAAGTCCTGATCAACAGACTCCCCTTGATCAGGCAGCCTGTAAAAGACCCTGTCTACCAGACATCCTTTGTTGGCCCAGTCCTTAATTTTCACCCACAAGCTCTTAGCTTCTTTATGGCTGTTGCTCAGAAGCAACACTTTGCAATCCGTCCCTTTCTTAATATAGAGAGCAACACCACTGCCCCTCCTGCCCTGCCTATCTCATCTAGAAAGTCCTCAATTGCAGTGTTTCACTTGTGCCATTTATCCCACTATGTTTCCATTACAGCATGAAGATCATAGTTTTCTAACTGCACCATGATACCCAACTCCTCCAACTCATCTCCCACGCTGCATGCATTGGTGTAGAGGCACTTCAGCTGGGCTATCAGCTGCGTAACTTTCTCAGAGTAGCCCTCCCACATTCACTTGGAACAATTCTGAGGTTTTTCCCTGCTGCTTCCTAGAGCTTCCTGGCTCTTCTCTGTCATTCAAAAAGTACAAACCCTTTCCTTCCTGAATTTAGATCAAAGCTCTGCTAATAAGTCCAGCCAGCTTGCTGCCCAGAATACTCCTGCCACACCTGGTCACTTGCATTTCATCTGACATAAACAGACCGGTCTCTCAAAGGTGCATTCAACATCATAGAACCCAAAACCCTGAGAGCAACACAATCCATGCAGCCAATCATTCATCCAATCTGTCTCCTTCCTAAGTCCCAATCTCCAATTTGAAGGAGAGAGAACGCTACCTGTGCCCCCAACCCCTTTAATATCTCTCTGAGAGACATAAAATCTATTTTGTGGTCTCCTTGTTCCCCTTGGTGAATCCATGGTGACTAATCCTAATGATTTTCTCATCCTTCACATGCCTGGAAATGATTTCCAGGAGTAGCTGGTCCACTATCTTTCTAGCAATTGATGTGAGGCTGAGAAGCCTGTATTTCCCTGGGTCCTCCTTCTTGCCCTTCCTGAAGATACGATAGACAAATAGGGGACAGGACATAACTCTGTATTTATGCCAGCATATTAAAGCAATCAGTTTTCTCCTGAGACAGTGTCAGCAGTGGCATTGCTACTCTCTGCTGCCTAGATAGGAAGCTACAAATCCCTTCAATCTTACAGGACAAAATACTTATATGCAAAAGAAGAGCAGTCTGGCAGAAGTGAAAAGAGCAAGTGACAACAATGTTAGTCTGCTATGGCGCGCTCCTGCGCTTGTGATTATCCATGTGTTTCACAGGGCGTGTAAAGGGTATTTCATAGGAGAAAAACTGCCAGTCCCTTAATTGTCTCTGTGGATCTTCATTGGAACTCTCTCCAGCATGCTTGTGTCTGTATTGTACTGGGGAGCACAGGACACACTGCTCCAGGTATGGCCTGCCTCACTAGTGCTAAAAATAGTAATAAAAAATAAAGAAAAAGGAAAAAAAAATAAGGAGGGAGAATGTCTTCCCTAAATCTGTTGTTAACACCAAAATTAAAGCCAGTTTAAAAGGAAGAAAGGAGTAACCAGTGAAGTCCCAGTGGTTTGCATGCTGGAATATATCAGAAATAAAAGTTGACAAGAAAAAAGAGCAAAACAGTCTTTTTATAATTAGATAGCAAGCATTAGTGTTGATAAATGCAAAGTGATGCACACGGAAGAAAATTACAACTATAAATTCACAACATCTAGCTGTACACAAGCTGATTCCCTTGTGAAATCATCAGGAGCTTTCCATACAACACTGACAATTCACTGTTCCCAGCCAAAACTGATTTAATGCTAAAAGTATAAGAGTTAAAAAGCTATAAAGAAAAATTCTTCACAAAGATGATCAATGCATAAGCTCCAGCTAAGGAAGCCTTTGAGTAACTGGTTACTTTAAGAACAAATTATGGGAATTACCAAGGCACTGTTCCACAGTGTTGTGTACTACATGAGCAAAAATGGCTTCTCTGTGTTTTGGAGCCACATCCTTTTTGTTCATTTCCAACCATGATAGTCAGTTCAGTGTCTGCTCCATTGCTTCCTTAAAATTCAACATTACAATAATTGTTCATAAAAGCAAATTACTGATTATATCATTTTATTACTGATAATATCACTTATGCATTGGGCCCACATACTTATCAGCACAAGGAAAATGGATGGCAATAAGAAAAAAACAACAAGAAAAAACCACTTTAAGCCGAGAAATTAGACTTTCTTCTCCAACTTCATCCTGCTCTTGAAAGTTGTTCACTAAACAACCACCAGAAGCCACTTCAAAACAGAATACTAAGTAATCAAATACTACTTTCTAGAGAGTTTGCAACACAGTTTAAGACAACTCTCCCATCAACTCCCTGTTCTACGAAACTACAAGCATTAACAGGTTAGCAAAATCAAGAGAGTAACCAGCTAAGGTACACAATGAAGTTCTGGAAGAATAAGCGGAAAAGAAAGAAGGTGAAAAAAAAAATATCACTCACACAGCATCACTTTTAACTATTTCTTCTTTAATTCTAACACATTCTAGTTGGCTCTCCTGATAAATCTTGAGAGAACTCTGTGGAAAAAAAAACCGTAATTAAAACATGTCCTTCCTGGGTGTGGGGAGGGTGCGGATGTGGGGAAAAAAAAAAAGTAAAAACATAGCAGACATTTTAGCTATTCTAGTGAGAACTGTTGCATAGCCAACAAAATATATTCAATAAGAAATAATCACATCAAAAGGTCTCTCTTGCACTTAAAAAGCCAAAGTTATAACAAAAAAGAATCTATCTTCTGAGCATATATTTCCAAGACCTATCTGGATAGGAACTCAAAGCTGCAGTTCTATATTAGCAAAGCTAATATACACCATACATACAATCTGGCATTTGCTCAGGAAAAGCAATTAGGCTATCAGCTATGGTGCGCAGGCACTTGAGCACAAGGAACAAGCTGGAGGAGTTGCAGGCATGTGCGTGCCTACAGGGCTATGATATCATTAGCATCACTGAGACGTCGTGAAATAACCCTCATGACAGGAATAGAGGAATAGATGAGTATAAACTCTTTAGGAAAAACAGGCAGGGGAGGAGAGGGTGTCACCCTCTTCATCAATGACCACCTGGAGACCATGGAGCTCCACCTGGGGATGGATGAGGAACTGAGAGAGAGCTTATAGGTTAGGGTTAAAGGGAAAGTAAAGGAAGGAGACATCGTAGTGGGGGTTTCTTACAGGCTGCCTGATCAGGAAGACCAAGTGGATGAGGCCGTCTATAAACAGATAGGAGCAGCTTTATGTTCACAAAACATCGTTCTCACAGGGGACTTCAACCACCATGATGTCTTTTGGAGGGACAACACAACAGGGCACCAGAAACTGAAAAGGTTCCTGGAATGCATTGATGATAACTTTTTCTTCCATGTGGTACAGGAACTCACAAGAAAAGGTGCTATGCTGGACCTCGTCCTCACCAACAAGGAGAGGCTGGTGAGTAACACAAAGCACAAGGGCAGGCTTCGCTGTAGTGACCACAAAATTGTGGATTTCAAAATTCTTAGGGTGTCAAAGAAGATGCACAGCAACCTTGCTACTTTGGACTTCAGGAAAACAGACTTCAAACTCCCGAGGGAACTGCTTGGCAGTGTGACACGGGAGAAAGCCCTGGAAGGAAGAGGGGCCCAAGAAAGCTGATCGGTATTCAAGGACCATCTCCTTCAAGCCCAGAAGCAGTACATCCTGAGAAAAAGGAAGGCAGGCAAGAATGCCAGGAGGCCTCTGTGGATCAACAAGGAGCTCCTGGACTTTATTAAGCTCAAAAAGAAAGTCTACAAAGAGTGGAAGCAGGAATGGGTTACCTGGGAGGTCTACAAAGTCATTGTCTGAGCAGCCAGGGATCAGGTTAGGAAAGCTAAAATCCAGACAGAATTAAATCTAGCCAGGGACATAAAGGGGAACAAGAAATTCTACAGGTATATCAGGTAAAAAGAAGGTCAGGAAGGATGCGAATCCTCTCTGGAAGGAAACTGGAGACCTGGTCATGAGTGATACAGAGAAAGCTAAGGTGCTCAATGACTTCTTTGCCTCAGTCTTCACTGGCAAGGGCTCTAACCACACCACCCAAATTCCAGAAAGCAAAGGTAAGAACTTAGAGAAGGAAGACCTGCCTGCTGTAAGTGAAGAGACCATCTAAAGAACCTGAAGGTGCGCAAGTCCATGGGACCAAATGAGATCCATCCACGGGTTCTGAGGGAACTGGCAGATGAAGTTGCCAAGCCGCTATCCATCATATTTGTAAGGTCATGGCAGTCTGGTGAAGTTCCCACTGATTGGAAATGGAGAAAGAGAGTCCTCATTTTCAAGAAGGGGAAAAAAAGAAGATCCAGGGAACTACAAGCCAGTGAGTCTCACCTCTGTGCCTGGCAAGATCAACAAGTCAACAGTTCAATGTCCAAATGGAGACTAGTGATGAGTGGTGTTCCTCAGTGAAAGGTGTTGGGACCGGTGTTACTTAATATCTTTGTAGGCAACATGGACACTGGGATCAAGTGCACCCTCAGCAAGTTTGCAGACAACACCAAGCTGAGTGGTGCAGTTGACATACTAGAGGGAAGAGATACTATCCAGAGGGATCTGGACAGGCTTGAGAGGTGGGCCCATGCCAACCTCATGAAGTTCAACACGGCCAAGTGCAAGGTCCTGCACCTGGATCAGGGCAATCTCAAGCACAGATACAGGTTGGGTGAAGAATAGCTTGAGAGCAGCTCTAAGGAGAAGGATTTGGGAGTGTCAGTTGATGGAAGATCCAACATGAGCCAGCAATGTGCGCTTGCAGCCCAGAAGGCCAACCATATCCTGGATTACATCAAAAGAAATGAGACCAGCAGCTCGAGAGAGGTGATTTTGCCCCTCTGCTCTTGTGAGTCCCCACCTGGAGTATTGCGTCCAGTTCGAGATCTCCTGACATAAGAAGGACATGGAGTTGTTGGAGCAGGTCCAGAGGAGGGTCACAGAGATGATCAGAGGGCTAGAACAACTCCCCTACAAGGACAGGCTGAGACAGTTGGGGCTCTTCAGCCTGGAGAAGAGAAAGCTCCAGGGGGACCTTTCAGTGGCCTTCCAGTACCTGATGGGGGCCTACAGGAAAGCTGGGGAGTGCAGGTAATGACCGGATGAGGGAAAATTGTTCTAAAATGGAAGAGGATAGATTTAGACTAGATATTAGGAAGAAATTCTTTACTGTGACAATGGTGAGACATTGGAACAGGTTGCTCGGAGAGGCTGTGAATGCCCCTTCCTGGAAGCACTCAAAGCCAGGCTGGACTGACCTTTGAGCAACCTGGTCTAGAGGGAGATGTCCCTGCCTGTAGCAGGGGGGTTGGAAATATGATCTTTAAGGTCCTTTCCAACCCAAACCATTTTATGATTCTATTAAGGCTTGCTGAGAGAAAACAAATCAAAGATTAAATGCAGATCTAATACAGAAGAAAAACTATATACAGTGACACAAAAAATGTTATTTCCCTACCTTATACGGGCAAAAAAAAAAACCAAACCAAAAACAAACCTCAGAGCTCTGAGGTGTTTTTTTTTTTTTTTATGGCAGAAGTAATAGTTAATGTTATTATTTATTAGTTAATGTTATTAGTTATTTACTAAAATAAGTGTACTTTGAGGATTTGAACAGTCAAATTTTCTTCTGCAGAAGAATTAGGTAAGAGGCAGGAGAGAAATTAGGAATAAACCCAAGTAGCTAATAATGTATGTAGAAGTATACATTCAAAACTGTAAAAGAAACAAAATACTAATTAGTTCAGACAAACTCTCTTTGCACCTTTTTAATAGTACAGGTTATGAAGAATTCAGTAATCTAGTAATCCAAATTAGAACAGAAAAGCAAAGGAATTTGAATATAACTCCTCCTTTCCTAAATAATATTAACCAAATAATATGATAAAAAAATTCACAGAGCAAAAGTTCAGGTAGTTACTGTCTGAAACTTGGTGCCATTTATTTGATTTCACCTAAAACCAGAGCTCCTTGTCCCAACAATCTGGCAATAACTGGGCTCATTATAACTTGACTCACTAAGATAAATATTAAATGTTTGCTTCTTTCAACAGACTACGTGCAAGTTATTTAAACCTCACAAGCACACCTTTTTCTCTTCCAGCTCTGCTTTCAAGGAACCCAACTCTTTCTGACCCTTTTCCAGAGGCAGGATTTTCTGTAGCATCTGCTCCACTTGACAACGTAGAGCAGAGATCTCCCTGAAACAGGAAATGTAATTTAAATTATAAAAAATTCCAAAAAGATACAGGTACTTTTAAAACTAGTCAATCAGATCAAATTTACCTTTCAGCAAATTGAAGCTGTAATCTCTTGTTAAGGTAGACATTTAAGATAGTTCATTCTACTTCCTGAAGTATATTTCAGTCCAATCACCACTTGCAAAAAAAATCTAATGACTTCCAACCAACAAGCAAACACTTCATTTTGCAAGTTTAACTGAGACATTTCAGTGTGTTTGAAGTGAACAAGCAGAGCTTTTCTTTGAAAAAAAGAGTAATTCTCAACAATGCATATTTGAAGTAGTTCCTGTTAAAACGTATACTAGACACAGACAGATGTTTAGTTTTGAAGCCCTATTTATTTTTTAAGCCCATCCAGTCTGTTCTTTGCTACAGAAAGGCATGCTCTCTTAACTTAAGCCTTAAATAAAAAGCCTCAGGCCCTCTTATGAAAGATGTTGATATACCACTTCTGTGAGAGCGCTAATAGAAAAATAAAGGATATCAGTGCATTTCTGTTGATACTCCGTCAGCAAACGGCTGCAAGAAAAAGATAAAAATATTATCCATAAAAGCCAATTACACAACTCATTTTCTAAACTGATTTTAACAATACATCCTAAGATGTTTTTCCTTTTGCTTTATAGATAAATGCAGAAAACAGATGATTAGTTTCCATTTTCTGATAGAAGTCAATATTACTCTTTTGTTTCATTAAGCCATTCAAATCTCAAATCAGACTTCCACAAAATGAAAAGACAATACAACTAAACTAATAGTTACATGAACTTACAGTGATTAACTGTTTGCATCTTTTATAAAAAATAGAAAGCATACAATTTGGGTAAGCAATATGTATGTATCTGTGTGTTTATCTCAAAGTTAAGCCCTGGTTTCCAAACTTAATATCTTCCACAGAAAAAACAGACAAATGGAAGAAAAATAGTTCAAAAGATTCTATGGCTTTAATCTTTATATTATTATCCTAGAAATCTTAAGCATGTAAAGGCTACTCTGACCAGTGGGCCAAGGGACAGCATCAATGAGAGCTATTTTCTCCTTTCTTCAAATTTAACAGTTTTTACGAATGGAGAGAAGAAAGGGCAAGAATGAAAAGTACAGTGGCAGTTACTCCAGAGAGGCCTCCATTACCTTCTCCTGCAGCAGGTAAAGACTCATCAAGTCAGACAAAAAATAAAGGGGCTGAGTTGCAAGTAGATAGAGCAGAGGTAATTCACATAGGAAATGAGTGCACAGGCAAGAAGGAGGACACAAAGTCTGGACATAGGAAAAGTGCTCTATGGAAGCACAGAGAGTAAAGGAGTTTAGAAGAAAACAGTCTCAAAGTAAAGTGACAAGCGCTCTCTTAAATGTCTTCTGGAAAGACATTAGATTAGCTAAAGCCTGATTGACATGTATCTGGAGAACAATACATAAGAAACAAACCATTGTAATTAGGAGATGTAGCAAGTATATCTGGCCACGGTATGGAGCATCACAAAACATACCGCAGTACTTTCTTTCATACAATTTTATGCTGATGGTTTTTGAAAAGTTGTGGAAATGGTCCCAAAAGAAAAAGCAAACTATAAGAAGCATTTTGGAATGTTACTGTTCTAACCATTTTACAGCATCACTGCATATTCTGGTATTTAATTCCAGCAGCATTTCACATCTTAATGCCAGGACTAAGTTTTCCTGGAAAGGTTTTTATACATCTGCGCTCGGCTTTCAGTTCTCACACGTGGTTAGCAATCTATAAAAAGAAATAAATCCCTTCAAAGAGCTTCTTCTGCTAGCTACCTATTCAGAATAATAAAAAAAGCTACAGAACTACACAAAACAGCCCTGTTTTTATTTTTGCACAAAGACATTTTAACCTTTAAATCTAGATTTAAGATTTGTTACTGAAGAAATTCCTTTTACTTTGAGAGTTTACTTTTGTGCATTAAATGAACATCTATATCCCACAGATCATATCTGGTTTATTAATTAGTTAAGAATAGCAAATATATATACACAGAATGCACACTTGTGCAATTGTACTTACTCGCCATGAATCATTTTTTGCTTCAGTGCAACTAATGCAGCTACATATTCATTTATATTCTGTAAGGAAGAGTATCAAACTGGTAAACATGTTTCACCTCCAAAACAGTACCACGCACTGTAAATGACTCCTAATCTGACTAGGAATGTTTTACACTGTAAAATAATCTGCCTTTTTAATTTTCTCTTATAAAACAGCTTACCCATTTACTAAAAAAATATTAAAGTACACATACAAATACATATTAAGAATGCAGACTCCACATGAAAATATGTATACTTAGGAGAAGAAAAAAGTTCTTTAAACTTTGCCTGTACAGTAGAATATGTACAAAAATCATCATAATTTATCTCTCAAAATCAAATTAAACTTAGGAAGAATATTTTGAATAAACACTACCTAGTTCTTTTCAGGCTACAAATATCCCAGATACACGATTCATATCAATTCTAGGTGCGCCTGATGATCTTTCCCACTCTATGAACTCTCAGCAGTGTCCTCCTCCCGCTTAAAGGGGAAACAAAGATTGCTCCAAGTGTTATACTATACAATGTTCTTGCAAAGGCAAATATCGTTCTTCCACTGCATCGAAGCAATCTCAAAAGGATACCAGAAACTCACTAGACGTCTCTAGCCAAACTGCAGTTTAATTGCAATGACAGGAGATATTTTTCTACCAAACATACGCCGCATTTCGCCCATTTAAAGCTCGCCTCTGCTGCTACCTTTCCAGAACCCGTGTGCCACATTCACCATCCGAGTTCACGTTGCACCGGGATAAGGGATGTGGAACCCAGCTCTCCTCACCCCACAATGGCCCGGCCTACTCCCACGACCGCGTCCTTAAGCAAAAACCCCGCCCAAGCACTCCAGCACTACACGGACAGCGGACCATCGCTACCTGCTGGAGAACACCACAGTTCTTGCAGGGCACGGCGGCGGCAGCACTCCCCGCTGGCGGCAGCTGTGTCTCCCCAGGCATCATAGTCCCCGCAGCGCCTAGCGCCCCGCGCATCCACTGCCCCCCGTGTACGCCTCCCTCCACGCAGCTCCGGCAGCGACGCGGATGAAGCGTCAAACGCCGCGCCGCCTCCCCATCGAGGACCCGAGAGTGACTGCGTCGCTGCCTGACTGGTGGCAGATAAAAGACGGAAGATGGTGTCCTCTGAAGAGGGCGCGCCTCGAAAGGGCCCGGTGAACAACATCTTGGCACAGACTAAGGAACGGTGCTATTATGGTTTTTCGATACGCGCATTCCTCCACGGCGCCGTTGCCGTTCGGGCGCGAGCGTAGTCGCTGTCAGCTCAGGCACCGATGTCGAGAGGCTTTTCTTGCCTCGCGAGATTAGAAGTCTAGTCGCTGAAAGCTGCTTGTGCGGCGCGTCGTACTCGGGCGGCGTCGCTGAGCTGTGCTGTTCCCTGCCTTTTCCGATTGCCGAGTGAGGCAGGGCAGGGCTGGGCTGGGGGACCACGCGGGAGCGAGTTGGGAGGCAACTACGCTTGGCCGTGAAACTGCCGGCACTGGGAGATCTCGTCTCACCTCCCTCGCTGCTGAATGTCAGCTGATGGAAGTCCACATGTTGTAGCTGAAGCAGTTGTTGAAATCAGTAAATTGCTAAGCATTGTGTCGAAGCTGTATACCACTTATAGACCCCAGTCCAGTGGGAAAGTGGAAAGAATGATTCAAACGCTTAAAACGCTGCTGAGCAAAATATGTCAGGAGACTTCTATGGATTGGACTTGGGCTTTACCTTTTGCCTTGTTGAAAATTAGAGTCTAGCCTCAAGGGCGACAGCACCTTAGCCCATATGAATTGATGTACAGACAACCATATCAGACTCCAGGACTGCCAGGAGGGATGTGAATAATACAGGGGGGAAACTATACAAGAAACTATTTAATTGCTCTCAGGAAAGTCTTGCAGGAGATAAATAAATATGTGGTCTTAAATAAATCTCTGAGTCTGGCTTCCACAGAGGATCCATTCCAACCAGGAGTCTGGGTGTATATAAAATCCTGGACTTTGGAACCACTGCAAGAGAAGTTGAAATGACCCTTCGAAGTTCTACTGACCACATACCCTGCAGTGAAACTGGAAGGAAAAGGACCCTGGATCAGATTAAGAAGGCACCTTCCACGTGGAATGTCGAACAGACCGTCTCACTGTTGAAAGATAAGATAATTAAGCAAACATAATGCATAAAGTAACTTTGCTAGTAGGAATTTGCTTTGTAGGTTGTGAAGGATGGAAAAACAATGTACACTTAAAAATAGTGGGGAAACTAGCTAATGTAACAAATATCTCTGATTGCTGAACATGTACCTAGATGATCTTGTGGGGAGGGAATCAAACAAATAGTGCATGCCTTGGGATAAATGTACCAGACAGATCCACATGGGGGAAATGAAGATATGTTTGCTAGTAGACTAATGCCCTTGGTCAGGGTCAGTTATCTTGTGCACATGGGGAAATATTCGCAGCAATGCAGATTCGGAACAGCGGTGCAATGACTGGGATATATTCACTTAGATACAAAGTATTAGAAAGACTAAAAAGAAGCAGCAATCCGTTAGTTGAGAAGCCAACTTGGTGCCATTCTTTTGTTCACTGGCTCTTCCTTATGCTGGAAAAACTGAAAAAAGCAATAGTCTGACTGTTGTTGGAGATATAATAATGTAGTGAGGATGGTAGTGTGTTAGCTACAAAACCTCAAAGTAAAAAGGAGGGATTAATACAGGCTGTAACAATATTATTAAGCTTGCTAGCGTTGGTTGATGGATATCCCTGTCTTGCAGTTTGTTTAGATAACGGAAAGAGCTGTGTCCCTCAGTGAAGGAGATTAAGAAGCTCTGCTGAGTCTTTGTACCAAGGAAATAGGAGGTCCTGTTTGGAACTGGTTACTGAATATGTAACATACTTCTGGGAAACTTCTGCATATGTAGCAGACTTCTTGGGAAAATTCTGCATGTGTAACACAAGTTATGTATATGAACTGAAGATCTTTTGTGTAATCTGTGTGATAGGAAAATTACCCCCATGCATCCAGTGCTGCTATTAAAGAATGTCTGTTTTCTAACAGTCCAGCTTGAGTCGTAGAGAGTTTCCTGACTGACTGTCTTACGGTATCATGGAAAACTTGCATTGTCACTAACAATTGTATATATTTAATGGGTCCTTTTACACAAAATGCTTTGAAGAATCTGTGGAACTTGGGTTAAGATCTGATGTGAGGGCTCTCATTAGTAAGATTGCTTCAGTACTGATACTGTACATTAGGGCAGGCTTTTAGGATCTCCTAAAGAGAGAAGCAGAAGTGTTTCTTCTTTAATTTTGATTGAGCTTTTCTTATGTATCCTGACGTCTATCTGGATGTGACCATACTTGGAATTGTAGAATGGTCTGGATTGGAAGAGCCCTTTAGAGATCACAGAATCACAGAATATTTGAGGCTGGAAGGGACCACCTGATCCAACCCCACATTCAATCGGGGCCACCAAGAGCAGATTGCCCAGAACTATGTCCAGGTGGCTTTTGAAGATCCTTAAGGACGAAGACTACAGCTGTTATTGTTGTAGACTATGAAATGTCAAAAAAGACTTTCTGTTCTTCAGAAAGGTGTTGAAGAAAAGGGTGTTTCCAAACACTTCTTGAACACTGACAGGCATAAAGCATCAACCACTTTTCTAGGAAGCCTGTTCCACTATTTGACCAACCTTATGGTAAAGAAATTTTTCTCAATATCCATCCTGAACTTCCCTACCACAGCTCTGTGCCATTCCTACAAGTCCTGTCATTGGTTACAACGTGTCTCGGCCCACTCAGTGATAAGGGAGGTGAATCTTTGAAATCCCCCGAATAGGACACTCCCAGCTCTGCATGTTCTCAAGAGCAATGGAGTCACAACAATGACTTAAAGAACAATATAAGGCAATTTACTGAGCTTTGTATCAACAGTCAACAACTTGGAGGCAAAATTGGATAGCTTTCTTACAACAATTAATAAGTGTTATGGATTAAAATTGTATCTCAGAGCAGGTGTTATTTCCTTATCAACTACTTTAAGGCTGATTTAGGCAACGGTTACTAAAGAAAAGGGAGTAAAAGAAGACTGAGAGGAAAGAGAAGAGAGAGAGAGAGAGAGAGAGAAAACAGAGAGGTTTCACCACTACTTGGATCCAGCGTTGTCTTGAACTGAGCATCTTTATTGGGTGGTGGATCACGAAATGTAAATGTGTGCTCACTTGTATATAGTTCAGTTTGTTCAAGACCACCCTTGGGATGGAAACTCCCTTGTGTCTGTGCAGTTAGCTGTTCCAGAAGATTCAGTGATCCTCCTCAGTGAGTTTCTCAAACCAAGAAGCTTTCAACCAGTAGAATTACTCAAGCTGATGTTTTTACTCAGCTGATGTTTTTCAGCCATAAGAGGAAACAGATGCTGTCCATAACAGAAAGTAAATGCTGTCCATAAGAGGAAGTAGAGAAAAGTTGTTTGCTGCTCTGCCTCCACAGGTCTCCATCCATCCTTCTCCGCGCTCTCCTTTTCCATAGCTTTCTGCTCATGTTGTTTGAATCAGCACAGGCCAAGTTCCTCATTGGTCTCAGACACCACCTCCTGGCTCAAACAACAAGTAGTAGAGATAGGGGTCTAAAGTTCATCTTCAAGAATAGTGATATGAACATAACAGCAGAAATAAAGACAGAAGAGACAGAAGAAAGTAGCAAAGTGATCATATATCTAAAAATAGTTATGCTAATCATAAAAAATACAAGTCCAATTTACAAGGTTAGTCCAATTTGTGCCAGCCATTTCCCCTGCCTGATAAGTCCTAAGGACTGTAAAAAGGTGGTAAACCAGCATCTGGGTGAGAGTCCCTTGAACCAGTCTTTTGGTTAGAGTGATTGGAACAGTTCAGAAGTCTGACAATTTTTTCCATCTTAGCACGAGCTTCTTCTACGGACGTGGTGGCATTATGAATAGTAATACAACATTACCCCTCAGTTAAGTTTAACATGCTGCATACTTATCTTCCATTCTGCACCTGTGCCCAGCATTACTCCATTCCAGATGCAGCACCCAGCATTCTTCTTTGTCAACTTTTATGCCATTATTGATTGTCCAGTGCATCTGGATCCCTCTGCAAGTCCTCTCATCCCTCCAGGGATTTAACAGCACCTCTCAGCTAACATGCTAAGGATACATATCACTCCTGCATCCTGATCATTGATAAAAATGTTGAAGAAAACTGGCACTAGAATTGAGACACTGGTTGTCAACTCATGTTGACTATCCCTGACAATAGCTTCATTCTTTAAATGCCTTTCAATAGAACCCAGGGTAATCCCCATAACTTTACCAGATACTGGAGCTAGACTAACAGTTTTGTAGTTTCCTTGGTCTTTTCTCATGGCGTTATTGTAGATCAAAATAACACTGAATAGATGAAGCAGGTCAGAGCAAATAAGGTTTATTAATGCACCCATGGCCTGGAGAACTTTTCTGTGTGTCCATGCTTAGATCTTCCTAGTCCAGGTATTAGATGGACCGACCCAAGGTGAAGCCTTACTGGACCTGATGCTCACCAGTGCAGCGGAGAGCATTAGAGAGGTTAAGATTGGAGGCAAGCTGGGCTGTAGTGACCATGCCTTGGTGGAGTTTGTAATCTTGAAGTATGCAGGCCTGGCAAAAAGCAGAGTCAGGACCCTGTGCTTCAGGAGAGCAAACTTCTGGCTTCTCAAGGAATTGCTGGATGGGATCACCTGGGAAACTGACCTTAAGGGCATGGGTACAGAACAGAGCTGGCAGCTCTTTAAGGACACCCTTCTGAGAGTGCAATGGCTCTCCATCCCCCAGCAGAAGAAGTCAAGCAGGGGAGGCAGGTGACCGAGCAAGGTGACCGAGGTGGCTGAGCAAGGACCTGCAGCTTAAACTGAGGGAAAAGAGGGAAGTGGAAGCAGGGACGTGTAGACTGGGAAGAATATAGGGATGTTGTCTGTGTGTGTAGAGATAGGATTAGGAAAGCCGAGGCGCAGATGGAGCTGAACTTGGCGAGGGATGTGAAAGACAACAAGAAGGGGTTCTACAGCTACACAGACAGGAAGAGACTGGCCAAGGGGAGTGTTCCCCCTCTGATAAAAGGTAATGGAGAGCTGGCTTCCTCAGACATAGAAAAGGCTGAGGTACTCAATGAGTGGTTTGCCTCAGTCTTCATGGGTCGTCAGGCTTCCCATGTCTGCCAGGACCCTGAACCTCTAGGTGAGGGTGTGGGGAGCAGATTCCGTCCCACTGTAACAGTGGAACGTGTCTGAGACCTCTTCACACAACTGAATGTATTTAAGTCCATGGGGCTGGATGATATCCATCCTTGGGTTCTGAGACAGATGGCTGATGTGGTTGCCGAGCCGCTCTCCATCACATTTGAAAAATCGTGGCTGTCCGATGAAGTCCCTGGTGACTGGAAAAAGGGAAACATTACTCCCATTTTTAAGAAAGGGAGAAAGGAAGACCTGGGGAACTACAGGCCAGCGAGCCTCACCTCTGTGCCTGGGAAGATGATGGAGCAGATCCTCCCAGAAACTGTATTAAGGCACATACAAGACAAAGAGGTGATCTGAGACAGCCAGCATGGCTTCACCAAGGGCAGATGGTGCCTGACCAACCTGGTGGCCTTCTATGATGGAGTGATGGCATTGGTGGACAGGGGAAGGGCAACGGATGTCATCTTCCTGGACTTTTGCAAAGCCTTTGACATGGTCCCTCACCACATCCTTCTCTCTAAATTGGAGTGGTATGGATTTGAAGGATAGACTGTTCAGTGGATTAAGAACTGGTTGGCTGGTCGCAGCCAAAGGTTTGTGATTAATGGTTCTGTGTCAGATTGGAGGCCAGTCACAAGCAGTGTCCCTTCAGGTGTTGGTCTTGGGACTGGTGCTCTTCAGCATCTTCATCAATGACATAGACAGTGGCATCGAGTGCACCCTCAGCAAATTTGCAGATGACACCAAGCTGAGCAGTGCTGTCGATACATTGGAAGGAAGGGAAGCCATCCAGAGGTACCTGGACAGGCTGGAGAAGTGGGCCCATGAAAACCTAATGAGGTTCAACAAGGCCAAGTGCAAGGTGTTGCACTTGGGCTGGGGCAATCCCAGGTATTTATACAGACTGGGGGAAGATCTCCTTGAGAGCAGCCCTGTGGAGAAGGACTTGGGGGTCCTGGTAGATGAGAAGGTGAACATGAGCCAGCAGTGTGCGCTTGCAGCACAAAAGATCAGCTATGTTCTGGGCTGCATTAAAAAAGGGGTGGCCAGCAGGGAGAGGGAGGTGATTGTCCCTCTCTACTCAGATCTTGTGAGGCCCCATCTGGAGTACTGTGTCCAGGCCTGGGGTCCCCAGCACAAGAAAGACGCAGAACTTTTGAAATGGGTCCAGAGGAGGGCCACTAAGATGATCAGAGGGCTGGAGCACCTCTCCTATGAAGAAAGGTTGAGGGAACTGGGCTTGTTTAGCTTGGAGAAGAGAAGGCTCTGGGGAGACCTCATTGTGGCCTTCCAGTACTTGAAGGGTGCATACATGCAGGAGGGGAAACGAGTGTTTACAAGAGTGATAGGACAAGGGGGAATGGTTTTAAACTAAGACAGGGGAGGTTTAGGTTGGATATTAGGAGGAAGTTTTTCACCCAGAGGATGGTGACACATTGGAAAAAGTTGCCCAGACATGTTGTGGATGCCTCATTCCTGGATGCATTCAAGGCTGGATGTGGCTCTGGGCAGCCTGGTCTAGTGGTTGGCGACCCTGCAAATAGCAGGGGGGTTGAAACTAGATGATCATTGTGGTCCTTTTCAACCCAGGCCATTCTATGATTCTATGATCTTTCAAAGATGAATAGCGATTCTATTACTAAGATCATGTGATATTAGCATACTAATGTAACACTCCACCAGTATACTTTCTTTCAGTTTCTGATTTGTTTGGATCATCAAGGCCCCCATATTTGTTCTGACCAAGTGCAGTTTAAACTTGACATTTTACTTTATTCAGTCCTGCTTAGCCACCTATACTGCAAACAGTATTTTATTTGACATCAACTGTCAGAGGATGGTAGGGTCAGTCCTTAGTTTTTTTCCTCCGTTTGTGCTGCTCTACATGTTACAGGTCTCTGTTACATTCCCACTTAGACACACTTTCTTTTCCAGAAGACTTGTTTTTGTAAGTCATTTGCTGTACTGAAGCTGTTGCATTCTTTTAATCCTCTTTTTCTTGCTCTTTCTTGAACCTTTCCCCATTTTTCTTTTGAGATGGAGGGTGAGAGCATGTTTGTGCACAATTTATCAATTTATAGACTGTCTTGATGTTTTCTCTATTATATTTTTTGCACCTTTCTTACAAGTGCTTTCTTTCACATTACAGAGAAGATATTTTTTCACGGAGAAAGATGATATACTTCACAGAGAAAATATTTACATACAACTATCTGTAATAACTGTTGCAATAGCTGAGGGCTGTTCTATTTTAAAAGTGAAGTTAGGACTGTTTCTTCCCATGTGCACTCCTTTACATTTAGCTTTCCTGGATTCCATCTTCCATTTTTTGCCGAAGTACTCCTAAGGCTTTTCTGATTGTAGTTCTTCTCAGTCTGCCTACACCTCTCTAAAAAACATCATACCACGAATGTACTTTGACACTGCTTCCAGATCTTTGCCAAATGTGTTGCACAATTAGGTTCCAGAATAATCCATATGGGTCTTTACTCTTGAATCCCTTTTATTGTGGAAATGGACTATTGACTCCTACTTTCTTATTTCCTGCCTTTTAACCAGTTATTTACCTCTGCAGTTACTTGCTTCCTGGCTGTGTAATTTTTAAGAGCTTTTAATGAATGACCTTTTGAAATACCTTCTGAATATCCATGTTCAACTTTATCTCTCTTGGCCACAGGCTTATCTAGTCCTAGGAATTTCACTAGAATTGCAAGGCAATTCTTCCCTTAAGAAAAGCCATTTTGACTCATCCCCATTACAGCATCTTTATGCATATGCCTGCTAATTCTAATCTATCATACAGTTTTTGTTAAATTCCCTGCCATAGACATCAGACCTGTAGTTTTCCAGATTTTCTTATGGCATCCTTTTAAAAAATTGACATTACAGTTAATATATCCCTTTCTCCTGTACCGAAGCAGGCTTATATTAATTGTTGTATATGAAAGTTTGTAGTTTGGCCTTGAATCATTTTAGAATTGTTCAGTGTACAAAATCTGGTCCCTATGATTTATTACTATTCATTTTGCTTATATGTTCAGTAACCTCTCTTACTGACCCTTCCAAGGCAGTACCCCCGGTGAGTCTCCCCATAAATAAGGGAATTTCATCTAGCTCTGCTGTAGTGAAAACAGATGTAAATAATTACTTTAGATTTTACATTACTTTTCTCAGTATGCTCCTTTAAATTTCTTTCAATTTTCCTGGTGGTACAGACTGTCTGGTAAGCTTCCAAAGCCTGAAGTGTTCTAAAGGGGATTTATTATTTGGTTTCATGCCTTATGCAATTGTTCCTCAAACCCATGTGGCCTGTCTCCTGGCGTAGTTTACATTTCATCTGTCAGAAGTTAGGATTCTATTTTCAGTTTTAGACCCAAATTTATCTTTTGGAGCGATGCTTCTGAAAAGCAGTCCATAGCAACAGGCTCCCTTATCTCTGCTGCTTAACCACCACAGGTTCCTTTTCCCCTGATAAACATTTGCTCTGAGTCTCCAAAATGGTTATCCTTATAGTCTCCCTGTAGCCCTCAAACACAGTTATTTTAGCTGCCCCTCTATTTTTATGCAATTTCTTCATTTTTAGGTAGTTTTCTTTTTTATTGTTATTTTTGTTTTATTTTTAATGAACACAGATATTGGTGGACTTTTTTCGGCTGTCTGTAAGGGTCTTATGTAATGAATGAAAAGTCAGTAGAAACAGAACATCTCTGTGCTGCAGTTGACTGTGTGCACAGCACCTTAGAACTCTTCATTTCCTTCTGGAAGGATACACATTACTGAATCATACTATTGCTTCTTGCCATGGGGATTATAACCTCAAAAGCATTTGGAAACACCTAAGAAGAGCTTCTTTAAAGTGCAGGGACTCCAGTAAATCCTTTGCACAAGAGGATATTGGATTTATGCAGGAGACTCATACTGCAGCTCTCTGGCTAAAGCCTATTTAATCTTCCTCACCAAAATCTCTGCTTCTTGGTAATCTTGTTCTGATCATGTCAAGGGATTCCCTTCCTTCTTCTTTCTCATCTGTACATTATTTCCCCCCCACTCCCTGATGGAAATGCTATTCACCAGCACCTCTGAAGCATATAGATCTGTGGCTGTGAGGGTCTCTAGGGTATCTTCTCCTGTATCTTCTTCCCTTACCATCCTGGAGGTTTGTCTTTATGGGTTCAACACTAACTTATAAAATCAACTGTCAGGTCATGAGAATCCTCAAATGGTGACTTTCTCTCCTCTCCTGAGCTGCTTTAAAATTCATGCTCTCACCCTTAGTATCTGCAGGTTACCTATGTTGCACTTATGCTTGTGCCTATATTGTCTGATCTTCACCATCTGGCTTGATTTCTGGTTTGAGCTGCCCTCTTGCTACAGGTTTGTTGGCAGTCTGGATTGTTGCCTGAACTATAATTGAATATAAGCTGTTATTGAAACTATTCTGCTCTTCTTGCTTCTGTACTGTGGAATTTTCTGACTTCTCAGCTCTCAGCTGAGAAGCATCACGGAATGGCTTGGTTTGGTAAGAACTTTAAAGATCATCTAGTTCCAACCCCACTGGTATGGGCAGGGTTGCCACCCACTGGATCCAAATGCCTATACGTTCCATATGGAGCAGTGCGTCCCTGCAGCTTCCTAAAGGGTCAGATGGCCAAAAGCAGCCACTGAGAAAAGATACGAGTAATAAATGGCACAGGGAAGGAGAGAGAAATATTAAAGGAAGATGAAGTAGAAAAACATATATATATTTCAACCAAGTAAGTTTTGATGGGAAGATCCTTGCTCCTATCCTTGCATTGAAAGGGAGAAAAGATGAGGAAAAGATAAAAAGACAATTTTGGCCAAGCTAAAGAAGAGAATAAAATCACATGCCTGTACAGAAATGCTGGACAATTATGTCAGGCTATCATGAGTTAATGGAATTTGCCCAGTGCAAAATTAAGGAAAACAACAACACAGAACTGTTTAGATAAAAAGCTGTAATCAAGGAAAATGTGTGTTGACCTAGTAACTGACATTTTTACAGCAGCACACATAGGTGCAAATTATTAGAGTGCTATCCATACCACAACTGTACTTTTTGATGGTAGCAAAAGAGTGTGTATACTGAAGTGGTAGTGGGGTAGTGTTTATGTAAAGTGGTATTAAAAAAAAAAAAAAAAAAAAAAAAAGTAGTACTGTGTCAGTGTTATGGTCATGTCTCTATAGTAGTGAGAGAGAAGAACATGAGTCAGAGGTCTATCTCAAGTTTCTTGTCAGCAGTAGGAAAACCATGCATCACCTTTGAAAGGATGCATTAACTCTGCTGCTGCCACATGCTCTTCTTTGCTAGTTTAGGTGAGAAAAATACTTACATAAAGCAAAAGACTTCATATTGTATTCATAAGTCAAGCATGTAGTAGCATCTTAATAAGGCTGTTGCTATAGTGGCTTGTGTGCTTCCTTTGCAGCAGTGGCAGGAGTCTGGGCTGCATACCAGTGACTAGAGTTTATGCAAAAGAAGACCACACTTTCATTAAGAGCTTTGGAGGCATGAACTTTGATGACTAGGATGGGAGGAACTATTCTGCAAATGAAATTTTGATCTGAGAATTTCGTGATAAGGGTGCAGAGAATGGAACGCAGACTATACCAGTAGTGTTCCTCAGAGGTGCCATTTTTCTGAGCTGCAGTTGCTATGGTACTCTGAAGTTACTCAGTATCTGAAAAGATCAGCAGCTCTGTAAGGACTCTGTAGCTAGCTACATTGCAGTGGTAAAAGTATAGAACTGCTCTGCAGACGTACTGTAACCATGACACTGTAAACCTCTGCAGGGAGGTGTGAATCATACAACGGTTATGTTCATGTTGAATGCTGCAGTATGACAAAGCATGTAGCTCTATGGAGTAATTGCAGCTGGAGCATTACAAGGTTTGTCTGCAGCACAGACTGTATTATGGAAATCCATGTGTGGGCTTTCCAACAGAAGCTGAAGTTCCAGAACTCATTTGGGACAGCAAGTACATGCCACTACCACCTCCCTAGAGTAGCACATGCAGGATGCGGTAGATAGCCAGATGCTATATTCCTACTTTACACTCTCTTTCTAGAAAAAAACACCTCTTTTGTGCACCGAGCCCAAAGCAAAGGACCAGTCTGTTCTTTCCCTTCTGCTTGACCGATAGGCTCTGAAATGCAGCTGGTACAGGGAACTCATTTCAGGGAAGGGCCACAGCTGTGAAGTTCATTGCCAAGCAAGCAGCCAATTTACTGCCAGCACTACCACGTCTTTGTTGTTACTACGTTTCCTTCCTTCCTTCCTTCCTTTCAGTCTCAAAACTCCCGATTTCCCGTTTATTACAGTGCCGGAGATGCTTTGCCCTGCGGACTCGGGCGAGCACCCGGCCCCACCCTTGAACTCGCGCTCCCACCAGCCCCCGGCTCCTCCCTTACCCCTCGCACCACCCCCTTCTTGGTCGCCCGTACCCGTCTCTTCAGTGCGGCTGCGCGTGCTTAGCTCTGCTCAGCCGAGGGGGAGTTGGCAGTGCTTGGGCGCGTGCGCAGCTGCTAGGAAGCTGGACCTTGGGGTGGGGGCGGGAGAGGGAGGAAAGCGTTGGCATGGCGGAGGCGCGGCCCAATACAGGTAAATGTGATTATTGCGTTCGGGGGGAGTCGGGGAAGGGGCTGGTGGGCTAAGCTGGACGCGGAGAGGAGGAGCGCGCATCGCTCCGCGGTAACGTTCGCGGGCAGAGGGCAGAGCTGCGGTGTTCGCAGCCGAATGCCGGGTGTTAGGGACGTCCGCGCTGAGGCACCACCTGTTGTTACGCGTTCCGCAGGATGTGCTAGGAAAACTGGCCAGGAAGAAGCGTGTGAGTTTCAAGTATGTGATGAGCAATCGGGACTCAAAAAAAAAAAAACAAAAACAAAAACATTTGATTTCTGGAAAACTTACTGCTTCTTAGACCGCCATTATCCCCCCTTCGCTCCCCGTGCTTGCCATACTCTGCAGGGGGCGGTGCTGCTGACCTGCTCCTGTTGCACAGGCAATCTATAAGGTTGTCGTGTTCGGGATGTTTCCGTGTAGAGTCTTGCAAGGGTTCAAGAGATGTCTAAGGTGCGTGTTGCTGGTGAGTACTCCCTGTCCCCTCCAGTGCCCTACAGGTGACAAAGCAGAACATGTGCCACATGAAGAGGGGTTTAGGAACCCAACCTGGGATGGGGTTGAATGCCACAAATAGAAGAAATTGTTTTTTGTTTGTTTGTTTCCAATGCTGGTTTTTAAGGTGCAGGATTAGAGTAACTTTTTGTTTTTACTGGATGTGGTTGCTGTGGAGGAGGAGGAGCAGCCCTCCAAGATGCATATTCTAGCCTAGCATTTAATGACCTGTAGTGTATTATGGGCACTTAGTAGTAGAAGAATTCTTATACAATCCTGTCTTGGGTATGTAAATAGAAACAGTGTGTGCCTGGAGATGTTCATGATATTTACTGCTTTCATCACATCTTCTGTTTCTCTTGTGATCTGGATAGACTTTTCGGTTAATCAGTATCACTTTGGGTTCACTTAATGAGCTAACTCCTCTGATTGTTAATGAAGTTGTTAAATTTCTGTCAGGTACAGAGTGCTGGACTTGAATGGCTGGGGATGAAGAAGAAAGTACGAGTCTCTGATTTTGTAGCACCCTGAAGTTAATTCAGATTAAGCATATCATTAGTTATTATTTCAGATACTGTCTTCAGTCTTTTCTGTTTAAAATATGTGAGCTAACACAGGTATTGTCAGATGGCATTAAGTTCTGGGACTTTTTCCATTTTAGAGTAATGCCATGTTATCAAGACCAACTCTTAGGTATGTTTGGTTGCACTTATGTGATATTAGGATGCAAACTAGCTTTTGCCCTGGATTGAGTATATGATTTTAAAACCTTAAATGTGAAACGTATTTCTGGTTGCAAATTATATCAAGGGAAGCAGTTGAGGTCAAAGAACAGCTGTTTTGGGTCTGGACAGATGTGTAACCTGTATAGGATATTTTGCTAGTAGTGAATGGTTATTGAGACCTAGAGGATAAGAAGAGTATAAGAATCAAAGCAGTTGTGTGGTGATTATTTACATTTATATACCTTTCCAGTTCCCAGCACTGTGCACCTAGAAGGCATATCCCAAATGAGAGGTTGTATTATTTAATAGTCATTATGGTTTTCTTCCCCATGAGTAGCTGCAGTTGCTTTTGAATGTAGCTTAGTGCTTTTGCCTTCACAATGTCAAATAGTTCTGTTTTCTCATACAGCATAGTATTATTTCACCTCGAGTATTGTGTTCAGTTTTGAGCCACACAGTGCAAGAAGAACACTGAGGCCCTGGAACGTGTCCAGAGAAGGGCAACGAAAGTGATGAGGGGTGTGGAGCACAAGTTTTATGAGGAGCGGCTGAGGGAGCTGGGATTGTTTAGTCTGGGAAAGAGGAGGCTCGGGGGAGACCTCATCGCACACTACAACTTCCTGAAGGGAGGTTGTGATGAGGAGAGGGTTGGCCTCTTCTCCCAGGCAACAAACAGGACCTGAGGAAATGGCCACAAGTTGTACCAGAGGAGGTTTAGGTTAGACATAAGGAAAAACTTTTTCTCTCAGAGAGTGGTCAGGCACTGGAATGGCCTGCCCGGAGAGGTGGTGGAGTTGCCATCCCCAACAGTGTTCAAGAGGCGTCTGGATGAGGAGCTACGAGATATGGTTTAGTGCTTGTGGTAGCAATGGTAATGGGAGGACGGTTGGATTGGATGACCTTGTAGGTCCTTTCCAGCCTTGTGATTCTATGATTCTATGATTAAAATAAAGGTATCGGGAGGTGCTATAAAGTGCCGAACATACTATAAAGGTGAACAGGAAGTGAAAACTCATAATGCATTTAGTCCTTTGGAAAAGTTTATTCTGTAGTAGATACTCTTAGACTTGTGAGGTTGTATTTCTTATCCCAATTTAATATTTCTCCTGTGTAGTCTTCAAATGGAATGGCCAAAACTTAATCTTCCATTTAGAATGTGGATGCATTGAATTTGGACAAAAACATAAAAAGACAAAAACATAGCAACATGTACACATACACTTTGGGTGCCAACTGGCTGTCAAGCAGCTCTGCAGAGAGGAATCTTAGGGTCCTTGGTAGACCATAAGCTGACTATAAGCCGGAAATGAAAACTTGCTGCAAAGATGACCAACAGTAACCTGAATTACCTTAGAAAGAATGTTGCCATGGGACTTTTGTGGATGTGCATGTAAGTATATCAGAGAATATCTGAGTCATTGTTAGTTATTGATTATTGTACGTGTGTATGTATTCTGCTGTTTCTGGTCATGGCAAGAGAGATCAGTTGTACTTGATAGAATTTACCACTTACATGCAATTTTTTTAAGAATGTAAAAGCTGGCAGTAAGAATAAGATTTCTATTCACGGATAACAAAATATCTTAATGAATTATTCATATTTTTGGAGGTGTATTTAAATATCTGGCTCCTGGTTTCCCATCTGTTTCTTCAAACTTATGTATTATTTGGGAAGTGCTTTTAAAAGCACCCACACAGTAAAGAAATGTTTGCTAATGTTCAGACGTATGTCCTGTGTCTGTGCGCATTGCCTCTTGTTCTCTCTCTGATCACCACTTAATAGAGCTTATCTCTGTCCTTGTTATGCCCTCTCTTCAGGGCTACACTGATGAGATCTAACCTGAACTAAAGTATCCCATCTCTCTTAGCCTTGATTCAAAGAGGGGGGGATATTTCAGACAATTCATCATCTTCATGGTCTTTAGCTGGACTCTCTGATATGTCCATGTCCCTCTTCTACTAGGGAGCCCAGAACTGAAAGCACAATTCCAGGTATGGCCTAATCAGAGCAAAGTAAAAGGGAAGAATCATTGCTGTCCACCTGCTGATAGTAGTTTGCCTACTACAGCCCAGAACACTGTTAGATTTCATAGGGGCAAAAGGGCATCAGTCAGCAATGTGCAACTTGGCATCCATCGGGACCCCCAAGTCTCTTTCTGCAAAGCTGCTTCCTTGCTGGGTGGCCCTTTGTGTGTCTTAGTGCCTGGGGTTGTTCCCTTCAGAGGTGCAAAACTATTTCCTTCCCCTTGTGAAATTACATGAGGTTCTTGTCAGCCCATTTCTTCATCCTGTTGAGGTCCCTCTGTGACCCTGTCACATAACAGGCGTGACCCTGTGGCATATCAGCTATTGTTCCCAGTTCTGTGTCACCTGCTCCATCATCTAGGATCTGGACTGGTCCCAATCCTGACCCCTAGGGTACGCTCCTAGTTAGTGGCTTCCACCTAGACTCTGTGCCACTGATCACCATGCTGTTTTCCTGTCCTTTCAGGCTGTTTTCAATGCATCTCACTGTTTGCCCATCCAGTAAAACATCAACAGCTTGTCTGTGAGGATTCTGTGAATGACAGACTGTGTCAAAGGCCTTACTGAAGTTTAGGTAGACAGAATCTAATGCTCTCCCCTCAATTCCCAGACCAGTCATTTCATCATAGAAGCTAATCAGGTTGGTCAGGCATGACTTCCCCATGATGAATCCATGGTAAGTATTCCTGATGCTTTGCTCGTCTTTCCTGTGCTTGGGAATGGTTTCCAGGATCAGCTCTTCCATCACCTTCCCAGGAACTGGGGAGAGACTGAGCAGCCAGTGTAGTGGAAATGTAAGTCAGGGCCTGAAACAGTGATTGAGCACCTGGTGGGAAGGCAGGGCTAACCTAGGGGAGCTCAGGTGCATGCAGTGCGCCTGAGTGACTGGAAGGGGTGGAGCCTTCCCAGATCTCATTTAAGGGTTGGCAGTAGAGGCAGGGATATTACACTGGAGATCTCCCTGCCTACCTGAGGCCTTCCAAGGGCAAGCAGCATTTTTCCTTTGTTTCTGTTTCCATGGCTGCTGCATTTGGGCTTATACTTAATTGCTGCAGCCTGGGACTTTGCCACTCTGCTATTATTGCTGTGCTTTCCAGTGCATTGTAGCGTTATGGCCTGTAGTTTTGTCCCCCTCTTCTTGAAGATGATAGTGACGTTTGCTTTCCCTCTAGTCTCCAGGCACTTCTCCAAATCACCATGATCAATCAAGGATTATTGAGAGTGGCTTCACAGTGACATCAAGCAGTTCATTAAGCGCTTGTGTGTGCATTCAATCAGGGCCCATGGAAGTATACGTTTTGCCTTCTTAAGTATTCCCTGCCTTGATCTGCTTCCCTCAAGTATGGGTTCCTTGCTGCAGTTTTTCTCTCTTGTCTCTAGGAGTAGGGATTCCAGAAGGCAAGTCTTTGTAGTAAAGACTGAGGCAAAGGCTTTCAGTACCTCAGCCTTTTTTCTGTCCTGTGTAGTAGGTCTTCCCCTGTTGTTCAGAGGTAGGTACACATTTTCCCTAGCCTTCCTTTTATCACCTATGTATTTATGGAAGCCCTTCTTGTTGTCTTTGACATTTCTGATGAGTTTTGATTGCACTTTGGGCTTTAGGTTTCCTAACTTCATCCCTGGATGTTTGGACAGTTTCTCCGTGCTTCTCCCAAGGTTGCCTATCCTCACTTCCATCCTCCTTATACTTCCCTTTTGTGAGCTCTTCGTACATCTATGCCATTTGCTTGGTGTTTCTGCCTAAAGTACTGCTCATCAGGGTGGACCAATCTTGATCTTAGAGGGCCTGATTCCTGAATGGTCCCTGAGCTTTCTTGGGCTCCTCTTCTTTTCAGGGCTTTATTCCACAGGATTCTTCCAAGCAGATGCTTGAAGAAGTTTGTCTGCTCTCCTGAAATCTGGAGCCACAGTTTTGCTTTTCACTCTCCTTCCTGTCCTCAGGTTCACTGCAGTCAAGACTGCCTTTGGTCTTCCCATTGCTAAGACGACCCTTTGAGTTGAGGATGTGGCTCACAATTGATCTTGACTGGATTTCTAACATAGGTCTCATTGCTTGGGGCATAAAAATGACAGAAGAAGTCCTCTCCATTAGAATCATGGTTCATTTTTTTGTGTCAATATGTGGCTGTCCAATTTTTGGCTTGTCTGGGCTGCACTGAGTGTGCAGGAATTGCTGCATATAAAATATGTAATATAGTTAATGTATGTGTGTCAGGGACCTAAAGGTCCCTGACTGAAGAATGACTGTGGGATTGAGTATTCTGACAGTTTTAAGGGAAGTGTTATTTGCAGCTATGGCCATTTATCTTGTTTTGTAGGGAGCTGACCTTGCTAGTTTATCTTGTTTTGCAAGAACTTGTTTGCAAGCAGGTGTTCCACTTGGGCTCTGTATCATGTGTTGGCCACACGATGCAGTGTGCAAGTGGGGGGAAAAAAAGACAAAAACAAAACCCTGCAGACCCTGGAGAGGATAAATCAGGAGGGAAGCTGTGGTGATAGAGTAAGGAAAAATACGCTTTGAAGCAGGGAATGCCCTGCTGATACTACCTATTGAATCCACTGCCGGCATGTTCCTTCTCCTACCTGGTGTCTCATCCCTCTCAAGGTAAGTAATAGTGCGCTTGCTTAGGGAGCTTCTGTTTTAGCTTACTAGGGTTCATATTGCACTTGCTTAGGGAGTTTCTGCTTGCCACTTACTGGGGTTATCTAAAGTGAATGGCTGTGTGCATGCCAAATAAAACTCGTAACCCTCTGTGCTGCCTTGAGTGTGTGCTTGCTTGCCTCTGCTCCTGAGACATCCCGTCTCTCAGATCCAAGCATATCCTGAAATACGTATGTAAGTAACAATTTATTTTTTAATGTATTTTTATGTAAACATTAAAAACAGAGCAACGAAAACATAAAACAAGTGGGGTTTTTTACCTGTTTCTGTGAAAACAGTGCATCAGTCTGGTTCAGTGGAAGTGGTTGCAATTCTTAGTGAGTTCTCAAACATGTTCATTAGCGATTTTTGATGACATTTTACTTGTCCTGTGCTTCATCCTTAAGAACAGTTGTTTACAAATATTTTTACTACCAAAAAAGAGATAGTATGAATCAGGCATGATTGTTAAGTGAGGAATATTTTTCTTTGTTAAGATAGGTCTTACAAAATCCAGTAAAGAGACATGACCAAGTATTTCTTTCAGTTGAACGTCTGACTGGAAGTCTATATGTTCCATGTGAAAATTTACGGATAACGTATTTATGTCAAATGAAAATGGGGTAGTAAATATATGAAGAAATTCATGATTTTTTTTACAGTCTTGAAACCTATTTTCAAATTCCTGTATCAAAATGAATAGCCTAGCCGCATTTTTTTTTTTTTTTACTGTTCACAGGATTGTGTTTAGCCAGCACATCAAAATGCATGAAGTTATTTCTCTTAACTTTAGCTTGCCATAGTTTGTTTTAATTTAAATATTGTTATGGTTTGAAACATCGCACAGATGATTTTCACCGTGAAACACGTATTAATTAAGTGGTCAAATCTACCAAAAATGAAAAATGACTCACAGATTTAGTGTCTTCAAGTTCTGGCACAAATTTTCCTTTTGATTCCATAAATGACCTGATTTCATTTCACAAATCATAAAATCATTTTAGCCTTTTACCTTAACTTAGCTGCCTTCCTTCAGAAAAGTAAATGATGTCCCCATAATCAGCATCCATACTCCTTTAGAACTTCTGGAATTGACAGTGATTAATCTCTTGGGCTTGATGAAATTCACAGGTTTAATGATTATTTGTTTGACATTATCCATTTTTCACACATAAATTTTCATGATGTATGATGCAGTTGTATTTCATCTAATGTGAGTTGCTGATGGCAATTGCATCGTCTTCTAATTTTATAATTTCCTCTTATTTTATCAGCCATCACAAGAGCACCATAAGTAGCTGTACCAGATATTTTGAAAAAGATTAAAGAAAATTGCTTTAGTGTATTTTTTTTACTGCTTCATACAGATCACCAGGTTTATTTGTGTCTTTTAATGGCACCAAAGAAACTATTTCTTTTGTGAAATATATTCATTATCAATAACTAACTAAAAAAAAAATGGCTAGTTGAGCTGTATCTGTAGCATCAGTACTTTCATCTATCACCAAAGCATAACATTTGAAATTAGGCAGCTTTACCCTCCGAATTTCTTTTGATAAGTTTCTGTTTCTTCAGTTCACCTGGCTACAGTCTGGTGAGACATGATTTTAGAAAAATCTGTTGTCTTTATCAGGACACATTATATACCATGCCTTCCATACATTGCTTAATAAACTCACCATCAGTAAATGCTTTTCATTTTTCTTTTTCAATCTGATTTACTACCCCGTACCTAACTTTTATAACAGAGTCCGTTTGAGTTTTAATTTTTTAAAGAGGGTTTTGTTGAGATGACAGACTTTTTTCAGTTCCACTATTTTGTCTTTACAAAGCATTCCTTGATATTATTGAATTTGACAGCATGTTTCTGTATATATCTTTTCAAATTGTTATCTTTGAAAACTGACGCTATTTCCTTAGACATTAAGCGCAGTGCCATATTACTTGTCTTGGCAAAAGTACTCATCTGTCCATATTTTTTTGAATACTCTTCCTTCATCTTCCTTTTGCTTTTGAGATACCATTAGGCAGGTTGAAATATTAGTATTGGCCATCGGCTTTTTACTCATCAAGCAGCACAAGCACATGCCTCATTGAATGCATGTGGGTTTCAATGCAACAGAATGTGTGAGAAGGCGCAAGAAGTGTCAGCACTGCATTGCACCTTCCCTGTGTCCTTGTTTCACCCCAGAGAGTGCCAATTGTACACTGATGTTTGATTGTGGATGGGTGCATGACCAGGGCTGGGCAGGACCCACTCATTGTAGAAGAGAGACGGCCCTGATAGCACTGGGCAGGCTGTGTGGTGGTGAGCTGTGCCAGACTGCATGCAGCCTGCAGGTTAGACATGCTTGTCATAATAGAAAAACAGAATGTTTTCTGTAATGATTGTACCATTTAGTATGTTTGTTTACAGACGAGTATAATCAGGGTTCAGGCAAGTCTATTGTTACTCTTGAGATTATGGGTTTTATTTATATTCCAAATTCTTTGTAATATTAAATTTTGAAATTGTATGCAAAAGACTTTTTTTTCCTCAGGGTGTGTGCACATACGTAATCATGATAGAGGTAACTTATGCCCATGTTAAACAGTGATTGGCACACTGTACCGTATGCTTATGTACTGTGCTGTTTCAGTTGTTTTTCTGGTTTTTTTCCTGTTCTTAACTGTAGATTAATAGGATCACCAAGGTTGGAAAAGAGCTCCAGGATCATCTAATCCAACTGTCCGCCTTTCACTAATGTTTCCCCACCAAACCATGTCCCTTAGCACAAAATCTGTGTGTTTCTAGAGCACCTCCAGGGATGGTGACTCAACTCCCTGGGCAGTCCATTCCTGTGCCTAAACACTCTTCTGGAGAAGAAATTTTTCCTAACATCCAATCTTGGTCTCTCCTAGCACAACTTGAGTCCATTCCCTTTAGTCCTATTCCTGGTTGCATAGGAGAAGAGACTGACCCCCACCTTGCCACAACCTCCTTTCAGGCAGTTGTAGAGAGGTATGAGTCCATATCCCTCTGTAGGGCCCTCCTAGCCCCAGGCGGATCAACGCTTCCTCCCAACATGGTGTCATCTGTACACTTACTGAGGGTGCACTCAGTGCTCTCATTCAGATCATTAATAAAGATATTGAACAGGACAGGCCCCAGTACCGATCCCTAGGGAGCCCCACTCATGACCAGTCACCAGCTGGATTTAACTCCACCACCACTCTCTGGGCCTGGCCATCCAGCCAGTTCTTTACCCAGCAAAGAGTGAACTGTCCAAGCTATGGGCTTCCAGCTTTTCTAGGCTTGTCTTAATTCAGATGGGGACAGCCTGCTCCTGTGTCTTTAAGACTTCCTTCTTGAGGGGTGTCCAGTCTCCCCGGACCCCTTTACCCATCAGGACTGAATCCTGAATAGTTCAACATCCACCTTCAGGAGGTCCAAGGTAGCAATTTTACTGGTCCCCTTCCTGACTTTACCAGGAGTCAAGAACTCTACCATTTTGTAAGTCATCACCATCTTTGTTTAAAGAAGACAAGAGAATCTGTGCATCTCAGCTCTAGTTTCTAAAACTTATTTGTAATTGTTCTGTCTAGTGTGAAATTGTTTAGGCCTTTGCCTGTATGGTAATCTTATTTCTAAGGGTTGTTTATTAAGTCTTTTGTCTTTATTATTTATACTTTTTAGGTGCGTTAAATCTGAATCCTGATGCCGATGATTCCATTTCAGGAGAAAGACTACCTACAGATATAAATTGGATGAAGAAAGATAGGAAAGAATGTAGTAGGAATCAGAATAGAAGAAGTTTATTATGTCCTAGTCTGCCTGAAAAAGTTACAGATTATGGAAGCTCTTCCACAAAGCATTATGATGTTTATAATCCAGAAAGTCGGTATGGGAATTCTGAAGACTTTCAGCAATATTTTGGTACCAGTAGAAGTTCAAAGAATCGCAGCTTTCAAAGTCAGAGGTGGCACAGGTCAAGGAACGATACCACAAGTACTAAAAGTAAAGTAAGACAGAGTACTGCAGAAGCTGCTGCTTGTCCTGGAATTTCAGATGTTGCAAAGCTACCTGGAAGAAGAGCACCTATTAAAGGATACAATGAATTTATCTCCTCAGAGAGTGACAGGGAAGTAGCTAATGCAGATAGCAGAGGAGCAAAGCCAAAGAAAGCACACCCGGTGCATGCATCTGGAAGAGGTTTCAGGGAGAAAGGAAAGCAAGTACATGAGCGAGAAAAGAGAATGAGCTCTAAACAGAAAGTAGAGCTTTTTGAAAATACTCCATCTTTGGATTTGACTCAGTCAGACTCTTCAGAATCTTCTGCTGGAAAGGCATTCAGTGAGGCACCAATTGGTAGTGGGGATGAGCAGAAAGGCTACAATTATGTAAACAAAAGATATCCCCGGAAGCCTATGTGGAATAAACCCCCAATAGAGAAAGAGTATCAGAAGAGACATGATTCTCACAATAGCAAAAATATGAAAGTGTGTAAGAGGTCTTCTCTTACATATATTCCAAAAGATAAAAATGAGAGGAAGAAAGAATTCTCCGATCACAAAAATGATGAAAATGTGACCAGCGAGATCAGGAATGAATTGCTTGAGTCTGCCAGATGCAGTGGAAGAAAGTTCTTGCTAAAGGGGGATCAAGTACCTTCCCTTCATTTCAGCTGGACCCAGTACTGGAAAAAGCAAAGTGATATACCAAAAAACAAAGAAACTCATACAGGTAACCTTTATAATTTATCTTGTACTCAAGTATTAAAGATTCAATCTTAAGTAATTTAATCTGCCTTCAAATTTGACTAGTTGACGTTGCTTATTATTTCACATGAGTTTAGTATCAATTTCTTGGGGTGAATGTAGGGTTTCTGAGTAGGCAGGTGGTTTTGTAAGTTTAGTAGAGAAGAACGTGTATGTTTTTAAATATTTTTCTACTACTAAACTGCAGGTGATGGCCTATCAGGCATCATGTTTAAAAAAAAAAAAAAAAAAAGGTACATGGAAGGGTTCTGAACATTGAGTCTTAAGAAGAGCAGTCCTGAAATTCATTTTTGCATAATAATTTGTCTTATATTTTATGTAAGAGCATGAGCATCTCAGGACAACTGCGTTCTGTTCGTAATTTTTTTGTTGCTATATTTTTTTGGAATTGTAGTATGAAAAGCTAATTAGAAATAGAGAATGCGTCTGACTACTTTTCTTGCTGTTTGAGAGCAGAATCATGTGCAGTTAATAGTGGAAAATGCACTCTTAGGTTTTTGCTCCCTGACTGAATTTTGTGCCAGCTCAAATGGTTAGGAACTTAAAAGATGAAATGTAAATCAGTTGAGTTTCTTCGGTGCCACAGTACTGGTTTCTGTTTCACCCAAGTTCCTTGGTTGTACTCCTAGACAAACTTATGAGTGCATTGAGAAAGTAGTCCTGTTGTATTCATGGATTCCTACTTTCTTTCAGATGCAATAACTAAGGAGAGAGGTTTTTGTCCTTTTCCAGTTGAACAAACATTGAAAGGTATATTTAATTAGTTGTTGCAAAGCATCTCAACCTGATCTTCTGCTGATCAGAATGTTAGAGATGGGTAGACTAATTTTTGTTACCTTGACTGAGCTGTTGAATCTTGTGATTCTGCTTCTCAGCATCTCTTTTCTTTCAGAGCTTAGAAAGTAATAGCATAATCAGGAAGCGTAAGGTAACTCCAGTAAGAGGCTCTCATCCCTTGAGAGATACTCAAAAATCAGAAGCTTCCTTGATCCTTTGTAACTCTAAAAATATGCAGGAGCCTGATGATCTACTTGAATCATAAAATTAAAGATGTCTCAGTCTTTCTCCCAGCATTATTCTTAAATGAAAAACGTATTATGTAATAACCAGAAAAAAAGTAGTGGTCTTTTACAGGAAGTTTAAGGATCTTTCCACAATTGCAGCATTTCTTTGCTTGCCTTAGTTGGGAGCTGTTTTGGAAAACACTATATACTGCCACTGTTTTTAGGGTCAGAGTCTTTTTAGCTGTTTAAAGGACAGCTGTCCTCTCTGTGGGCAATATAGTTTTACTCTCACAGAGGAAAGTAAAGAATTAGGTTTTGGTAAGGATGTTTTCTTTACAGCAGGTAAAATTCATAGGGTACTGAATGTGGAAATGACTGTTAATTCTAAATTTTGTGGTGCTTGATACAGGACAGCTAGAAAAGATGCTTGAAAGAATATATCCTGTTAAGGATGGCAAACACTCCTAACAATTGCAAGTTTCCAGAAATCCATAGCTGTGCTATCAATTCTGCGGTATAAAACACTTTTGAATTACTAGTCATTTTTCTTTTGTCAGTTTCATTTTTGTTCTTTGTTATGGGTTCTAACTTCCCTTGTATTGGTACTATGTAAAAAATACATCATTGAAGTACTTCAAAATTCTGCGAGCATAGATCAAGCAACATTTTTCATAAGTATTTGGTAGCTTCAACTCGATAGGAGTGTTAATCTGCCAGAATTGAAGTTATGCAAATACAATGAAGTTACAACACATCTATCTCAGTTTTCAGGCTTTCATCTTCCATTTAGAAATCTTGCTTTATTTTTAAAATGCTTTTTCATGTTCTTTCGTTTGGCTCCAAGGGCCTTGTATTTTGGCTATTGTTTTCCAGCAATTCCACTCCTAAAGTGATTTATGAAGGTTTCTGTAATGTTACTTCTAGTATTAGTTGTGTAGTCTTCCAGAGAGGATGATAATTAAATTTAATTTTGAAACATTTATAGTTCATAAGCTTTGAGATTTTTGTTGTAAACTTTATATGAAATTAGACTTTCTATATAAAATGAGTAAAATACTTCTTGCAAGTTTAGAACTATTAATTATTTTTTTTGTAAGATCACAACAGTTGCCATTCATCACCAAGAATTACTGTTACCGGTGTTATGGGAATCTCATGCTTCCTTTCCCTGCTCTGAAGCTAGAGAAATGTATATCAAGTATCTTCCAGAAGTAAGCTATTACCTTACTTATAGCCACAAAGAAAAGAGAAGTTATGTTAAAATTTACATGAAGTCTTGGAATTTTATTTCTTAGATAACTAAAGCTTTGTATGCAAGTAATATATTTTATTTGCAGGGTCTTTGATTGAGCAGCTGACAACAGAGAAGTATGAATGTATGGTATGTTGTGAGGTCGTCCGAATAGTAGCACCTGTGTGGAGCTGTCAGAATTGCTACCATGTATTCCACTTGAATTGTATTAAGAAGTGGGCAAGGTCACCAGCTTCTCAAGCTGAAGGTAGGTGTTCTCTGTTGTATGCACATTTTCTCTCAAGTATGTATAATAGTAAAATTTGTTTTCTATATGTAAAACTAGTTCTAAGTGTTTTCTGATCAAGGTAACTAGTAAGCAGAAAACAAAGCAAGTTTTAAATCAGAAATGTTTTTCAGGGTTCTTTGCTTCATATAATCCTCTTGGCTATTTTCTTTCTAATATTCTGACTAAAACTGACTTCTAGGTTTGGATACACGAGTACAAGATCACTCAATGAAATCAGTGCATCAAGATGCAAAACTTGCTGCTTTCCTACACGCAAAGAAATCCCTTTCTCTTATCCACACTGGGCTCAGCAGTCAAACAGAAGCAGTACTTAAAGCACTAGTTGTCTGCTTTTATATAATCACTCCTTAGTTCTGTCCTCAAATAAGAAGCACATCTCAAATCTGTCACTAATATAATGTAGTGAAATGAAATTCAGAGAAGGCAGAAGGCTTCCAGAGCTCGAATGGTTTCAGTTGGAAAGGACCTACAAAGATCAGAAAGTCTAACCAACTGTACTACTTCTGTCACTGTCTTAAACTGTTTTAGATTCTTTGTATTATACTATGTTTAGAAACTGTTACTACTGGTATGTTCTGCCCTTTGAATGTTTTGGTGGAAGTTAAAACTGAATTTGCTGAGTGTGCTGTGCTCAGTTGTGTGATGTAGATGTGCTCTGAAGACTAACGTTCGTCTTACAGTAGGGTTAATTTTTCAATACCCTGCTTGTTTAGCCTTGTGTCTTTCTTTGGGCAAAACAAACATAGAATCACCAAGGCTGGAAAAGACCTCCAAGATTGTCCAGTTCAACCATCTACCTATCACCATCACTATTATTTTCCACTAAACCATATCCCTCAGTACAACAACTAAATGTTTCTGGAGATCCTCCAGGGACGGTGACTCCATCATCTCCCTGGGCAGCCTGTTCCAGCACCTAACTGTACTCTCGGAGAAGTTTTTCGTAACCATCCAACCTTGAATCTCCCCTGGCTTAACTTGAGGCCATTCCCTTTAGTCCTATCCCTGGTTGCACAGGAGAAGAAGAGACTGACCCCCACCTTGCCACAACCTCCTTTCAGGTAGTTGTAGAGAGGTATAAGGTCTCCCCTGGGTCTTTTCTTCTCCAGACTAAATAACTCCAGCTCTCTCAGCTGCTCCTCATTAGACTTGTGCTCCAGACCCCTCACCAGCTTCACTGCCCTTTTCTGAATGTACTCCAGGGCATCAATGTCCTTCTTGTAGTGAGGGGCCCAAAACTGAACACAGTACTCGAGGGGTGGCACCACCAGGGCTGAGTTCAGAGGAATGATCGCTTCCCTTCTCTGGCTGGCAACACTATTTCTGATACAAGCTAGGATGCAGTTGGCCTTCTTGGCCACCTAGGCACACTGCTGGTTCATGTTCAGCCAAGCTTCAACCAACACCCTCAGGTCCATTTCATCTATGTAGTCTTCCAGCCGCTCTGCACCAAGCCTGTAGTGTGGTCTGGGGTTGTTGTGGCCGAAGAGCAGGATCCAGCACTTGGATTTGTTGAACTTCATCTCATTGGCCTCAGCCCAGCTATCCAGCCTGTCCAGATCCCTTTGTAGAACCTTCTTATCCCCAGGCAGATCAATACTTCCTCCCAACATGGTGCCATCTGCACATTTACAGAGGGTGCACTCAGTACTCTCATTCAGGTCGTTAATAAAGGCATTGAACAGGACAGGCCCTAATGCTGATCCCATGAGTGGGAGCCCCACTCATGACCTGTCACTAGCTGGATTTGACTCCATTCACCACCACTCTCTGGGCCCAGTTATCCAGCCAGTTCTTTACTTCAGAAAGAGTGTACCTGTCCAAGTCATGGGCTGCCAGCTTCTCCAGGAGAATACTGTGGGAGACAGTATTAAGGAAATACGGTCTGTCAGCTACTTCAGAGAAGTTCCTACAGATTTGAAATTCATTGCAGGAAGGATTGGGGAAGTATGAAGTTCTTGGATTTCTGAAGATGCTTAAACAGACTTCTAGGTGGGGCTTGTATGGCAAAAGAAGGTGATGGTAGTGGCTTCTAATGGAATACAGGCACTATGGAGAAAAAGCAGGTAGCAGAAAGAAAACTGGTTCACTATTCTGATAGTCTGCAATGGTTTCAGAGAAGTGCAATCTCCATTTGGAGAGAGATGCTGCTCTTTTGCCTGCTAATCCTTAGACGAAGGTGAGGGGCAGGTGGATCAAAGCTCCGCTCCTTCCGGTTGCTCAGGTACATTGCTTGCTCCTGAGCTCCCTTGGTTAGTCATGCCTTCGCACCTGATGCCTAACCATTGGTTTAGACCATGACCTGGCAGTTCCACTGTAGAGCTCATCATGCTTTATACGCTTTATACTGAAAGCTGCAAATATCAGCAGAAGATTTGAAACTTGGATGCTGGAATGTTTGAGAAGGGAACAGATTTTAGGGTAAGATATTATATATTGAATCCTAAACCAAACTAAGAGTGGCTTCTGGGAAGCTGAATCTTCTGGCTTGTTTTCTCTCACCTTTGCAGCTAATTCATCTCCCTGAACCAACTTGTTGCTTGATCAGAACAGTAGCTGTGCAAAGGAGGTTTTTCTTGTTTGTCAAGATAGCGACTTTGGGTGTTTTGAATACTAACAGTGTTTCAAGTGATCCTATTGTTTAGCCATTTGCTTTTCTTTTAAGAATTTGTGAAGTATGTATGTTACTGGATCCTGTGTGTGAGAGAACTTGAGGTAATCACAAATAGAAGTTATATGGTGTCAGTGGAACAGATTCTACAGCTGCAGTAAGGATTGATGCTATACTCTCAGGATTAAGAATTTTACTTGCGTTCATGACTAAGAATTTTGCTTCTGAGTATAGTTTTTTTTATAGTAGATTATTTCAGTATAGATTCTGCTTTTCAAGCTTTATATGATATTGATGAATTCAACAGAATTCCAGCAGTAATTATTCTGTATCATAAGAGAAATAGGACAGTCAGCTACCTATCTCAACAGTATGATTTTTTTTTTTTTTTTTTGGAAGAAGAAAACTGATGTTTTTCTGGTGGAGATTGATTTTAAATGTGCAGAACCAAGATCTAGGATGGATCATCTAATATCAGCACCTAAACTTCAGAGCTGCTCTCCATTGCATGTCTGGCTTAGTGAAAATCTTTATTCCACAAAGATCAATATTGAGTGCTCTTTCCTCAGTGTTTTTGAAGCAACTGAATGTTTCAGTGAAAGTCTCTCTCCGTTTGGGGTTTTACAGCTACTGTCATTCTTGTAATGTATAACAGGAGATTGAAAGTGTCAAGCATGTGTACATAATTTCTCGCAATTTTTTTGTGGTCTCAGCATTGTAGAATATCTGAGAGAAATTCGGAGTGCTTGGGTGAGGTAGACAACATATTTGATGGGACATCTTCTCGCTTAATTCAGTCTTCCAGATCAAGAGTAATGGGTATTTCTGTTCTTAAAGACTTTCTCAGGTATGTTTTACTGAGGATGTCTTCCTTCAGAGGCTGATCTTCTTTGCCTTCTTTTGCTGTCAGGATCACCTGAAAAATAAAACACAGTTTTGCAAAGCCATGTCTGAGAATCTGAATGTCTGTGAGTAGTACATTACTCTATACTTGGTCTATTTTCATTAGACTTGTTGATATCCAGTGTTCAATATTATTACAGTGTAGACTGTCGGCAGTGCTCAGACCTGGGTAATAGGTATTCCTTATTTAGAGACATCCTGGTCAATAGGAGGAAAAGGAGCTCTGCTATGCAGCGCTTTGCCACCACATGGAAACATTTTTTTTCTTAAAAGGAGGAACCTAACTTTTCTCCTTGGCAATCAATGTTTTGGATTACCTTTTGGTGGAATGTGACCTTTAGGTACTTCTCAGCTTAGGTCAGTCTGACAAAAATATTTGTATTACACTCAAGATGTTTTACAACAATTTCTTTTTCATAAACATGATAGAATAAGTATGTTGCCCTCTTACTTCTGCTGCTTTTATAAACTGATTCTTCAAAGGTATATAGTGTGCATCCTTATAGTGACGGAACAAGAGTTCAAGCCATTTGCTCCCTTTGCAGATCAGATATTTACTTTTCTTGGTATTTTCAATTTGTCTGGAAAGATGGGAGAGAATTGAGTTGCTAGAACTGTGTCTTTCTATTCTGCTTCCCCTGCTGTCTTCTACTCCCAGATGAGCTTGTGGTCTGTACCAAACCAAAGGTAGCTCCTAAGATAGCTTCTGAGTTTCAGTAGTCAGAATATGAATCTACTTGTCTTTTTTTTTTCTTATTTTGTAAGCTGTGCTGTTCACGAGCTGAAGCCAATCTGTGTGCATTAGGTATTACACATTTTGTCACTTTCTGCTTTTGCAGCTAGGGTGAAAGCTTTTGATGGTATCTAGCTGAGAAGTTAAGGTGAGTGTTTTCCGATACAGATTATTGTACAGGACCTTCCAGAAATGGTAAAATGAAACTACCTGTCTTGACTCTAGTTGTTCTACAGTTCAAGAGACTGACATATTCTTTTTGATATTCTCTCGACATATGTAACATCATATACACATTAAAAATTCCTGCTCTACTGCTGCCTTGGGAAATATTTTTTTTTAGCATTCATTCTTTATTCCAGAAGATATTTTTTGTTCCTTGCTTATATAATCCCCTGTGACTCATCTAAATAAGCATGTAAGAAAGGAAGAGTTGCATGTTCAAGACTGCACTTAAAGATCCCTGGTTTGTATACATGTATTCCTAGCTCTTCCTACTCAGGATTCTTTTGAGCCTCTTTCATCCTTTAGGATTTTGGAAAATGAGGAGATACTTTACTGTGCTTTTATAACAATAACTATGCAGTGGAAGTGGGCAGGATCTGGGCATACTACCACAAACAAAAAAATGTTGAAATTTTTGTCTGAAAATGCTATAAATAGGGGTGCTTACAATATTTACTGACATTTTTTCCATATTTTCATAATGACAAATAGAGAGTTTTTTCTTTTTTTTATCTCAGGACGAAGGAGAGGATGACAAATAATAAAACACTTGTCTATTAAAGGGGAGGGATCTGTGTTTATTTTGTGTAGACCATTGCTTTCGGGTGTGACCAGTTGGAATTTTGCCGCCTCCTACTTTTTTTTCTTTTACTCATTTGCGAGAATGGAGCGTTAGTTCTGTAGGATCATCATCATTCTTCATTTCTTTAGTAAGCAGGATTTATGAAGAGAGGTAACAGGAAGGTGGATGCTAGAGTCATTATTCTATCCTACCGTAATTACACTGGAATCCAGTAAGAAAACCTTTCCAATCTTGAGTTTTTGGAAGAAGCAACCATGTATGTTCCTTGTGATATCTTAAAAGACTGTTTTCTTTGTTAAGAGATCTGATTCACAAGGTTGATGAATATGCTGTTAGAGAAGCAGTTGCTTGTACAGCTTGCTTACCCTCATCCAGGAGAGAGATTGCTGGGAGAGGTCTTCTGTCAGCCTCCTGAAGCTTTCATAGGCTTGCCTTCACAGCTTTTGAAAGAAATAACATGAAATAACAATGAAAAAAGGGAAATTGTTAATGTAATAGTTAAGTGTGCAGTACAAAGTAATACTATATGGAGTCCCTTAGGGTTTAGTGTGTTAGGTTATGTGGGAGCAGCCACATAAGGTGCTCACAGCTTGATCTGAAGATACCTCTTTTAATCTACTGCTCCCAGTTTTTTACCAATAGCTTTTAATGCCTCTCTGAGATGCTTCAATTTATTAAGGTAAATCAATTTATTTAAATAAAAAAAATCTTGGTCAGGAAACAGAGGTTTGTCTACAACATGAACATGAAAGTATGCTCATACATTGTCTGAACTAATTGGTGAAGGGAGACAGTGAGGGCTGATCAGCTTATATATTGGGATACATAAATAGAATTTTTGTTCAAAAGTTCTTTCATACAAGGTCACCCACAGGACACAGTTTAGTGATGGCAGTGCATCAGGTTCATATGATCTTGACGGTCTCTTCTAACCTAAGTGATTCTACGAGGTCTGCTTTGAAAGCAATGCCTCGTATTTTATGTTGGCCTATAATATCAGAAGCGGATGTTGATAGGATGAGAGTAGGTTTAACCTTCCTGCCAATATTACTTTGCATTTTGTTGCTGTGCAACAGATGGCAGTGAGGGTCAGTCTGACATAGAAGTGCATTGGAAGCAAAAATGTGGAATTGAATTCCACCATTTAGAAAAATTGCACCCGCTGACATTGATCAATGCTTGCTGAATGAATATGGAGACTAAACAGTGGATTTAAGCACAGTGAGGCAGTGGGTAGTGCGTTTCAGCAGTGGTGACAGAAGGTCACCCCCACTGGTACAGCTTTACAAGTACAGCATTCAGGCTATGTTTATCTTGTTAATATTGGCAAAAATGCATAGCTAATGGTGGTGACAATGCTAAAAAAAGTGTTTTGTAGCTGATAATTCACTCTATCAAACAGTGTTATTGTGCTCTTTTTATCTGTAGTAGTTTTCATGGAAATGGATAAGAGCATAAGGATAAGTGATAGTAGTCATGGCTGCTTTAAACCAGTTTCAGATCACCCAAGAAAGGTGGGGGTCCCAGTCTGATAACAAAGAAGGAATCAGTTGCCCCTTCCTGAGGATCAGGGCTTGCTGAACACTCTAGAGAAGGTGATCTCCAAGTAGAGATGCTTCCCTTGCGGCTACTAGCCCTTAAATGAGGTTGGGGAGCCTGGCTCCACCCCTTCCAGTTGCACAGGTGAATTGTTTCCTCCTGTGCTCCTAGGGCTGGCTATGGCCCTTCGCCAGGTGCTCAATCACTGGTTCAGGCTGTGGCCTAACAGTTCCCATACAAGAGGCATTACTTTCAGAGTGACCTGCGTGTTTTCCTAGCCAGATATGACTGAATTTGGTAAACATCTTTATGAATGTATCTTTCCTCACACTGCAGTTCATATTTGCACGAATGTTTCTTTCCTTACACCAACATCCTTCGCTACTGCCAAACGACATGCTCCCAAAACACAGAAGTGTGTTTTATTAAATGTAATAAATTATTTAATGTAATGTATCAACTTAAAAGTAGCGTCCTTGTTAATAGCAAAGTATAGTGACTATTTAAATAAAGCAGATTATTCTGATTTATATGGCCCTAATTTATTCATGTCATGAAGCGATACTAAACTGGCCTTCTGTAAGACATGTAAAGTCCTAACATGGGTGACCGTCTCTATTCTGTAAAGTAGATTTTTCTTCTTATAACAGTATATATTAATAGAAAGAGTAGAATTTAAAAATTCTTGCTTCTTTGTAAAGTAGGAGTCTTTTCAGCTCAAATGAAGTACTACTACTGTGTTTAACTTGATATCATATAAATTTTTATTAAGCTGCTTTCTCAACTCTTACTCACAAAAACAGTTTTTTTTACCTGCTTTCTAGCTTTTATAGATTCACAAGTTAGGTCTCTTAATTACTTCGTATGCTTTTTTTTTTATCTACAGATAGTAACAGTGGTTGGAGATGTCCAGCTTGTCAGAATGCTTCTACACAAGTTCCTAAAACTTACACTTGTTTCTGTGGTGAGTTTCTTGATTGCTTTTGCAAAGAACAAGTTGTGTTCTTTTGATTCTTTGTTTTTCTTTTTATTTATTATTTAATTTTAAATTCTGATATTGTTGCATCTTTACCTACTACATCACTGAAATCTAACTTTGTTTAATACTTATCTATATGGGAAGACTGCTGCACAAAGAATCATGCCTGTATCTGTTGCTTAAAAGATCCGAACTAAAGAAGGAAAGAATCATGTTTCCATATAGTTATATAAAAATGCCTACTAGAATTGGGCTTCTACCCTGAAAGCTTTCCTTCTATAGGTTTGAAATAACTTGTGTTAGTCTTATTTCTGTGGCACAACACACCAGAATAATACACAGTTCAAGCATGTAACTGATGTTACTATAAGAATACAAATTGACTGTGTGAACTTTTAATATTTATTTAGCAAGTTTGTCATTTATGTTGATCAAAGACACATACTGATTTAATAGAAAAGAGTATTTGGACTATTCAGAGTTCTATGTGGATATGTGTTTAATTTTTTCAGTTAATGTGTCACTAATAAGTTGGTACTTCATACCAAGTAGGCCATTTTGAGATTAAGCCAGTAAGTGGGAGTTAATGAACTTGCCCTAAAGAAACTAAACTTATGCTGTAATAGGTAACAGTTTTATCTACAGTTCTCCTTATCTGAAGAGTTCAGCGTGTTAATTAAGAACAGTGTAACTACAGGCAAGATATTTAGAGTTATTACATTACAGTTGTTTGAAATGTGTGAAATCCTACAATTATAGGTAGAATACAAGTTCTTTTTTCCAAATGAAGATTTTAATATAGGCCATCCATCTGTGAAATAAAAAGGAGATTCTACTTAATCTGTTGAATAGTTTGGGGACATCTGCAGTAGGAACCTCACATTGTCCCCATTGTCAGTATTAGCGGAACACTCTGTTGGAGAATAAATCTTTAATCTATGCATTAATATATATTAAGTGGCATTTGAACTTAAGCAGTTGCTTATGCAAAGTTATCTTGTATTTGTTGCAGAATACTAAATTTGTGTTGAGTATAGTCTGATTTACTGAGTTTTGTTTTTTTGTTCCCTTCATTCCATGGAGAAATTCCTGGCTTCCTTTTCTTTAGAATCTTCCAGTTTTCAGGTTTTTTCACTGGAAAAATGCCCAGGTGAATTAAGCAATCCGTATTGCTTATTCAGTTTTCCTAAGCTGCTACTTACACTGTAAATGAAGATGTAATAAATTTAGTGATTTGTCACTAAAAGTTTTCTTCTTTGTTGCAACTCCAATTTGTAATATTAGCTCAGTTGCTTCTCTTACAAAAAGACAAATTCATTTGACTGCGTGATTGACCACCACTGTAACTAACTTTAACTCTGACAATCATGTATTGTTGTTAGAGATACAAGATTTGCTAAGAATACATCACATTAATTAAAATGTAGTTTCAATAGTTATCTGAAATAACCAGAATACTTGAGGCTAACTTAAAGGATATATCACTGTTTGTTTAAAACTTCCTGCTGCATTCATCAAAATGTCAACATTTAATACTTGAGTTTGTATAGAATCAGATTCTTTTTAGAGAAGTGACTTTCATAATTTGCATAGTCATTTCATGCTACCTGCATTCCCATTTCCTTAGTAGCTAGATCTTTCTTATTGACAGTGGTATCTTTATTTTTCTGTGTTGAGACAGCAAGGGAATGACATTCTTAAGTTCTCTTGTGTACTAACAGCCTGACCAACCAAAGGAGTATTTTCATTTCTTTGTGTTTTATTAGTCTAGTTTAAAGTTAAATATCTGCTAATTAAGTGTCTGCTGAGAGCATAGAAGAAAATCTGGAGTTTGTTAATCCAGTGGAATTTACTTTTAAAGATATTAAGTACATATCATCAATAAAAGATGAAAAATAAAGCTTAACATCTCATGACTTTAAAAAAAAAAAAAAAAAAAGCCTTTTTTAGTCACTATTGAAAATGAAACTATTTCTTTCTGCTCTGATATTTCTCCCAGGTTCAGTATTGCACTCGAGTCGGTAAAAGTGTTTTTGGCTTTGACTTTTTTTTTTTTTTAGGTAAGGTACACAATCCAGAATGGAATAGAAATGAAATTCCACATAGCTGTGGGGAACTTTGTGGAAAGAAGAGGCAGTGTTTGGATTGTCCGCATCTTTGTAACATGTAAGTAATTGTAGTGTGAACGTATTGAGAATTTATTTTGCAGAAAGTGAAGGTAAGAAATTGGAGAAGGAAGATCTGCCTGCTGTAAGTGAAGGTCAGGTTTGAGACCATGTAAGGAACCTGAAGGTGCACAAGTCTGTGGGACCCAAAGAGACCCATCCAAGGGTTCTGAGGGAACTGGCAGGTGAAGTTGCCAAGCCACACTACCCATCATGCTTGAAAGGCTGTGGCAGCCTGATGAAGTTCCCACTGATTGGAAAAGGGGAAAGAAGTGAAGGCCATTTGTATGTGTAAAGTGAGTTCATAGGAGAGGATGGGCAGGAGGTCAGCTCCAATAGTTGTAGCAACATTTCCATAATATTACAGGAACTGAACCAGCAGCTTATGTAAGTAATTTAAAAGTGTATCCAGTAGTCAACAGAAATTTTAGGTGCTTTGTTTTCTATAGGAACAATCATGTGTCTTGATCTGCCAGCAGTGGTTCTTGGTTTGACTGAAGGTCCATTTAATTCTATTGTTTTTCTTTTCTTTAGCTTGCAAATTATTGAGGTTAAGAAGGCATTTTATGTATTTATCTATTTGTTCAGACCACCAAACTTCTGAAACTAAGATCTCCACAAGGATTATATCAGTATCTGTATCTTGATTTAGTTTGTTTTATTGACAGTTATGTTATATTTCAGTGAAGAGAGGCAAAGAAGAGGAATTTGATTTTCAGTTTTGGCTGTGTTACTTGGATCTTTTTCAGTAATACAGAGATAACATTATATCCATAAAGTTAACTGAGTTAGGCCAGTTTTTTATTGTATAAAAGCGAATGATACATTCTTCTGCCTTTTTGCATTCTGCTCTGAGAAATTTTTAATGGTCAGAAGCAATTTTTTTCTACTTTTGGTATATAATCAAAAGCTTTTCAGTCTTTTCAACAAGTATATTGATATCTTACAATTTCTACGAAGTTTTCTAAGAATCAGAACTTTAGTAGAACTTTTTTTTCAGGTGTACTGTTTTATAGCCATTTCAGTCTTGAATGATTCAATAATTGAATGATTGAATCATTCAGTCTTGAATGAAATAATGTTTCTTTATTCTTTAATACTTCTTTCCCATATAAGAATATTATACTAGAATTCTTTTCAGACTGTTATTTCAGTGATACTGCTACTCTTCTAATTCAGCATCATACTAGATGTTCTTCACTGTGGTTTGCAGGGTAGGGTTTGAGGTGCTGGTGATCGAAACACAAGCCAGTTTTCAGACTAGACTTGATCTAGCTGATACTCTGATTCAGTGAAATACTGATTCTCTTGGAGAATCCTGATCTATCTCACAGGAGGTGTGAGTCCGTAGAGGACCTTTATGCCAGTCTGCAAGAAGTAGATACCTTAAATCCTTTGAGAACACCCAGACTGCAGTTGCTGTCTTTCGAACTTTCTATGGTGCTTAATTAAAAACAGATGTTGTTTTTCTCTTCCTTCCTGTCACAGTCTGCAGTAGTGGTTCAGTTTCTTATCTGGGAAGTCTTTGATCAATGGCAGTAGTGTTGTATCTACTGCAGGCTGTGCATTTGTACTCCCTGGCAATCTGTCCTGCATTGAGAGCTGTGAAGGTACCTTTTAAAGTCCCGATTTGCTCCCAGTTTCAAATGTTATCATTCAACTTGTTCCACGTGAGTAAAACCATGCTGAGATTATCCAGTCCCTGAAGGTATGGAAATTACCAAAGGTGCAAAGAATGTGCATTGTTCTTTATCTCTTGCTGCAAATGCATTTAGGTGGAATGGATGCTTTTCGTCTTATGGGCAGCTATCTGGCTTGTGATTATAGTCTGTAGAGGAATGCACTTTTAGGTTCAGTGCGACATGCAGAATCAAACTTTACAACCCACGTAAGGTTATAAAGCAGGTATGTTAATTACAGTGCCAGGAAGCACTGGAGATGTTTCTACCATCAGTGCTTCAAATATTACATGATTCAGAGTCCATTATATTTCCACAGATAGTACATATTCATCAATTATGCATGAGACAATTAACATATACACACCGATGTCAGGTAGTGATTTATGAGGTCTCCTAGTCTTCTGTTCCGTGGTCTCTTCTACCATCTAGCATCCTTTCAGCATCATGACAGTCCAACCAACAGTCTTTTACTTCATCCAAGGATCTTCCTCACTTGTACTCTAGATGAACTTTCTTCATTGACACATGGTCAGTAGGAGAGTGCCTATTATAATTAATTTATGGGTACCAAAATCATAACACTTGCTCACTCAGCACTCACTCATTATTTCTGGACATCTGCTTGACTTTGGATAGAGATAATTAAAAGACAGGTTGCGAAACTTATGTATACTGGGGTGTAGAAGAGCAGGAGGATAGCAGGGAGTATCTTGACCTAATCCTAGAGAGAAACAATTTTGCTTTGTGTGGAGGCCCTGGCTTTCATTATTGTGTTTCAGCATCTAAAAGTTCTTTCTCTGAGGGTCTCTTACCAAAACAGAATAGCCTTACAACATGCTATCTAGTCTATAATACTACATCTGTACTATTCACAGCGTGTAAAAGCTATTACAGTTTTGCAAGCAAGAATTAATCACATAATACAACATTTCACAACTATGTTTCTAGAATACGCTACTAAAGTATATGGTATTTCTATTTTTTTCAAGTCAGCTATTTCTAAAAACAAGTTACAAAATATATTGTGCTCTACTTCTTCAGATCAAGTGTTTCAAACATTTATAGAATCACAGAATGGCCTAGGTTGAAAAGGACCTCAAAGATCATCTAGTATCAACCCCCCTGCCATGAGCAGGGTCGCCAACCACTAGACCAGGCTGCCCAGAGCCACATCCAGCCTGACCTTGAATGCCTCCAGGGATGGGGCATCCACAACCTCCTTGGGCAACCATTTCCAGTGCATCATCACCCTCTGTGTGAACAACTTCCTCTTACTATCTAACCTAAATCTCCCGTCTTAGTTTAAAACTATTCTCCCTTGTCGTATCACTATTCACCTTTGTAAACAGTCGTTCCTCCTCCTGTTTATGTGCTCCTTTTAAATACTGGGAGGCCACAATGAGGTCTCCCCGGAGCCTTCTCCTCTCCAAGCTTACCAAGCTCAGTTCCCTCAACCTTTCTTCACAGGAGAGGTGCTCCAGCCCTCAGTATATGTTGGACACTTCTTTTCATGTGGGAACTGTAGTGTGAATGAGAATGCACTCTACCGCCATCTGCTTTATCAAAACACTAGGAGAAACCTGGTTCCCTCTCACTGTTTCAGAGTGATTGAATTAGAGGTATGAAACCTTTATCATCTAAATGGATCTTTAGCAGTTCATCATTCTATTTCCTCTGCTCAAAGACTTCAGCAGATGGAGAAGTCTAGATCATGATCTATGTCCAGATGGGGGATTTTCTCAAGAGGGTGCTCAAAGGTATATTTGTTGTCATCAGGGCCAGGAGGCAATGTTATTGTACTTGCATGAGTTTAGGTGCTCTCAGAAAACTGTCTTGTTAGTGTTTCTTTGTTTAGATTGTGGGTCTGCTCCCACGGATTACCACAGGAAGTTAAGGTTTATGATTGTTAGGTTTTTGGACCTTTGGACCACAAGTGCCTTTCTGTTCAATGAGACCTTAAATTCTTTTTTTTAAAAAAAAAAGAAATTAATCTGTTTTCATCTTACTTTCAAGACTTTCGCGTTATGTTCTGAAGTGAGGATCAGTTTGCGGGAGTAAACTATGCGTGCTCTTCTCAAGTCTGTGCGGTTGATTAACATAAAGAATTTGTCCACTGCGGGTCTTTGATATTCTCGATATTGCCCCTTTTTTCCAGCATTTAATTCCATCTATTCTGTGAGCCTTTTTACAGTTAGGTACATGGCGCTGCCATTTTAAGACTGTTTTTGTGTATTGCTTTCAGTTGATCAGACCTCTGTATGCAGTTTGTGAGTTTCTGGCAGAACTAGTTTTGAATGAAACCTGTTACAGTACTGTGTTCACTGGTGGAACTTAAGTCTGTATCTTAGGGAACCTACTTTGAGCAAGGATCATGTGATTCATAGTTTGTTGTTTATTTCTTTTTTATCTTTGTCTCTTTCATCAACAATTGGAGTTGGGAGACTTAGACCTTGATAGGTAGTCTCTGCTGTTTATATCAGAGCTATCTAAGCAGAGTGTAGCAGCAGAACCTGAATTGTAATATCACCTGGGTTTTCAAAAACCTCATGTAGTCTATCGACACTACAGTTAATTGATGAGACAATACCAGGATTTCGTATGCAAACATCATTCCCTCTTCTCCTCATATGTGACATCAGAGGAACGTTCTTGTCATAGCTTTGTAGTAGAATGCTTGTATTTCCTCCCTCTGACATATAGATGAGATGCGCAGGACACAGGAGGGTGTTATAGTCTAGCCATCGTAATGGTGACTTAAACTTCAGCCTCTTTGCAGCTACAGGAGGCTTTTGCAATTGCAGGCTCTTCTACTGGGGGGCTTCAACCACCCTGACACCTGCTGGAAAAATAGCACAGTGTGCTGCAGTCAATCCAGGAGGCTCCTGGAATGCACTGAGCTTAAATTTTTGAGGAATCCCCCCTTGCATCCCCACTGCAGTACTGGACCTGTTGCTCACCAATGCAAGTGAACTGATTGGTGATGTCAGGATTGGAGGCTGCCTGGGCTGTAGTGGCCATGCAGGGGTCAGAATGTTAAATGTGGAAAGCCACATTCCAGCTCTTCAGGGACTTAGTCAACAAAACCCCTGGGAAACTATCCTCAAAGACAAGGGAGTGGAGCAGAGCTAGCAGATCTTTTTAAGGATGCTTTTCTTAGGGAGCAAGAGGTTTCCTTCCCCAGTCAGGAAGACAAGAGACTGGCATGGCTGAAACAGGACCTGTTGGTCAAACTATAGAGCAAGAAAGTGCGTAGGCAGTGGAAGCAAGGGCAGGTACACTGGTAAGAGTATAGGGATGCTACTTGGCTGTGCAGGAATGGGGTCAGGAAGGCCAAGGCCCATCTGGAACTGGACTTGGCAAGGAGTGCAAGGAGGAAGAAAGGCTTCTACAGGTATGTAAACCAGAAAAGGAATGTTCAGGAAGGTGTAGCTCCCTAGTGAGCAATACAGGCAAGATGATGACAACGGACAAGGAGAAGACTGAGGTACTCAGCAAATTTTTTGTCTCAGTCTTCACTGGCAATTGCTCTTCACAAACCCCTCGAGTGGACAGGATGGAAGATAGCAACTGGTGGAGCAAAATCAGCTTCATGATCACGTGAGAAACCTGAACATCCATAAGTATATGGACAAGATGCATCCCAGAGTCCTGAGGAAGTTGACTGATGAAGTCGCTAAGCCACTCTTCATGATATTTGAATGGTCGTGGGAGTGGGGTGAAGTCCCTGGTGACTGGAAAAAAGACAGTGTCGCAGCCATTTTTAAGAACGTTAGAAAGGACAACCCAGTTGAGGCTGTCAGACTTACCTCACTTCTTGTCTCATCTCTGTGCCAGGGAGGATTGTGGAGTGGATCCTTCTGGAAACTGTGCTAAGGCACATGGAAGGTAGGAAGGTGGTAAGAGACAATGTGGCTTCACCAAGGACAAGTCCTTCCTGACCAAGTTGGTGGCCTTCTATGATGGCATAACTCTGTCAATCGACAAAGTAAGAGCCGCTAATGGCACCTTTCTGGACTTCAGTAAGGCTTTTGACATAGTCTCTTACAGCATCCTTCTTTCTAAATCGGAAAGATATGGATTTGATGGATGGACAGCTCAATGGATGAGGAACTGATTGCGAGATCTAACCCAGAGAGTGATGGTGAATGGCTCAACGTTTGGATGGAGGTGGCTTAATGTCCAGATGGAGAACAGTGACAAGTAGTGTCCCTCAAAGGTCAGTACTGGGAATGATGCTCTTTAATATCTTCATCAGTGATATCGACAGTGATTGAGTGCACCCTCAGCAAGTTTGCGTATAACACCAAGCTGTCTGGTGAGCTTGATAGGCCTGAGGGATGGGGTGCCACCAGAGAGACCTAGACAGTCTCAAGCAGTAGGCCCAGGAGAACCTCACAAGTTTCAACAAATCCAAGGGCCTTGCACCTGGATTGTAGTAGCCCCTCCACTGTCAATACAAGCTGGGGTGTGAAAGAATAGAGCGCAGCCCTGCTGAAAAGGACTTCTGAGTACTGGTGAATGGCAAGCTGGATGTGATAACTTGATAGTAAGTTATTTTATGTCTTTAATATAGATACATAAGTCTGTGTAGGGCTGCCCTGGATTCTCCCCAACACTTGTCAAGGATACTTTTAGTTCCCAGGCTGGCAATTTTTCCCATTATAACCTGTACACATCTTCCACATTTTCTTTCAGCTAGAATCAGAACTGTTTCCTTGGGTTTTGTGACCCTGGTGGTTTTGGATTTCAAGTTTTGTCATCTCTTACTATTGTAAGGGATTTCTGAAATTTGTGCTCAACTTTCAAAAATTAGGTTATAGAGGGCGTTTCTTCAGCCTACTCTTGTCTACAGCCAGTTTACTCCAATCTGTTGATCTGTTTGATAATTATTTTCTATTGAAGTGGTATTTTGAATACTAATTTATATTATGGATTTTTTGACTGTGCATATGTTTATTTTAATAGTTTACTGATTCCCAACCATGTATTTTCAATCCAATTTTTTTTTTTTTTTTTTTTTTTNTTAAGTGTAATGGTGTAGGTGATGACATTGTTTTTGTTAATCTACTTTCCATAGTGTAGTTCTGGGCTTTTTATTTTCCTGTGCTGTCACATCAGTTGAGCTTTAACTTTTGCTATGCTGTTAGCATTTCACTATGCTACTGAGAAAATTTAGTTGGATTGTTGCATAAATGTGGTGTTAAATAATCCATTTTGGTGAAAATGAGTGAGGCTAACTTACTGTGTTTTAATAATAAATCCGTAAGTAATACTTGCTTAGGCTTATTGGAATGGCTTAGTGACAATTAATATAAACAGCTCAGTGGGCGGGCAAGCAGCTCCTCAAAAGGAGAGTAATTTGCTAGCCTTTTGTTCATGTCAGCTGTGGCATGCTTCAGAAAAATGAGTTCTCTTCGCATTTAAATATGCTGAAATCCATTTTAGTTTTTTAGGTTCTTCATCACTCCAGCATCTAGCTTAAAGTTGAACACAGTGTTCCAAATAATAAACATTATGACAAACTTAAGCTTTTTTTAAGAGTTAGTCATCTGTTTAGACTTTGAAATTTCCCTGCCAACTGGCATTATGCAGTGCCTTTTGAGAACACTTCAAAAACATCTTGCGAAGGCAGTAACTTGAACTTTGTGCTCTGTTAGTTTAAACCTTAGTGTCTGGTCTTTCCCAGTAGGTCTTTGGTGCTGTAGTTTTCTTCACAGCAGTTGTGGAAAGTCCTTTGGGGCTGTATTATCAAATAAAATACTTCTGCTGTCAGGCAGATAGATATACGTTAATTTTTCTTAAGTCTAGCTGTATCTTTCATCACAACCTTTCTAGTAGGTTAGTTCTCTAGAGCAGCACCAGCAATAATTTGTGAAAGAAATCATCCATGCTAATGACAAATAATGAAGTTTCAGTAAAAGTAAGACTCTGAATGCACTGAACAGAACTTAATACTGAGTCTTCAGCATCTGTCTTCTTTGCATTTACTTTGTAATGCTGTAGCAGAAATGCTCAGTCATGGCCTAAAACAGTGATTGAGCACCTGGTGGGAAGGCAGGGCTAACCCAGGAGAAGCTCAGGTGCATGCAAGGAGCCAGGATCCACCCCTTCCCAGACCTCATTTAAGGGTTGGCAGTGGAGACAATCTCTCTGGAGATCCCTGTGTGTCTGGGGAACCTTATAGGCTTTCTGAAGGTAAGCAGCTTCTTTCTCTCTGGACTTACTGCTGTCATGTCTGAGCGGATCCTCACTTGCTGTAGCCTGGGATCTTGCTGCTCTGCTGTCTTATTGAGTTTTCTATTGTGTTTCAAACACATTATTTAAGTATATTTTTTGTCTCTGTTTTGTACACACCAAAACGCAGAGGTATTGTCTGTCTTTACTGTAGCTTCTGCATAAACCAAATCATACTGTAGTTGCTTGCTAAATAAGAAGCACGTGAGTGCATGCATCTTGATCAGTCCATAAAGAGTTTTTATTTTTGAAGTCAGAAGAAACTGTAGCGGGGAAATTTTGATGTTAGACTTCTTAAAGTTATTGTTGATTGCTGAGGGAAGTGAATGTGTTAATGGTTTGTGCATGTAATATTTGAGCGTTACCCCAGTGAACGCGGTTGAACTGATGCAGGCCATCTGCTGAAATGCAAGATGTGAAATATGTAAGTAGCATTGACTTGACAGCGGAAGGAGTATGGAATATTTTGTTCAACCTCACTGTCTTAAAACTTCTGAGACTGATGCAACTATAACCATTTCTAATATTTTTATATGAGTTATAATGATTTATTATCCTGCAGGAGTAAATTATATACGTACAGAGTTTTGAGGATGTACTGGTTCCGAAAACTTTTCTCTATTTTTTTTGGTAACTTTGTTTTATTTCTCCAGGAGTGCAATAAATTTAGAGATGACTTTACGATTTCATTTGCTTTTTTGTTTCATTTTTAAGCCTGTGTCATCCAGGACCTTGTCCTTCATGCCCAGCCTTTGTGACAAAAACATGTGAATGTGGACAAACAAGGTGAGAATACTTCTATTATGTAAACAAAAGCTTATGTAATAGTAGTTCACTAAAAGTTTAATAGCAATGTTTCTTTTCTGTACTATATTTAATGTTTATATAATTTTTTTTCTGAGCTTGAACTTTTGTGTGCTAAAATCAGCTAGAGAAGTTTATATATATTATTCCTGTTAAAAAAGCGATTACTTTTAAGGAAAAAAAAACTTGGGATATGAAGCTGAGTTGTTCAGGCAGTCTGTGAGCTTATGCAGTTTTTTGTCATCGCATTCTGGTATTTACTTATTTTCTTTTGTAGGAGACAGTGAAAGAAGTAGGAAAAAAATGGCACTTTTTCTGTCCACATAAAATAACTCAGTTACATTCTATTCCAGAAATAATAATCTAAAATATAATTTGTATAGTTCAGGGAAGCTGTACCACTACAAGAGGGAAGTCTAGTTTATTCCAGTCTTGAAGGCTGTCTTTTCCTTGTGTGTCTGATGCATGTATTGTCATTTTCAACAGCAGGACCATACTGCCCATACTTTGTGATCTTTCATGTTCGGTTGCTCTGAGAGGTAGTTGTAACTGATTCTGTGTAATAAAATATTAGCCTATGCTTGTTTCCAGGATCAAAAGAAAAAAAGCTATTCAGTGTTAGTATTCCTATTCCTGTGAAAGTATTTGCAGGTGGAGGCACTTAATCTTCAGTGGAAAATAAATAAGTTGTAGATAACTGAATTTTATTTTACATGATAAGGTTGTTTCATTTAATTGCAAGGAATAGTTAAGAAAAGAAGAAGCAATTCTGATTATCATTTTTCCCAAATGCCATCAAATTGCTGTTTGTTTTTTTATAGTGCTGCATTTAACGCTTAAAACATGGTTCTAAATAGCATTTTGTCATATGTACTGTATCAGCATCCAAGATGTATAGCACCTCAAACTTCAAGACATTTTCAAATTGCTATTTCACACATAAATTTCATAGTGGGTAAAGTCAGTTGTTGCAACTGTATGAAGACTAGGAAATTTTTGAGTTTTAGAGTCAGAATATTTTTTAATAAAATGCAGTTTATGTTGGTAACATTTGCATGCATCCTATTTAAAAACAAACAAAAAACTTAAAATTGATTTGTTCTACCTTTCCTTGATTAAGCAGCTACAATTGCTGAGAGATTAATTCAAGCTATGCTGATGTAGGCGGGGGGTTGTATTCTTAGTTGCGAAAAGTGTTCCTGTAGGCTGCGTCACTATTAATACTCATATCACTGTCTTCATTGTACCCAGTGGACTTTGGATCATTTAAACCTTTAGGAAAGATTTGTGTAATGGCAATATCTGCTCTTGGCCCAGTGCATAGCCTTACTTCAAGTTTCAAGTTAAAAGTGTCTTTTTTTTTTCCATTTTGTTGACAGAAGTCTATTATGCTTTTTAATAAGTTCTCTGTGGATTTAAGGTAATAAACAGAATGTGGTGTCATTCTTTTACAGTCATTCAGTTCGCTGTGGCCAGTCAACAAAAATTCATTGTTCTAATGTATGTGGAAGTACTTTAAACTGTGGCAAGCACAGATGTACTCAGGTGTGCCATGCAGGAGAATGTTTACCTTGCCAACTAAAAGTACAGCAAGGTAAGTATCAGAATGCCTTATGCATATCCACCCATGATACATGTATATTAGGATAACAAGAGGTTGGAGGAGAAGGGGACCTTGCCATGAGGCAGGGGCTTTACTTTGAGTTAACTAAGATCTATTGCTAGAATATTTAAAGATTGGAAAATTAGAATTGCTGTATATTTAAATAAGAATATGAACATGGCTAAGAAGAATTCTGCTGTGAGGTTTAGGATGCTGGAACCCGTGTTCTATGAAGATGGGTAGAACGGTTGAGAAGGCTTAGGAAGGACTGAGTCTTTCAGTAGCTAATGGGAGGTAATCAAGAGGATGGAGCCAGCCTGTGTATGTATGTTAAGAGGACAAGACAACAGGCTAAATTGAAATGCTGTAACTGGTTGTAAGGAAAAACTTTGTGTGTGGGGGGGGGGAACTTGGAGTTTTTTAGACCCAGCTGGGTAAAACAGTGAGTAATGTGATTTGATCTCATTTCTGGCTCAACTTTAAGGGTTTGGATTAGCTGACCTTCTGAGAGCCCTTTCAACCTGAATTGACCTATTAAGATTACATCATTCCAAGACTTTAATTAAACACTACGGAAAAATAATAGAGACAGACAAATCACCTTTCAATGAGCTACTCATGATTGCTGCTTAAAATTTTCTAAACTCACTTGTGGAAAGGAAACTATATCAAGTATGTGTTCCAGTATACTAAAGCAAATACAGTTTTCTAAATAAATAATTCAAAAAATACATGTTCATTTTCTTGACATTTAAGGTAATACTTGTTATGTGTACTACTTCAGTATGTAAGCTTTTTTGTGTAGATAGAGCTTCCCCTTTGTTTTTTGTCTCATCAAAATAAATACAAGTGGTATTTCAGAATCTGTAGGACTGAGAAATCTCTGCTGAATTAAATCTAAATAAGACCAATTTCATTGTACTTAAAAAAAAAAAAAAAAAAAGGACAATTTCTCACATCTCACAGTTTTGCATATGCTTTATTGCTGTTTTGTCACTGATACTTTTATTGTTTTCTGTGTAACGTTGCTTTCTTTTAGTGTGTTACTGTGGAAAAAACTTCAAAGAAGTATTGTGTGGGACAAAGGAAGAGTTTTATGATGGATTTGGGAGTTTCTCGTGTGAGAATACATGTGGCAAGTAAGTTCACTGTAATTTAGGCTTCTGAGAAATAAAAGGTCATTTTATTCATGTCGTTTTAATTCCCCTTTTTCTTTTTTTGTTATTTTTTTCACAGAACATTAAATTGTGGGAGGCACAACTGTACACAAGTATGCCATCCTCAACCTTGCCAACTCTGTCCACGACTTCCGCAAGTAGTATATCGCTGTCCCTGTGGTCAGACTCCTCTCAGCAAGTTACTGGAACTAGGATGTATTGAACGTAAAATATGCACAGATCCTATCCCATCATGTGGAAAAACATGTGGCAAACCTCTTTCTTGTGGTAGCTATGGTAATTAGAACTTTCTGCATTAGAGTATTAACAAAATCTCACATTAATAAAAAAACTGTTTCACATCAAAGATACTTTTAAGGATTTGGGTATTAGCCAAATTGAGCATGAATGCTACTGCAGAGCCCGCAAGATAGGCTGTATTTGTTCAAAGTAATACTTTAAAATCAGGAAATGTATTTGTCTAGAAATCATCAACAATAGCTAGTTCTAAAATTTTGTTTCCGTAGACGTTCATACTGGTAGAGGAATAGAGCTGTAGGAATTTCTTGCTGTTCGTGTCTGCTGAGGTCTCTTAAAAACCTGCCTAGATCTTCACTGTTGATATGAAGACTGGTAGAGATAAATGATTTCATTTAGTACCTTTAGGTACTTTTATTAAGTACTCATTTATTGTGGCCACAAAGAGAAGTGTGGCATTAGACCACAAAGTGAAATGTGATGTTGGGCAGTTGAAAGGAAGGAATTATTTACAGAACTAAATAAAGTAAATTTAAAAGGAAATTTCAAATTTAAAGTATATTTAACTGAGATTGTATGAAGCTTCAATTTTATAAAACCACATAATTAATCGTAACTTCTTATACTTGAAATTCCGCTAAAATGTAAGTTACTGCAATTAACCCAGGAAGTGGAAGATGAAGGTACACATGTCTTTTTCATTTAGGATGAACAAGAAGAAAAAATTATGTACTTAAAATCTGTGAAACTTGTGTAAGGTATTTATCTTGCAAATTTAAAAAATATATATAAAAGGTATTTGTGCGTTATCAATGTTAATTGTAGGCTTAACTGTTTAGTCTACATATTCAGGATCATAAAACTCCAAGTAATAGAAAAAAACCTGTGAAGACTCTTTTGCCTGTTTGAGTCAATATGTCAAAATGGAAACCCAGCTGCCAGTAGGCTTGATATCTGCAAACCCTGGTGCTCCTGGTAAATACCTTGTTACAGATAATGAATTTTATTTATTTTAATCTTTTTATTTTAATTTTGATAGAGTTGCTTCATACATGTGAAAGCCTATGCCATGAAGGAGATTGTAAACCATGTTCTCAAACATCAAATATTTATTGTAGATGTGGCTTCAAAAAAAAGGTGAGTGCATAGAGCTTGATCAGGAAAACAGGTTTGTTTGTCAGTGTTTGGTTTTTTTTTTTTTTTAAGCTGTGGAGAATAGGAAGCTGAAGTGGTTAAGGAAGGGAAAGTTAACAAGGTGTTGTTCCTCTGTAGTTACAGGGGTGTCCACTATGTTAGAACTGATAGATGTCAGCTAGATAGTGCTGTGAAGGGCTAGTATAGGCTAGTTACCGCGAACGCAATTTATGAAGGATTACTGCAGTCTTACAGAATTTTCTTTGTTTAAGCTGGCTGCAAAGCTTGTATTGTCCTGCAGTAATTACGTAGCACAAAGAATGATAGCTTTACCAAGAGTAATGTAAACCAAGAGAAAGGTAGTGCTAGAGGAAAAGCTAATTATTGTTTAGTGATAACCTATAGATTTGTAGGAAATTTTGGAGCTATTATTGGTTTTTAGTCTCCTTTCTTTGTACTTTCATGTAATGACACAGTAGAATCTCACCAGCTGTCATATAATAATTAGTATACTTTTAAACTAGGCTACTGTGCATAACCATAACTTTGAAATCTTTGGTTACTATCTCAGAAACCTTTTATTTTCATGTTGAAGTATTTTATCTGAGTAAAAGTTTTCAGTCATGAGATTAGTCTTTTTGTTTAAAAAATGTCAGTCTTGTATTTTTTTGAAACGTGATCAAAGCACAGATTTGTAGTGTATTACTTGAGGAGAGCATAGTTGTTTTTCTCAATACAAGTTTCTGGTTTCCTGGGACAAATGTGTTATTACTTCACAGTGTTATCCACTGAGTTAAGTGAGGAATCTTAAACTACAAATTCTTGCTACTGAATTTCTAGGGAAAAAATTCAAGTGTTAATATGTCAAGATTAAAAAAAAAAAGTAAATTAAAACATGAAGTAATGCATAAATTTGAGGATTTTTCCGGCTTTTTCCTTTCTTGTGTCCTAAAGTGTTATGCACCTGAAAACTTTTTTAGTCATATGTGACTAGGTACTTTCTAGATGAATAAGTTGCAGTTGTTGCAATATAATTGCTCCCTGTTTGTCTCCTAGGAAGTCCCATGTGCTCTACTCAGGAATAAAGGTAGTGTTATTTTATAATTTATTAAGTATGTAATGTGAAATAGTTTTGAAGACTTAAAAAATGAGACACAGCTCATTAGTTTTGGTTTTGATTTAAGGAGTTGCCAAGTATCTGATTTAATAGTCATTTTCACAAACTCAGCATCAGAAATTGATCTTTACTGTATGTTTCTGTCTTGGGTGGTTTTGTTCTATTACAAAATTTCAGAGGGTGGCAGAACTTGTGAGCTCACTTAAGTTTTTCCTCATACTCTGAGGTCTGGTTGTTCAGGATTTTCCTTAGCAATTTATTCTTTATCATGATATGCTCTTTGTTGTTTTTTATTCTCAGTTTTTAGAGAGACTAAATGTATTTTATGTTAAATAAGGCAGATGATGTGTTCACACTTTTAAAGACCTAGAAGTCCTGAAAGCTGTTCTGAAAGCTCTGTGGCCTTCAATTGAAGCAGGAGTCAATCTTTGAATTTTGTCTGCGTATCAAATTAAACGATTTGATTATAAGATTATTTTGTCAGCATCACTTGACTAGAATTCTTCTTCAAGAGTGGTCTTGTAAGTTGGATTATGGCAGCATTTCATGGAAAATGGAATTGCTAGGGCTGCTAAATGTAGTTATGTAAGGAAGTCACAGTCCTACTCTATGTAGGACTGTAGTGCTGTCACTCCATAAACACAAAATAATCAGTCATAGGGCATACTCTGGTATCTGCTGATCTCATGGATGAGCAAGAGGGATCACTTTAGAGAAGGGAAATGAAAGAATGAGTAGATGTTTCTAGCCATTCCCACCACTCCATTTATGGAAGAAAGATAGGAGACCTGGAACAGTAGTGAACTGTACCATAGTAGTAATCCACTGTAACTGGCTAAACTACTGTTGGAGGAGTTCTCTAAGCATAGTCTTAGCCACCTTTGCCTGACTTTTGTGATGGTTGTTGACCCTCTAGCAAAGAGAGGATACTTGATTGGAGAGTTCATGGATATTTACCACATACACAAAGAATTGCTCATCCTGCTTTAGTCATTGATACTGGAAGTAGTTCTTATGCTATTTAATTGTTAAAACTGGAGAATCTCAATCTAGAGACATTTTAGTTGATGGCTCCCTGTCATACTGAGGTACTCATTTACAAGGTCAATAATGTGGTAATGTGCATAATTCCTAAGTTGAACTTTTAGCTATGAAGACTTAAGAATGCTTAAGAACTCAGGAATAGTTGTTCACGTTGCTTGTGGAAAGTAGTAAGTATATTTGTGGTATATACAGCATATCAGGAAATCCTATTTTGTCTGTTCTGTTTGCAGAGTTTATGGTATAAAGAATAATGTGAAATAAACTGCTCTCCAAAAATCTTTTTGAACGAGGGCTTGTTTAAAGCAAGGCAAGTGTTTACATGGGGAATTAATGTGGAAGTGCAGCTAATTTACGTTTTTGTGCACTAACTTCCCATCGCTGCTCTTCTCTAGATCAGACCTTAGAACAGCCTTAGCCTAATATTGTGACTTTAGCTTTTATTCTCAGTGTGAGCGAAGAGCAAATCATGACTTATGTTGTGATTATTTTTTTTTAATAGCTGCTATTACATTTATGTGTGACAAGCGATGCAACAAGAAAAGGTCATGTGGACGACACAAGTGTAATGAAGTTTGCTGTGTGGTAAGTCCACAAGTGATCTTATAAAAACTGTTTGTAATGAAGTATTTGTATTTTGTTGTGAAGTTAAGAGTTTTTGCTTTTGTGCCCTTGCATTTTTGTGCATTTTTAATCTCTATTTCCAATACAAGTCATGCTCCAAAAGTTTGCATTTACATTTATTCTGCAGAATTCATTTTATGGGCGTTGTAAAAACACGCTTTAGCTTAAATACAATTAAAGGTGATAGATAATGGCCTCAAGTTGTGCCAGAGGCTCATATTTGATGTTAGGAAGCTTTTTTTTCCTCTGGAAGAATGATCAAGTGATGCAACAGGCTGCCCAGGGAAGCAGTGGAGTCACCATCCCTGTAGGTGTGGCACTTAAGAACATGGGCATAGTGGCAATAGATTGATGGTTGGTCTTCATGATCTTAGTTGTCTTTTCCAAAGTTAATGATTCTACTATTTTTAAAATCAAAATAAGGATACTTTTTGTTGGTTCGCTGATTCCAAGGAAAATGAGAAAGGGTGTGATGTTACTTAGCTGCATCATGGATTATAGTTCTAAGTCTGCAATTGGAATATTAACGGAATCAACTTCAAAAATGGTGTATCCCTGCTGTGATGAGAAGTTGTATATATCAGGCCTAAGCTATTTTTTTCCAGTATATAGTTTTGACAGTTATAGAATCACAGAATGATTGAGTTTGGAAGGGACCTTTGGTGGTCATCTGTCCTCTGCTCAGGCCGTGCCACGTAGAGCCCGAGATAGTGTCCAGACAGCAGCTGAAAAGTTCCAGGAATGAAGACACCAGCGCTACTGTTGGTGACTTGAGCCAGTGGTCAGTCACCTGCACAGTAAATAAGTATTTTTTGATGTTCATGGGGAATGTCCCATGTCTCAGTTTGTGCCCATTGCCTCTTGTCTTGGGACAGGGCACCACTGAAAAGAGCGTAGCTCCATCCTTTAGGGACCTGCATGAATTGATAAGGTCCCTCCCAAGCTTCCTCTTCTCTAGTCTGAGGAGTCCCAGCTTTCTTCTCCTTTATTCACAGGAGAGATATTCTAGCCTGTTCATAATCTTCTCAGTCCTTTGCTGGAATCTCTTGCGTATGCCAGTGTAACTGTTAATACAGAGCCAAGAACTGGAAACAATACTGCAGGTGCAGCCTAAACAGTACTGAATAGAACGGAAGGATCAGCCTTCTGCAGCCCAGAATACTGTTAGATTTCTTGGGGGTGAAGGCACACTGCTGACTTAAGCACAACTTGGCACCCCCAAGTCCATTTCCGTGAAGCTGCTTTCCTGCTGGGTGGCCCTTTGTATGTCCCGCAGTGCCTGGAGTTGTTCCCTCTGGAGGTGCAAAACTTTTTGTTTCCCCTGGAGGGATTACATGAGGTTCCTGTCAGCCCATTTTTTTCAGCCTGTCCCTCTGAGACATGACCAGGTATTTCTTTCATTTGAATATCTGACTGCAACTCTACACATTCCATGCAAAAATTTACAGATAAAGTATTTATGTCAAGTGAAAATTTTTCTTTGAAAAACAAAGAAATTGATGGCTTTTTCTTTTACAGTCTTGAAACCTGTTCTCAAATTCCTGAATCAAAACAGATAGCCTGGCTGCATGTTTTTTACTATCCGCAAGACTGTGTCTAGCCAGCACGTCAAAATGCATGAAGTTATTTCTCTTAACTTTAGCTTGCTATAGTTTGAATTTCAATTATTCATTGTTATGGTTTGAAACATAGGACAGATGATTTTCACCTTGAAATACGTATTCAACTCATTTAAATAAGAGGTCAAATCTACCAAAAATGAAAAAGTTTCACAGATATAGCATCTTCAAGTTCCAGCACAAATTTTCTGTTTGATTCCCTAAATGACTTGTGTATGGCTAAAGAAGGTGATGACAGTGCCTTTGAATCAGATACAGGTAATAAAGAAGGAAAACAGGCTCACTCCTGTTGATCACATCCAGTGACCAGTAATGGATGAAGAGGAGTGTTATCTTTACCTAGAGAGATGCGACTCCTTCAGCTGCTAACCCTTAAATGAGGGTTAGGAGGAGTAGATCCAGGCTCCATCCCTTCTGGTCACTTAGGTGTGTTGCTTGCACCTAAGCTCCCTGGGTAGCCACCTGGTGCTGAACCATTGTTTCAGGCTGTGACCTGGCAATTTCACTGCATTTTGCCCTTTCACAGCATGAACCAATGATTGATCAGGTTGGGGGTAAGCTACTGCTGTTTTGGTGACCCAAAGTACAGTGCACATTGCGATGCATATACAGTACCTGTCGCAGTATAGGATGTTAAGGCACTGAAGGCGGTTGTTGACAGTCTTTTTGTCATTCTGTTGGGCCAGTACTTGATTTCCTTGAAAAAGATACACCTCTAGAAAAACTAGTAGCCATTCAGGCTTGCACTTGCTGGTTCCCAGGAGTTCAACAGTTTAACCACCAAGTGGATCATGTTGGAGTGGTGTTGCTTGTACTGCAGGTCCTGTGAACTTAACAGCTTCATGGGGAGTAGTATGGATGTTTAATAGGTGCAGGGAGGGGTAGGTCTGCACTCCATGATAAGATACAGGCCTTGTTTCTTTCTTGAGTCAATACCTCCTCTTGAACTGTCCTGGCCTTTGGTATCATACCCTCTGGTCTGATACTATGGCTGGATCACTATATCAGGTACTAAAGTGGGGGGGCTAATTTGCCACATGGACTTGATTAATATCCCCTTTGTGATGAAGATCGGAGCGTCAACTGTTATCTCCGCTGGCCATGTACCAACTACGGGAGGGTTTACCGATCCCCTGACCTCTAATAATCTCACCCATGGTGCAAGTAAACTGCACCATTTCAGTCCTACTTCTACCTTCCAAGGCCATGTTACCTTGTGCTTTCTGGGCTCCAGGTCCTCAGGGGCAGAGAGCAGAAGATTATTTATGGTGCCAATTTCCAGCTCGAGTGAGGTCTCCATGTCTGTAATTTGTATCCTAAGGGGGGAGACTGAAGTTGTCTGCAACATTCTTAAAGCACTGGGTCTGCTATCCTTTGGTCTCTTTAAAACCCTGTGGGACTTGATAGAGTCTCTTGGTCCGCCCTTGCAAGGACTGTGAATTTGCCTTCAGAGTGGACTTCAGGATCCCGTTACGTCTTTCTTGTTAGGCCTGCTCCTATTGGATGATATGTCAGGTGAAACTGCCATTTGATGTTGTTGTCTTTGGCCCACTTCTGCACAGTTGCAGAAGTTTTACTGAGGGACATGGTTTAGTGGGAAATATTAGTGGAAGGTGGATGGCTGGACTGGATGGTCTTAAAGGTCTATTTCAACCTTGGTGATTCTACCTGTGAAATGTGTACCTTGGTCATTCTCGATGACCTGAGGAGTCCTGCATGATGCCATCAGCCTAGTTAAGTGTTTTAATGGTATAGGCTTGATTTGTCTTTGGTACAGGGTAGGCTTGCCATCAGCCTACTTGCTGTGCTGACATGTTAGAGCATATCTGGCCCCTTCAGATTGAGGAAGGGGACCTATATAATCAATCTGCCATCGCTGTAATGGGTCGTGTCCTCTAGCAAGAAGGGCTATTGTCTCCGGCAGAGGTCTTGGTCTCATTTGTGAGCGAGCGTCATGTTCCTGACATGCTTGAATGATATCTGGTAACTGTATGGGCAGCCTCCATGCTTTGGCCATTGCCCATGTGGTATTCTGTCTTGCATGTCATAGTTTCTGATGCAGCCAGTGGGCCATATCTTCTGATGTATTTTCCAGACATCTAACTTGAGTCAGTGTGTCAGCTTCATCATTGCCTGGCAACTGCAAGAGTTCATGTCTGGAGACCTGGTATCCTCATACAATTCTGTGTCTAACCATGTTCCATATATCTACCCACATATCTTTGCCCCAGGTAGATCAGGCATGGATTGTCCAATCCTGCGTGGCCAACTGTGCTATTCAGAGAGTGAACCCTCAGCAGACTGCTCAACTATCTGTGCAGATATTCAGTGCACTGTTAACCGGCTTTTGAGATAGAACCATCCATGCAGCTCATAGCTCAGCCCACTGGCCACTTTTTCCATCCTCCTCTTTAAACTGTATCATTTCTGTTGAGGAATGGTATGTGATGGCTCACCACCTACTTAGGTTCCCTCTGCTGAATCCATCCATGTAACAGGCATCTTCTGGAACAGGATAATTTCCTTCCTGTACAAGACTCTTCTCTGGGCAAGCGACCATCATTTCTTCAGACATCTCACTGTTATGTTACTGGGCTGGGTATCTTCTGCAATTCTTTCTTTAATGGAGATGATGACAGGCGGCTTCTTTGACTAAGGTAGGCAACCCAGCATGCCACTGTTTGTGATTGGGCCACCCCTGTCTTAGAAATGTGAGTTAGATCTTTTACCTCCCCCTGGCTTGGCGAGGTTGTTTTTAACAGTAGCCTCTGCAGTCTGAGTTATTGGTTCTACCACCTGCAGTGCAGAATAGGTAGCCAAAAGCTGCTTCTTAGCTGTACTGTATTTTTCATCTGCTTCTTGCCAAACCTGTGGCATGAACCCAGTTGGCATTCAGATGGAGCTCTGGCACTGCCACAACCTCCAGTCAAACCCTTCTTGAGTTACGTGCACATCTAGTTTGGAAGGGCTGAATCAAATATACTCAGCGCCTGGGACAGTTTAGCAGCTATTTTTCCTGTTGGAAGGCTTCTTGTTCTGTTTTACCCCAAACCCGTACTTGGCCTTTTCTTGTTAGTCGATACAGAGGTTTTAGCAGTTGTGCTAAGTGGGCTATAAAGGATCACCAGTATCCTAATATACTCAAAAACTTCTACGACTGCTTTGGTATAATGAGACCTGGGAATGCTTGGACCTTATCTGTGATCGTGCTGGGTAAGACCTTGGACCAGACAACACTTTGTATTTAACTGATAGCCCTGGTCCTTGTACTTCCTGTGGGTTTATAGCCCGCTCTTTCTCCTGTAAATAGGCAATTAGTGAAGTTACTGCTTTCTCTAATGCCTCAGTTGAGTCAGACATTAACATTAGATCATTGTGGTACATTTTGGCAGTAGATGGTTTGTTCCAATTTGCCAAGTCACGCACCACCAGATTATGGCAAAAGGTAGGTGAATGCACGTACCCCTGAGGAAGGACTTGAAAAGACCACTGCCTGCCCTCCCATGTGAATGCAAACTGGTCTTTAGATTCCTTAGCAGTTGGAATGTTGAAAAATGCATTTGTTTGGTACAGTACTTAGTGATGGTATGTTTTTATTTCTCTACTTAATGCATTCCTGAGAGAGGCAATATTGAATATGGCTGCATAGATTGGCAACGTGACTTTTAGTTCTTTGTAGTCTACTGTCATTTGCCACATACCATCTGACTTCCTGACTGGCCATATGGGGGATTTATACAGGCTGCATGCAGGTCTTATAATCCCTCTTCTCTCCAGCTCCTGCACAGTCTTGTTGATTTCTTCTTGCCCACCTGGAGTCTGTTGTTTTGTATTTGTGATCCAGCATGGTTGCTGCAGACAAATGGGTTCAGTTTTTGCATGGCCTCTTAAAATTGCCCGCTCCCTGTGGGTGCTAATACATCTTTCTCTTAGTCTGAACTCTCCCACACTGGTTTGGAGAGTCAGACCCCATAGGATGTCTATGCTCAGTAAATACTCAGGAACTGGGGCGATAGACACCTTGTACTCTTGGGGTGTCTATTGGGGGTTGGCCCAACTCCTGATTTCAACCACATTTGGGTTATGGGGATCATCTGTCCCTCAAACCCACCTATCATTGCCTTAGTGCCTGAAAATTTATTTGGGTCACTATATATAATTGATGTTTCTGCTCTGGTATCTAGTAGTGCCATAACCTGCTGAATATTCTTTTGGGACCAGCAAATCATTAGTTCAACACAGGGCCTCCAGTCCCCTCTAGAGGCCCTAGTCTCGAGGAATTTCTGTTTCCCTGTCATGCCGTTAGCTTGGCAATCCCCAAGTCTTTTTCCTCTGATGGCTCAGCCACAGGCTGCCTGAGGAGTATTTTTGCTTTTTCGATGGGACTGTGAAGACTTCTAGATGCCATGTTTCACATGGAATCCATTCTATGATTCTAATTCCTTTCCCATTAGGGGAGGATTGAAATTTTTGTTTGTCGGGTAATTGCTTCCATAATTGTGATAGGACCTGATTAGGCTATCTGTTAATGTTTTTAAATTGAATGCCTGCTCTAATCAGGTCATTGAACATTTGCTTTCTTGAGACCCTAATGGTCCAGATTGGAATCTGTTAGGGCTTGGTCTCTGAGGTCATGGTTGCAGATAGACCTCCAACCTCTCCACCACTATTTGGACATTGTGCTGGGCCCATGGGTGCTCTATCTCCCCCAGATCTGCCAATTGGGTGGCCTGTTGTATTAGGCCTCTGAGGCCACTAGGGGGTTTAGCATGGATACCAAAGTACCATTCTGGTGTGGTGGGGCTTGTTGCAGGATGAGACCTCTCATTCCTGCTGAAAGTCAGATCTGATCAAATTTTCAAAGGCATCTTCATAGATTGCCCTTTCCTACCTACTTCTCTAACACAGTTTTGTAAGTCTTCCATAGATCACCATAAACCTATATTTAAAGGTATGTCATTTTTATTTGCCCATGTTACTCGCCATGCAGCCATCAGCCATTGAATTAACAAATGATTTTCTTCATTATGTTGGACTCTTGTGTATAGTCTTTGCCTCAGGGCAGGGTGAGTAGTAACAGATTCCAGTTTTGAAATTCGTGGTCTGTTTACCATTTGTGCCCCGGATGTTTTCTGCCCCTGTGTCCCATAACTGGAGCAGCCACGCTGCTTTCTCTTGGTTTTTGTCTATACTGCTGCACTAGATCCATCAATTCAACTGCTGTATATGGGCATGCTGTTATATGTGATGTAGTCTGTATGGGGGGCCACCAGTGGGGGTGCCCCCTGATTAGTTTATCTTGTGTTTTTTTTTAGTTTTTTTGTGTCACGATAGGACTGATCTTGAAGGGATCCAGCTCAAGTGGAGAGTCAAAATCCGACCTTTTAATTCATTTATAAAGCCTATTTTATGCAGTTTCCCTTGTTCGGGGTCCCTTGTACTTCCTAAAGATATATTTCTGACCTTTCATAGGGGAATGATCAGATTCAGTTTTCCTCATCAGTATTGTGACCTGTCTTTCAAATTTTTCAACTTGATCATGTAGTAGATTTTCATCAGCCAGAGCGTCTTCAGACAAGTTCAGCTGATTTAAAGCCATCAACAGTGGCCATGCTGCAGTGGATGTGGCCAGCTGTCATTCTGTACTAATCAGTATGCCTTTGCTAAGGCCATGAAAATAAATACTCAGCCTTGCAGGCCGGGGACTTATGGATATTTCCTCCAGCCTCCAAGAGGCCCCATTTTTCAATTATTGAAGCAATCCCGTGATATGGAGGTCCTAAGAATCCCAGGCTGTACCCTGGCAAGATCTCATTCAAAGGAGTAGTCTTTCCCCATCCAATCTATCAAATTGTTCTTCAGGAATGCCATTTCTGTTATTCACTTTCTCAGGAGGATTAGAATGAAATACCTTTTTGGAGGATGAGATGCCTGCCTGACTTGTGAATAATGTATAGTAAAAGAAGGTGATAGCAGTGCCTTCGAATGGGGTGCAGGCACTTCAGAGCAATAACAGGTTATAAAGAAGGAAAACTGAATCACCCATTCTGGCAACCAGTGACACAGCTCAAGAGGAGTGCAATCTACCTAGAGAGATGCTACTCCCTCTGCTGCTAACCCTTAAATGAGGGTGAGGAGGGGTGTATCCAGGCTCCACCCCTTCTGGTCACTCAGGTGCATTGCTTGCACCTGAGCTCCCTGGGTTAGCCACGCCTTCTCACCTGGCACTGAACCATTGTTTCAGGCTGTGACCTGGCAATCCCACTGCAACTTGATTTCATTTCACAAATCATAAAATCTTTTTAGCCTTTCACCTTAGCCACCTTCCTTTAGAAAAGTAAATGATGTCCCCATGATCAGCATCCATACTTCTAAAGAACTTCTGGAACTGACAGTGATTCAATCTCTTGGACTTAATAAAATAGACAGGTTCGATTGTTTGCTTGACATCATCCGTTTTTAAAGCTTTCGCACATTAGTTTTCTTGATGTGTGATGCAGTGATATTTTGTCAAATGTGAGTTGCTGGTGGCAACTGCATCAGCTTCTATTGATTTTATAAATCCTTGCTGGTGAGTATGAGGTCCATGGGAGCACCTGCCCTTGATGGCTTCTCTGTCGCTTGTAGGGGAAGTTATCTTCAACATATTCCAGGAATCTCCTGATTTCTTATGTCCTTCTATATTGTTCTTACAGCAGATAGACAGTGACTATCCTCCATGTGGACCAGAGCCTGTTAAAGTGAGGCTCTTCCTATGTGTCTGCAAAGGGCCTTATCTGCTGCTGCTTTAATCCTAACCTGTAAGCTTTCAGTTAGTCTAATTTGTCCCCAGGCACTGCTCCATGTACTCTAGCTGCTCTCTCACATTAGGGGCAGTAATCTCTCCTCCTCTTGTCAACCAATCCTTCCTAAAGAGTCTGTATCCCCTAAATGCAACATTCTAGTCATGGGAGCCATCCTAGTACATCTCCATCATCCCAAGACTAGCCATGCAACTTCACTCAGATCTGTTTCATCGTATTAACCAGTGTGTGCACTTCAGGGAGGTACCCCAGCATGCTGAGTTCCCAGGAGGGATTTGAGTTATTTATGTAGGTGCTTTCTTGCTTTTGTGGAAGTGCTGGGCATGATCGTACTTCAGCCCTTTTTTGTTGATATTGTTAGTCCCTTCCTGTCACATCACCCTGTGCCTTTTTCTTGTCAACTCTATGTTGCTCCCTCACCCATCGGTAGTTTAGAGCTTTAATTATGCTGTCAGCTAACATTGGCAAAAAAAATCTGTGTCCTACTTGGTAAAATGGATCCAGTCACTCCCAAGCAGATAGTAGTCTAAAGTCTGGATCCCATGATGGTCCCAGAACACAAAACCCTGTTGCCAACACCAGTTTTGCAGCCAATTATTGATGTATCCTATTAACACCCTTCTCAAGCCCATTCCTTCTGCTGTGGCAGGATTGAGGAAAGCAGTACCTCAATTCCCACATCCTTCACTGCTGCCCCCAGAGCTCTGTAGTCACTTCTGATTAATGTCTGGGTGTGCCCTTGTAGCGTCACTTGTGCCCACATAGAATAACAGTAGGCAGTTGTATTCAGAAATGCTACTTCCACAGCATCCACAATATGATCTTGGAGAGGCCTGTGAGAGACTGGGTATGTGGGCATCAGATTGTCCCACCTGCTCAATTGCATTCACAAGTGTTCTGGAAAGCAAGCTGGCCGGATTGATTACCGGGGCTTTATACTAGATTTGTTGTAGTTGTTTGCCGTAAGGGTGAAGATAGCTGGGGAATGCTGTCACTTTTGGAAACAGTGGAGAAAAACCTCTTACTTGTCCCAAAGGGTCTCGTGAGGACTCCTCAGAGAAGGCAACATTGCTAGTAGCCCAGCTGAAGTTCCTCTACAACAGTGCATGCAGCCTGGGTAATAAGCAAAAAGATTTGGAAGCCATGATGCTATTGGAAAAATATGATCTGGTCACAGAGACGTGCTGGGGGTGATGGTTCACATAACTGGAGCATGACAGTTGAGGGCTACAGGCTTTTCAGAAGAGTTAGGCAGGAAAAAGAAGGGTGGGGTAGTTGCTCTTAATGTTAGGGTGTGAATACAATGCAAAGAGCTGCCTCTTAAAAATATCCATGATCAGGTTGAGAGCTTCTGGGTGAAAATCGGGGACCGGACTAAAAAAGGACATCTGGTAGTCAGGGTCTACTACATGCTGCCTGATCAAGAGGAGACTGTGGATGAGGCTTTCTTGCTTCACAGAATTGTAGGACTGAGAGGAAACTCTAGAGATTGTCAAGTCCAGCTTCGCTGCTTATGCAGGTTCTCACAGGAAGATGTCCAGATGAGTCTTGAATACCTGCCAAGAAGTGCACTCCACAATCACTCTGGGCAACCTATTCCAGTGCTCTGTCACTCTGACAGTAAAGAATTTCTTACTAGTTCTTACTACAGAACATCCTGTGTTCCAGTTTCTGTCTGTTGTTCCTTGTTCTGTTGCTGCGTGCAACTGAAAAGAGTCTGCCCTCATTCACTTGACTACCACAATTTAGATACTTATAAACAGTTATGATATCTTCTCTCAGCCTTCTTGTCTCCTGACCGAAGAGTCCTAGGTCTCTCAGACTTTTCTTGTACAAGATATACTCCAGGCTCTTAATCATCTTTGTCGCCCACTGCTGGACTCCTTCTAGGAGAGCCCTGTCTTTTTTTGAACTGAGTTCTGGGCTGCTGGACACTATTCCAGATGTGGCCTCACCAGGGCGGAGTAGAGGGAGAGGATCACCTCCCTTGATCTGCAGACCATGCTCTTTTTAATGCACTTCGGGATACAAAATCACAGAATTGTAAGCACTGGAAGGAACCTCTAGAGATTATCTAGTCCGACCCCCCTGCCAAAGCAGACTCCCTAGGCCGAGTTGCACAGGTAAGCATCCAGGCATGTCTTGAATGTCTCCAGAGAAGGAGACTCTACAACCTCTTTGGGCAGCCTGTTCCAGTGCTCCATCACCCTTAGTGTGAAGAAGTTCTTACACACATTTGTGCGGAATTTCCTCTGCTCCAGTTTGCGGCCATTTCCCCTTGTCCTGTCGCCATGTGCTGCTGAAGAGAATCTGGCCTTGTCCCTTTGCCTCCCGCACCTTAGATATTTATAGACATTGATCAGATTCCCTCTGAGTCTTCTTTATTCAAGGCTGAAAAGACCCCGGTCGCTCAACCTTTCCTCATAAGATAAGTGCTCCAGGCCCTTAGTCATCTTTGTGGCCCTCTTCTGGACTCTTTCTAGGAGATCCCTGTCTTTTTTGTACTGGGGAGCCCAGAACTGTCCACAGTACTCCAGGTGAGGCCACACTAGGGCAGAGTAGGAGGGGGAGGATCACCTGCTGGCCGTATGCTTTTTAATGCACCCCAGGATGCCATTGGCCTTCTTGGCCACAAGGGCACACTGCTGGCCTGTGGCCAACCTGTTGTGCACCAGGACACCCAGATCCCTCTCTGCAGAGCTCCCTTCCAGCAGGTCATCCCTCCAACCTGTACTGGTGTATGCAGTTCTTCCCACAGTGCAAGATGCTATGCTTCCTCCATACCATTGGCCTTCTTGACCAGAAAGGCGCACTAGTGTCTCGTGGCCAACCTGTTGTCCACCAGGGGGCAGAGAGACCAAACTTCAGGCTATTCAAGGGATTTTCAAGGGATTAATGGGAGAGATCTCCTGGGAAACTCTCCTAGAGACAAAAGAGTGCAGTAACGCTTGCAACTCTTTAAGGGTCCTTTTCTGAGAGCAGAAGAGCTCTCTATCCCCCAGTATAGGAAAACAAGTAGAGGAGACAGGAAACTGATATGTATTGGGAAGGACCTGCTAATCAGACTGAGGGAAAAGGAGGACAATTACAGACAGTGGAAACAAGGACGAGTTACACAGGAAGAATGCAGGGGTGCTGTCTGGACTTTCAGAGATGGGATCAGAAAAGCCAAAGTGCAGGTGGAACGGCACTTGGCAAGGGATGTAAAAGAAAAATGACAAGAAGAGATTCAGTAGGTACATAGATCAGAGGAGACAGGCCGAAGAAAGTGTACGCTTGCTGATGACTGAGAAAGGAGAACTGGCTACAACAGAAATGGAGAAATCTGAGTACTCAGCAAGTTCTTTGCCTCACTTTTCACTGGCAGCCAGGGTTCTCATTCATTTCTGATCTTATAGCTGGGAACTGTGGGGGGGCAAAATACCCCTCCACTGTAAGAACAGAGCAAGTCTGAGACCATCTCATGGGGCTTAATATGTACAAGTCTATGGGGCCAGACAACATGCATCCTAGAATCCTGAAAAAAATGGCTAATGTGGTTGCCAAGCCTCTCCATTGTATTTGAAAAGTCACGGATGCCAGCCTAAGTCCACTGTAGTGAAATTCCAGGGTCACAGCCTGAACAAATGGGTGAGCTGTGTGAGATTGTGAGTGCCTGGAGTGGGCCAGGGGGGAGGGGGGGGGTTGGTTAGAGCCCCCCTTCTGACTCTGCGATACTTCCTGTGAAATCTGAGTCTGTGCGGGTCCCCCTTTTCCCCTGCCCTTCTCCTTCTGCGGCGGAACGGTACGAACGGGGGAGGGTAACATTCCTTAGCTCGTCCTTTTCTCCAGACTGTTGCTGGGAGGGGTGAGTTAGTTCCTCTTTTCTATCTTTCCCTATAACACCTATTTCTCAAACAAAGGCTTTTGCCTTCGTTTGTGCTACAGTCCACAGTGACTGGAAAAAGGGAAGCATCCCTCCCATTTATAAGAAAGGGAGAAAGAAAGACTGAGGGAACTACAGGCCAGTGAGCCTCGCTTCTGTGCCTGGGAAGATCATGAAGCAGATCCTCCTGGAAGACATGTTAAGGCACATGAGGGACGAGCAGGTGATCTAAGCCAGCACCGCTTCACCGAGGGCAGATCATGCCTGACCAATCCAGTGGCCTTCTAGGATGGAGTGACAGCATCAGTGAACAAAGAGAGAGCAACTCATGTCATCTGCCTGGATTTGTGCAGTGCCTTTGACACAGTCCCATATCCTTACCTCTAAATTGGAGCGTAATGGGTTTGAAGGGTGGACTATTTGGTGGATAAGGAATTGGTTGGAAGGTTGCAGGCAGAGGGTTGTGGTAAATGGCTATTATGTTCAGGTGGAGGCTGGTAATGACTAGTGCCCCTCAGGGGTCTGTCTTCAGATTGGCATTCTTTATTGTCTTTATCAATGATGTAGATAATGGGATTGAGTGCACCCTCAGGAGGTTTGCTGATGACAGTAATATGAATGGCATGCTTGGTACAACAGAAGGAAGAGATGACGTATAAAGGGACCTTGACAAACTTGAATGGTGGGCCCATGTAAATCTAATGAGGTTCATCAAAACCAAGTGCAAGGTGTTGCACTTGGGTCAGGGCAATCCCAGATTATGCATACAGACTGAGAAGAAATCTTTGAGAGTAGCCGTGTGGAGAAGGCTTAGGGGTTCTGGTAGATGAGAAACTTAATGTGTGCCAGCAGTGTGCACTTGCAGCCCAAATGGCCAACTGTATCCTGGGCTGCATCAAAAGAAGCTAGTCTTTGCGAGGGAAGTGGTTGTTGCTCTCTACTCTACTCCTCATGAGGCCCCACCTGGGGTAGGGCGTCTAGGTATGAGGCTCCCAACACAGGAAAGATATGGAGCTTGTGTAAAGACAGTCCAGAGATGGGCCATGAAGATGATCTGAGAGCTGGAGCACCTCTTCTAAGAAGACGGGCTGAAGGAGCTTGGCTTGTTCAATCTGGAGAAGAGAAGGCTGCAAGGAGACCTTATTTCGCCTTCCAGGATTTAAAGGGATGTTATAAATAAGAATGAAATCAACTTTATACACAGGTAGACAATGATAGGAAAAAGGGGGAATGGTTTTAAACTAAAGGAAGGGAGATTTAGGTTAAATGTTGGGGAAGTTTTTCACTGAGGGGGTGTTGAGATGCTGGAACAGGGTGCCCAGAGAGGTTGTGGATCCCTGTCCTCAGGGGTTTTCAAGGCCAGGCTGGATGGGGCTCTGGGACCTATTCTGGTGCTTGATCTAGCGGTTGGCAGCCATGCCTGTGGCAAGGGGTTAGGGCTAGATGATCTTTGAGGTCCCTTCCAACCGAAGCCATTCTATGATACTAGATTCAGGACCCTTGTAGGCAGGAAGCCACTCTAATAGATCCACCTTGACAGATCATTGCCTTTGTCACCTGAAGGAGAGAGTTAACCAGTGGTTCCTAGTGGTTTTGTAATTGCTGGGTTATGACTTCACAGAAGAAAGAAATCTATCGATTTTATAGTTCAATTTTGCTTTTCTTTTGTGTCTTCCCACAGGACACAGAACATAAGTGTTCTTTGGTTTGTGGTCGCAAACTCAACTGTGGACTTCATAGATGTGAAGAGCCTTGTCACCGGGGCAGTTGTCAAACCTGCTGGCAAACAAGTGTGTACAATAATGCTTTTTTTTTTTCAGATGTTATAGAAATGTATTCACTTTAATTGGTCAGAGTTGGACATAGAATTTGATCAGAACCTGAAGATTGTAGTTTGCTCTCATTGTTCCATTGTTTTTTTTATAGTGGAAAAGCAAGTTATTCTATTTTAGTTGAGTTTTGTAACTTTATTGAATTTTACTTGAATTAAAGTGAAATGTGTTCAGTTACATTGATCCAGCAGTCGCTTAAACTTTGAGGACAATCATGCAAGAGTAAAAAAGAAAAGTTTGGAATTCTGAAGTTGATGGAACTCTTCTGTTTACAAGTTAGTAAATTTTTTTAGGTACTGGAATGTATAGCAAAATCTGGTTAGGTGTTTAAAAATCGGACTTTACCAAGTTGATGTGCTAGTGATTTTTCTCTAGACGGACTGTCTGTGGAAGTAGATGTCAGTTGTGTATCTTAGGCTTTCTGGTCCTAGATGGTGGAATTACTAAAGAATTGCTTCAAATAGATTGATAACCATGAGGTACTATTTTATTACGACTAATAAGCTACAGATTTGAGTTGGTGCGGTAGCTTTGTATGAGTATGTAGTCTTTTAAAATCTATGTCAGATTAAGATGCTAGTTTTTCACAACTGCTTCTCTCCACTTGATGTAGGAAACTGTATGTTCATTATTTCGCGCCTTTATAGTGCTGAATACTAAGCTTTCCGATCTTGGCCGGAAATGGACAGAAGAATGCTTTTGTATTTTAGAGCACATGCTGGTAGGACGTTTCTTTAGAAAACAAATCTTACTGTGTCCAAACATTGCTCTTAAAAAAGCAAAATAGTAACCTGGAAGTCTCACAGGTCATTTCAGTAACTTCATTCTAGTGAAGGCAGAGCAAACATAGTCAGAAGAGACTTGGTGACCCTTGGAAAGATGTTGAATGGATCAGAAGTGCAGGTAGTGTTCTCCTCCCTCTCCCAGTTCAAGGTGGGAATCCAGGAAGGAGAAGAGCAGGTAATGTGAATGAGTGTGGTATCAGCTCTACAGCCAATCAGAGTTTGGGGTTCTGTGGTGTTAGATGCACCTTTGTGAGATCAAGCATGCCAACATCGTGTGACACGAGAGACCAGGTGTGGCAAGAGTGTTCTGGGCAGCAAGCTGGCTGGACTTATTAGCAAGCTTTGAACTAGATTCAGAGAGGGAAGGGGATGTATTTCTGAATGATGGAGAGAGACAGGGAACACTGTCGTTCTAGGAAGCAGCAGGGAGAAATCTCAGAATTATTCCAAAGGAATAACCACATGCATCAGTACAGGTTAGGGGATGACTTGCTGGAGAGGAGTTCTGCAGAGATGGACCTGGTGGACAGCAAGTTGACCATGAGCCAGTAGTGTGCCCTTGTGGCCAAGAAGGCCAGTGATATCCTGGGGCGCATTAAAAAGCGTGTGGCCAGCAGGCTAAGGGAGGTTCTCCTCCCTCTCTGCTCTGCCCTGGTGAAGCCACATTTAGACTACAGTATCCAGTTCTGGGCTCCCCCGTTCAAAAAAGACAGGGATCTCCTAGGAGGAGTCTAGCGGAGGACCACGAAGATGATTAAGGGCCTGGAGCATCTCCTGTATGAGGAAAGGCTGAGTAACCTGAGTCTGTTCAGCCAGGGAAAAAGAATACTGAGAGGGAATCTGATAAATGTTTGTAAATGTCTGAAGGAAGGTGGGAGGCAAATGGGTGAGGCCAGGCTTTTGGTGTTGTGTAGTGATGGGACAAGGAGTAATAGCCTAAAACTTGAACATAGGAAGTTTTGTACTATCATGCAGAAAAACTTCTTTATGTTGAGGGTGACAGAGCAGTGAAACAAGTTGCTCAGAGAGGTTGTGGAGTCTCCTTCTGCGAAGATCATAGAATTACTCAGGTTGGAAAAGACCTTCAAGATCATCAAGTCCAATCGCAACCTAACCATACTACCCTAACTCTAGCAACTCTCCACTAAATCATGTCCCTGAGCACCATATCCAGGCAGTTTTTTAAACACATTCAGGGATGGTGACTCAACCACCTCCCTGGGGAGCCTATTCCAGTGCTCAACAACCCTTTCTGTAAAGAAGTTTTTCCAGATATGCAACTTAAACTTTCCCTGGTGCAACTTGAGTCCATTTCCTCTCGTCCTCTCACCAGTGAGAAGAGACCAGCCCTGCTCTTGCTGTAATCACCTTTCAGGTATTGGAAGAGAGCAATAACGTCTCAGCCTCCTCTTCCCCAGAATAAACAGCCCCAGTTCCTTCAGTCTCTCCTTGTGGGGCATATTCTTCAAGCCCTTCACAAGCCTTGCTGCCCTTCTTTGGACCTGCTCCAGCACCTCAGTGTCCTTCCTTTTGAGGTGCCCAAAACTGAACACAGTACTCGAGGTGGTGCCTTCACCAGTGCCGAGTACAGGGGCAGGATTGCTTCCCTAGTCCTGCTCACCTCACCATTCCTGATTCAAGCCAGGATGCCATTGGCCTTCTTGGCCACCTGGGCACGCTGCTGGCTCACATTCCATCAGTGGCCAACTGTCCATCAGTACACCAAGGTCCCTTTCCATCAGGCAGCTTTCCAGCCACTCCTCCCCAAGCCTGTAGGGTTGCCTGGGGTTGCTGTGACCCAAATGCAGGATCCAACCTTTGGCCCTATTGAAACTCATATAGTTTAGCTTGGCCCATCGATCCAGTCTATCCAGGTCCCTCTGTAGTGCCTTTCACCCCTCTGGCAGATCAACACTCCCTCCCAACTTGGTGTCATGTGCAAACTTACAGAGGGTGCGCTCAATCCCCTTGTCAAGATTGTTAATAAAAATTTTAAATAGAAGCGGCCCCAGTACTGAGCCCTGGGTACATCAGTTCATAAACTGATCAAGAGGATCCATATAGTGCTAAATGGCATGAAGGATACAAAAGAGATTCAAGGTCAAAGTCTACAGAGTGATGCCCTTTTGATAATTTTGTCTGAAATCTTCCCAGCACCATGTGCAGGTCTGGGCAAAAGGATGAAATCTGATCACGTGCATGAAAGAATGATAAAAGAATGAAAATTCAAAATTAGCAGGAGCTGGAAAGAAATGCGGACTAGCTTCTTCCAAATCAGAATAGGGTCAGACATGTAAAGAAAGAAAACAAGAAGGTGTAGAAAGGATTTTGCATGAGTGTGAGAGGCAAAATTTGGATGGTGTGCTTTTGGAAAGGGAATTCAAGAAATCTCCCTGTTTTTGAGTCAATGATACAATAAGAACAGCTTTTTACTTTACAAGATCATTACTTCTGCTCCAGTTTAAGATGTTGTCAAAGAACCACTCTCTAAAAGAAAGCATATTTCTTATGAAATTACTGTAGTCCAGTTATCTTGTAGGAGGCACAGGAAATGATGATTTCACTATTGTGGTTCTTAATATTAAAAAAAAAAAAAAAAAAAAAAAGCTAGAATATAACATTTGCCTTTTCTTTTAATGCTTCTCTTAGAAGAGAAGTACAAATACAGAGTTACATCTCTTTTGTGGTTTGCTTTTCAGGTTTTGATGAGTTGACTTGTTACTGTGGGGAATCAGTGATTTACCCCCCTGTTCCTTGTGGCACTCAGCCACCAGAGTGCAAAAAAACATGCACTAGGCCACATGACTGTGATCATCCAGGTAAGTCAAGCTATTCAGTTTTGGAAAAAAAAATAAATTCAAAACGTTGTAAAGCATACATGGGTCTGTTTGAAAATATATTTACCCTTTTGTTAGCTATTTTTGCAGTGGATTAATATTTTCAAAAGTCTATACCTAAAAACTAACTAAAAAATTTGCCATGAGTAACTGTAGTGGTACTTTTAACTCATAAAACAACACATTATTCTTTCTGATCCAGAGAGCAATATTTACACATCATTAATAGTCACAACACATTAAACCATGTGTGTCCAACCTTTTGGCTTGCCTGGGACGCATTGAGTAAAGAGGAGTTGTCTTGGGCTGCATATCCATGAGTTTCTCCGAAAGTAATGCCTCATTTATTTCCATGGAAACTACAACTGATACAAAGAAAACAGTCACACTGTTTTTCAATGTAGTCACCACCATTAGCTATGTGTTTTCACCAGCAATGAACAAGAGCCTGCACGCAAGCTCATGGAAAATCTGTGCCAGTAGAGGCGACTCGCTGTTGCCGCTGCTGAAACAAACCACCTACTGCCTCATTATGCTCACATCCACTGTTTGGTTTCCATAAACGTTCAGCAAGGGTTGATGAATGTCAGTGGGTGCCATTTTTTCTGCATAGAGGAATTCATTGACACGCCTTTGCTTCATATGCATTTCGATGTCAGACTCCATTTTGTCAGTTTGCCCCTTTGCTACCATCTGTCACGTGGCAACAAAGTGTAACAGAATATTGGTGGGAACATTCAGCCTCTTCTGCAATACTACTAGCATCCACCTTTGATGTCATGGGTTGACATAATAAAACAGGAGACATTACTTTTGGAGCAGCCCTCATAAAATGTACAGTATCATTAATATAGAGGTAACAAAATATTTCAGTTTTTAATATTTTTCTTAAAACATTAAAAAAAGGGACAAAAACAGAAAACCAGTTGGATATTTGACCTTGTTTTGTGAAACTAATGCAGTCTCATTCAGTGACAGTGGTTGCCATTCTCAGTGAGATCTCAAGATTGTTCATAAATGTGCGTACTGCCGAAAAAAGCAATGGCATGAGTAAGGTGTAACTGTGAAGCGAAGGGTAATTTTCCTCTGGTAGGGAAGGTCTTATGAAAGTGCAGTAGAGAGACATGATCAGATTTTTGAGATGAATATCTGATTTCAACTCTATACATTCCATTTTAATATTTTCAGGGAACCTATTTATCTCAACTGAAAATGATGTCACAAACAGAAATTGATGATGATCTTTTGCAATCTTGAAAGCAATTTTCAAATTCTTTTATCAAAATGGAAGGCATGGCTGCGTATACTTTGCTATCCAGAGCGCTGTGTTTAGCCAGTGTATCAAAATGTATAGAATTAGTTGCAATGGCTGGAGTCAGTGCTGTCCTCCCCATGCCCCAATTTCAGTCGACACAGTGTTAATAGTGCACTGTTAGTTTGGTGGTTGTTGAGCAATGAGTGTGTGCCTGGAACCACCTGTGGTGAAGAGCTTCTACCTTTACAGCGGGGAGTGGGCTGCATGCAGCCTGCAGGCCACATGTTGGTCATGCCTGTGTTAAATGTTTCATTTAATTAGGGATAACGTGTTCTATTGAAAGAGCAGAATAATCTAGTGAGCAGTAGTGAATAGTTGGTTTCTGAGTTCCTTGAAATTACATTGACTGAAAACCTGTGCTATAGCACAGGTTGGACAGATATGTTTGGTTATATTCTGTCTAATAGTGTAATCCTGCTCATAAGTTACAGATGTTTTCTATTCTCTGCTATTCATTTTTGAAAATGCAGAAGAATATTCACCTAAAAATCTGCCATTGTAATTTTTAAATACTATTTTAAAGAACAAATTATCCTTGCATGAAGCATCTTTCCTCCCATTAGTTGTGTACTAATGAAATACCAACTCATATGTAATAATCCATAGTGTCTCTTTTAAGGCATTTGACTAAAGTATGGTAATAAAACTGTTTTTTTATCTGTGGCTGCAGTGTACCATTCATGTCATAGTGAGGAGAAGTGTCCACCCTGTACCTATCTCACTCAAAAATGGTGTATGGGCAAACATGAAGTAAGTCTTAGTGTTTTTGTATTCTAAATAATGTGTAGCTTGAAAATAGTTACTGAAGTTCAGGATGTACTTTTATGTTTATGTAACTTAAGGGAAAACCATGTGATGTTTCAGTTTCTAAGACTGTTGAGTCATATTTTCATGGCTTCTTTGGAATGAAAGATATTACTGGAGTTGGTATTTAATATGATTAAATAGGAAAAGTCTTATCTTTTATGCCATGTGTATTCATGCTAACTGATATTATTGGACTATGACATAAAGAACACAGTCTTTGTCCTAAGTATTTTAGTATTACATTTATTGTGTGGATAATGCCAAATAAAGGTGTGAACAATAGAAGTGCTTTGAGATTTGCTGCTGTAATTATTGATTTTCTTTTGTGTTGTCTTTCTCCTCCCCTCTTTCAGCTGCGAAGCAATATTCCCTGTCATCTCACTGACATTTCCTGTGGACTTCGCTGCAATCAAATGTTAAAATGTGGAATGCACAAATGTAAAAGAATCTGTCATAAAGGGGAATGTCTTATAGATGAAGAGTGTAAACAGCCATGTATTATTCCAAGACTATATTGTAATCATCCCTGTATGGCTCCATGTCATCCTTCTTCATCCTGCCCAACAACATCTTGCTGCGCAAAGGTTAGGTGTAGAAAATTAACTGCAAATTCACTAGCAAGTTGTATAATTTAAATATGAGCCAAAAACAATAGTGATAAAAAGTGACGTTTTTTTAATAGCAAAAATGTCACACTATTGATATAAACTTAAAATATTGAATAATATGATGGAGTGTGTTTGTTTGTTTTTTTTAATTATTTATCATTAAAGTAGTCACTATTCAGTAGGAGCGCAATTCACCTCTCTCACTTCCCTCCCTGAACAAAAAAAAAAGTTTAAACCAACTGCTGTCTTGTGTAATGCAACAGGTTGATCTTCAGTGTGAATGTGGAAGAAGAAAGGAGAGTATGATTTGCTCAGAAGCATCTAATACATATCAGAGGTTTGTACTATAATAATTATTTTACTTCTGTTACTGGATCTTTGCAGTTTGATTGGATTTCAGTATTAGCAATATATTTTATTCACGAAGTTTTTCACACTTTTTTAATACTTACACCTACAGATTCTTTTTTTCCTGTTCCTCTGAGCTTCCATACCAGCCATGCTGTACTGCAACACATTTCTCTTTTTGCTGTCAGTCTCTGTGTTGGCATGTCACAGCTTGCATTTTCCATCTGTGGAATTCTAATTCAGACATCTGAACGTAGGTGACGATATCTAACAGTCCACGTGTGAGTTGCTGTTAAAATTCCCATTAATGTCTGATGGAACCTAGTCAGTACAGATGATGGAATCTAAAGCTGAAATAGGCAGCTAAATTTAGGTAGTTGAATAACTTCTTAGGTTTCATTGACTGTTATGAGAGCTTTGGTTCTTAATATCTAAATCTTGTTTTCAGTATGCAAGCTGAATCCTATTTAACTTTTTTTTTTTGCAATAAATTGGTCTCTAAATCCCATTTCTGAACTACATTTATTTTTATCTTATGTCAGAGGGTGAAGAAGGGACAAGGAAAACAAGAATCAAGTCAAACTTTGGAAGTTATGAAGTAGAAATAGCAAAATAGGGACAGTAATAACTTTTGAACTCTGGCTGTGATTGGGAGAGAATAGAAAAAATAATTTGGAGGGTTAAAATGCAACAAAAATTGTGCTCTGCGTACCAGTTTATAGGAGAGAGCAGATGTAGATACTTCTTGTCTTTCAAAGAAAGCTTCTTAATGATTTTTTCAGCTCTTTTATTTGAGAAACTATCCCAGCTTGAGGATGTATTGCTTTTCTTACTGATCAATGCCCAGACTTAAATTCTTCAGAAGATGGCTTAGCATCTACTTAATAGGTTCTTAGTACTGTGAAAATGCATTAATCAGAAGCATTAAAGACCAACAGTAAGTAGACTTACAGGAATGGTGTGATTTATATGATTTTTTTTTCCACTACTAATGTAAGCCAAAAGATTGGCTCAACATTGAATTGCCATTTAGAATTGGCATGAGCTTGTCATTAATGATAAGCTGGACGGTAACTGCACTGCAAGTTCACGTCTTTGAAGCCTGTTATATTTCCACTGTTTCTGAGGCTCAGGCACTCCAAAAATACTCATACAGGGAAAATGGTGTATGTGAAGTCAGTGAGAATCTTTGTGTATGTATAAGCCAAGTCAATAGGAAGGAAACGAAGTACTGGTCAGTTTAAAGCGTTTATATTTCTTGGTTCACACGTCTAATTCTCTGACTTTGCATTAACTGATATTACCAACGAATTAACCATGTGATGTTAGCAAAAACAGTGTCTAATGCTTGCAAATTTTATATGATAATTCTAACTGTTCAGATTGCTGAAACATTAAAATACTCTGGTTTTATGGGAATTTGGTTTGAATTTTTCCACCATCTTCATTTTTGAGAAAAAAATAGAAAACCAAACTACTGTGGTACTGCTGTGGAGACTTCACCAAGCTAATAGAGTGTACAGGTTTCTCAAAAATGTTACTGAGAGTGTTTCACCAAGTTCAAAGCTGATTAATATCACACAAAGTGTGCCCAAAGGAACAGGAAAGGGTCTCTGGAGCTCTGTATACGTGATATAGGTGCTGTTGTCCTGTCGTCTAATGGCCTGTTGCTTTGTCACAATCTGATAAATTTGAAGCTGGTAATGAAAACTAATACTCTTCTTTTTCAGAATAGCTGCTATATCTATAGCCACTAAGTTAACGGATCTGCAGCTTGGAGATTCAGTGGAAATCAGTAGACTTATTACAAAAAAGGAAATGAAGCAGGCCAGGTAAGGACAGGCTTGTAGAAACATGAAATCCTTCTGAGTATATGAAGAATAGATGACTTGGAAAATGCATAGTATTATCAGCAGAATCCTGGTTAGAAGACTTCTAATAACCTGGCTCTACTTTAATACTGCTATTAGAATGTTTTACTGTTTTTTATCTGTGTTTGCTTTAATGTAGAATGAGCTCTCTATCATTGCTTAGCTTCTTGTTATAATAACATCGTATTAGTTTCAGAGTTTCCCTCAGCAGACTGAGAATCACAGAATGATTGAGGTTGGAAGGGACTTCTGGAAGTCAGCTGGTCCCAACTCCTTGCTCTGGAGTGCAGAGGCAGGGCCTACTAGACACTAAGGACAGAGACTGCTCAACTGCTCTGGACAACCTGTGCCAGTGCTCGGTCACCTGCACCTATATATATATTATACATATATATAATTAGTATTTCCTGATGATCAGAAGGAACTTCCTGTGTCTCAATATGTGCCCATTGTCTCTTGTCTTGGCTCTGGATGCTACTGAAAGGAGCCTGAGTCTGTTCTCTTTGCACCTTCCCTTGAGAGATTTAGATAAATTGATAAGATCTTTGCCAAGCTTCTTCTCTAGTCTGAACAGTCTTGGTTCTCTCAGCCTTTCTCAGCATAGGACAAGTACTGCAGTCCGTTCATAATCCTTGTCAACCTTTTGTTAGACTCCTTTTGGTATGCTGAAGTGTCTCTAGTACAGAGGAACCCAGAACTGGACGCAGTACTCAGGATTAGCCTCACCGGTGCTGAGTAAAAGGGAGGGATCACATCCATTGACATATTGGCGATATTTTGTCTAGTGCAACCCAGAATACCATCAACTTTTTGTGTTGCAGGGGCATATTACTAACTCATGTTCAACTTTTTGTCCATGAGGTCCAGAAACTCTTCAGAGTTCATCTGAATTTTCTCAGATTGCTGTTAGTATTCTTTTCTGGCAAAAGGGCTTATTTTTCCCCAGCCATTATCTTACTATTTAGAATAATACTTCTATTACCCTTGTTAGATTTCTTCAATTTATATATTGATTTTTGCTGTCATATTGGCTGTCACTGCAAATCTGTTTTTCATTTTTAAGAAACAGAAACACTTGTGACTGAAGTTTGGTGGTTTTTCTGTATCTCGTAATGTTCCTTCAGAAATGGAATAGCTTGTTTTATTTTAGTATCATTTATTCAAGGAATTGTCAAGTTTCTCCAACTTCATTCTGTCTGTAATTTGATTTCCTTAAATCTTTGCTTTTTGAAGTCCCTAATTTTTTTAAATTTTTGTTGCCATCTCCTCTGAATTGTAAATTATTTCAATCTGTTATGTGTATTAAAATCTGATCTGTTATTAGCTGTATTATCTGATCTTATACAATACATTATTCTCATATATTCTTATGTCTAGGCTGTGATGATATGACAGCAACAAAACTGGTTGAAAAGTGTAAGGAGAAGCTGTGAATCTAATTGTATTTTTTCTTAATTCAGGTTGCAATGCGATGAAGAATGTTTAGCTCTTCAGAGGAACAGGTGGGCAACAACTTACTTGCCTTTTTCCAAAAAACTCCAGATTTAATAAGTTAATGCAATGTGGAAAAAATTTATTTCCTGTATGACCTACGGAACTGATAAACGTGGAGGTGATTCTTGTGTTACAGAATCACAGAATCGTCAACGTTGAAAAAGTCCTCCAAGATCATCTAGTCCAATTGTCCACCTACCACCGCTATTGCACACTGAACAGTGTTCCTAAGTACTACATCTACCCTTTCCTTAAACATCTCCAGGGACAGTGACTCAGCCACCTCCCTGGGAAACCTGTTCCAATGCCTGACCACTCTTTTAGAGAAGACATTTTTCCTAATATCCAGCCTGAACCTCCCTTGGCACAACTTAAAATCATAGAAAGCTTTAATATAGACTTATAGAATCACCAAGGTTAGAAAAGACCTACAGGATCATCCACTCCAACCATCCACTTATCACCAATAGTTCTCACTAAACCATGTTCCTCAACTCAATGTCTAAACGTTCCTTGGACACCTCCAGGGTCAGTGACTCCACCACCTCCCTGAGCAGCCCATTCCAGTGCCTGACCAGTCTTTCGGAAAAGTAGTATTTCCTAACGTCCAGCCTGAATCTCTCTTGGCGCAACTTGAGGCCATTCCCTCTAGCATGTATCACACGTTACACAAGACAAGAGACCAAACCCCAGCTCACCACAACCTCCCTTCAGGTGTAGTTATAGAGAGCAGTGAGGTCTCCCATGAGCCTCCTCTTCTCCAGACTAAACAATCCCAGCTCCCTCAGCTGCTCTTCATAAAGGTCTGTGCTCCAGACCCCTCACCAGCTTCACTGCCCTTTTCTGGACTCGCTCCAGGGCCTTGATGTGTTTCTTGTAGTGAGGAGCCCGAAACTGAACACAGTACTCAAGGTGCGTCCTCAACAGAGCTGATTACAGAGGAATGATCACTTCACTTGTGCTGGTAAACCTATTTGTGATACAAACCAGGATGTCACTGCCCTTCCTGGCCACTGGGTACACTACTGGCTCGTGTTCAGCTGAGCATTGACCAATACCACCAGGTCTTCTACACAGTCTTCCAGCCTCTCTGCCCCAAGCTTGTAACGTTACCTGGAGTTGCTGTGGCCAAAGTGAAGGACCCGGTGCTTGGTCTTCTTGAACCTCATCCTGTTGGCTTCAGCCCAGCGATCCAGCCTGTCCAGATCCCTCTGTAGGGATAATAACTTGAGGCCATTCCCTCCTATTGTTAGTTACATGGGAGAAGAGGCTGACCCCCAGCTCACCGCAACATCCTTTCAGGTAGTTGTAGAGAGCAATAGGGTCTCTCCTGAGCCTCCTCTTCTCCAGACTAGATGATCCCAGTTCTCTCAGCTGCTTCTTGTAAGGCATTTGCTCCAGGCCCCTCACCAGCTTTGTTGTTGTTCTCTGTACACGCTCCAGGGCTTCAATGCCTTTCTTGTAGTGAGGAGCCCAAAGCTGAGCACAGTACTCAGTACTCAAGGTGAGGCCTCCCCAGAGCTGAGCAGGGGGGGGACAATCGCCTTCCTGGACCTGCTGGCTACACTGTTTGATACAAGCCAGGATGTCGTTAGTCTTCTTGGCCATCTGGGCACACTGCTGGCCTCAGGTCTGTTTCTTCCACACAGACTTCCAGCCACTCTGCTCTAAGCATGTAATGTTGCATGGGGTTGTTGTGGCCAAAGTACGGGACCCGGCACTTGGTCTTGTTGTACTTCATCCCATTGGCCTCAGCGCATCGATACTGTCTATCCGCATCACTCTGAGGTGCCTACCTACCCACAGGCAGATGGACACTTCCTCCCAACTTAGTGTCATCTGCAAACTTACTGAGGTTTCACTCAATGCCCTCATCCAGGTCATCAATAAAGATACTAAACAAGACAGGCCTTAGTACTGACCGCTGGGGAGCACCACCTGTGATCAGCTGCCACTTGAATTTTACTCCATTCACCACAAATAGGGATCTGTATTGAGCTATCTGAGATTTAATAGTATAGTATATTGAAGAGTCCTAAATATTAGTATCGAACATATAAAACCTGATCTTTTATATGCTGTTTATCTATATTGGTAACTCATCTCTACTCTTCGGCGAAAAAATGTTTCAGATTGATTTTTTTGTTTGTTTATGTGTGGTGTTTTTGCTTTTTTTCTCTCCTACTCTTGAATTCAGGCGACTTGCTGATGCTCTTGAAATAGATGATAATTCTGACCCTTTTAACACTCGTTCTTCTGGACCAAAGTACAGTGACCTTTTAAAAGAGGATGCCAGGTATGTGTTTTGATGATGATGGGTGTCAGATAAACAGTGTAGAGAGCAAGATGGGAAATTGATCATCATTCTATTCTCTTTCAGAAACCAAGATTTTCACTTTCTTACTATGTTAAATATCTTGTATATATTTCCCTCATGTATGCTCTTTCTTTTTCTTTTGAGTACAATCAAATCTCACCTAGCCTTCATCTTGCTACATTAAACAAACTAACATCTTTAGTTTCATGTTTTTAAATTACTTCTGTTTTCCTGTTAGCTATTCTCTACACATACTACAGTGTTTAGGATTGACCAGAATCCTGTATTATATTCCAGATGCCTTAAAAAATAGATGTAATACTTTTTTCCCTTCATGAAAGTATTTCTGTTGATTCATTCTAAAATTTTACTTGCATTTTCTTCTTAGCTGCTTTATATTGGTAAATTGATTCTCAAAATAAAGTAAAGCACTCAGGCTATTCTTCTCACTGAATCTTGGCCCTAAGCAAAAGGTTTTGTCTGTCTCAAACGATTTTTGCACACTGAAATATTGAATTTCATTTATCTTGCTATAGTCTGAAGTATAAATTAGTTTCTCCCTGAATTAACAGATCTACAGCAGCAAACTTCTAATTGTAGAGCTAAGGCATTGATGTTTTCTTTCTTGATCACTCTTGGTGGTGAAACATTTGACTTTCCCTCCAAATGGCAAAATCTACAAAGTATACAAGTTACAGAATTTTTTTTCCAGCAGCTCAGAATTCTCTGTAAGTTGTAACAAGTGGAATGACTTGCAACAGGCTTCATTCTCTTCAGGCTAATCATGGAATCACCAAGGTTGGAAAAGATCTCCAAGATCATCCAGTCCAACCATCCACCTATCACAAATATTTCCCACTAAACCACGTCCCTCAGTACGTGAGCACCTCCAGGAGCAGTGACTCCATCACCTCCCTGGAGAGCGTGTTCCAGTGCCTGACCATTCTTTCAGAGAAGATGATTTTCCCAATACGCAACCTGAATGTCCCTTGTCACAACTTGAGGCTGTTCCCTCTAATCCTGTCACTAATTACCTGGGAGAAGAGTCCAACGCCCTCTTCGCCACAGCCTCTCTTCAGGTAGTTGTAGAGAGCAATAAGTTCTTATCTGAACCTCCTCTTCTCCAATGTTTTTCTAATGGATTTGTTATTCTTGGCCTTCCAGAATCTTTGCTACCACCAGAGCCTGCCAATATTGCTTGTTAACTTTATGCTTCTTTCCACCCTTCAGTGTGAGTTCATGTTTTTGTGTAGCTTGGAGTACAGAATGTACTTCCTTGCATATTGACCTAGCACTCCCCTTTACTTATGTTAAAACAGTTTTGTGAGGCTTGCTGCCAAACTTGGATAGACAAAACTACACAGAATTGAGAAGAGGCTTTTTATTTTTTCATCGTGGCTTTATCTGATGAAATCAAATGAAAATTTGAAACGCTAAAGGAAATCTTGCCTGTGCTTTGTCCGCCTTAATGGTAGAGGTATGAACAGCCTGAAATTAGATTAGTCTGAAATTAGCCTGATTACAATCTATTTTAAAGGGAGATTTTAAAGATTCTGGAAATAGACTTAAAGTGCTTACCTCACCTTTGATCACACATGTGGAAAATCACAACTCTGCCACTGTGTGGTATCACAGAATGTCAGGGATTAGAAGGGACTTCAAAAGATCATCTAGTCCAACCCCCCTGCCAGAGCAGGAACACCTAGATTAGGTCACGCAGGAATGCATCCAGGTGGGTTTTGAATGTCTCCAGAGAAGGAGACCCCACAGCCTCTCTGGGCAGCCTGGTCCAGCGTTCTGTTATCCTCACTGTGAAGTTTTTCTCATATTTATGTGGAACCTCCAAGATTCCAGCTTGCACCCATTGCCCATTGTCCTGTCATTGGATGTCACTGAGAAGAGCCTGGCTCCATCCTCCTGATGCTCTCTTTACATATTTATAAACGTTAATGAGATCGCCCCTCAGTCTCCAAGCTAAAGAGACCCATCTCCCTCAGCCTCTCTTTGTAAGGGAGATGCTCCACTCCCTTAATCATCTTTGTGGCTCTGCGCTGGACTCTCTCAAGCAGTTCCCTGTCCTTCTTGAACTGAGGGGCCCAAAACTGGACACGATATTCCAGTTATGGTCTCACTAGGGCAGAGTAGAGGGGGAGGAGAACCTCTCTCGACCTCCTAACCACATCCCTTCTGATACACCCCAGCGTGTCATTGGCCTTCTTGGCCACAAGGGTACAGTGCTGGCTCATGGTCACCCTGCTGTTCACCAGGACCCTCAGGTCCCTTTCCCCTGCACTCCAACAGGTCAGTCCCCAACCTGAACTGGTACCTGGGGTTGTTCTTGCCCACATGCAAGACTCTACACTTGCCCTTGTTATGTTTCATTAAATTTCTCCCTGCCCAGCTCTCCAGCCTGTCTAGGTCTCTCTGGATGGCAGCATAGCCTTCTGGCATGTCACTCTTCCTAGTTTTGTGTCATCAGCAAGTGACAGTATGTAAAAAGCCCAAAAAAAGGTAGTGAGGTCCAGCTTCTGCTTGTTAAGGAGGTAGTAAAACTGTGGATTTTAGATGATGCCCATTAAAATTAGTTTCTGTACAGCTCTACTCCAACTCATTTAACCTGCAGAGAATTAACATTCTCTCAGTCAGCTGGTAAAATCTGCTTTTTTTTCCCCCATCTGAGTACTTCAGTCTTGACTATCTTGAAATTTTTTTTTGAAAGAATGCTCGCTTGATTAATATTGCTGGTCACTTTCAGTTAATAATTCTTGATGCTTGTAGACCATCTCATTGGATTGCTGTTTCCATTTTTTTTCTTCCGTGGACATTTCATCTTAAAATTTGAATGTTCATGGCTGTTATTTAATTCAGTGTTTACTTTCTGACTCTGGGTTTAAGTATGTTCTGAATGGATCATTTTTTTTTTTTTAGCTACTGATTTTTGTGTTAGCGTTCTTTCCAAAATCTCACACTGCATGTGCTGACTTTGTTTCATAGTCTAGATGTCTGGAGTAACCTTTATTTTTAACCATAAAGGTCAACCCTACAGACTGTTTTTTGGAATTCTCTGAGTTATATAATACTTTCCTCAACTGAAGATTCAGGGTTTCTGATAACTCCATTCAATGTCTTACTCATTTGATGAATGGGGACCTGTTATAAAACTTTGAAGGTTTTCCAATGATAGGCTGAGTCCATTTTAGCATTGATCTAGTGATTTTGGTAGACAAGCTACTCAGCATTGTCATTTTGCATATTTGCTTGAGACTGCTTGATCCTTTGCTCATACCTTCACTTCAGCTTTGGTTCTGTAGCTTTGGTTGATGAAATTCAGACATAATTAACAAAATAATGTTGTCTTGCTATGAAGTGGTGCCCTTGAAGTAGTAACTTTATTTACTACTAACTTTGAGATAGGAAATCTTCAGGTACCCTTTTTCTGTGTGAAGATGATGTGCTAACAAATGTTTACCTTACTCTTGAAGTTAGTTTACCTGGTCATTTAAAAACAGAGTGTAAAGCTTACTCTGACAGATTCAATCTACTGTGATTAATTAGGGTAAACTAATTACAAAAATGCTTAATATGTCATATCAAGAATATTTTGTTTCCTTGCAGTTAGTCTTATTCTTCTATTGTTTTCATTAATTCACCAGCCAGTGCACTTTTTTCCTATCTTAGAAAAGAAGTTCACTCTGTAAACCCAATACTTGTTTTTATGTCTAATCATATAATCCACGTGAATTGCCTTAATGACAGGTAGTAGAAAAACACTGAAATGACAGATTTAAAACCTTCATTTTACTGATCTGAAAATCTAGAGTTGTATTGTCAGACAGTAGCGCTGTATTGTAGAATTTTATGCTGGATTCCAAGGCCTGAAGGGAAAATAATTCAAGATTTTCATAATAGTGATGACATAAATGAACATTTTAAAATGCTGATTGAGTTATGTATAAACCGAAGCACACTCTAAACTCTTGTATTTGCCTTAGTTAATTGAGATCTTTAATTTTGTTATTGGTAAAAATAATGTTAAAAAAATAAAGTCACTGCGTCTTTGTACATTCAGTTGCCTCATTTATCTAGTATGTTGTTCTTGCAGGAAAGATTTAAAATTTGTCAGTGATGTTGAGAAGGAGATGAGAACGCTTGTGGAAGCTGTGAATAAGGTCAGTATTTGCGTGTTCCTTGAGTTATTAAAAGGAGCAGTTTTGTCCAGTTTGGGAGGAATCTGAATAATGTTTACTAAGCTTTAACACTAGTAGCTAGGAATTAACAGTAAATATTTTTTCGACTCTTAGAATGCGTATTTTTAATTATAAACAGAAAAAAGTTAGGATACACAGTATTGGGATCACTTCTGTCACAGCGAAGTGGTAGTTTGTTTTTTGTTTTGTTTTGTTTTTTTGTTCAAATAGTGCCAGACTTCAATGCATCAGTGTTGAGGGTTGTGATAACATCTTCATCAATGACCTGGACCCTCAGCAAGTTTGCTGATGATACAGTGCTGGGAGGAGTGGCTAACAGACCAGAAGGCTGTGTTGCCTTTCAGTGAGACTTGGACAGTCTGAAGAGTTGGGGGGGGAGGAACCTTACGAGGTTCTTCAAGAACAAATATAGGATCCTACCACCTAGAGAAGAAAATCAAATACATCAGTACAGGTTAGGAACTGACCTGCTGGAAAGGAGATATATGGAGAAGGACCTAGGGATCCTGGCAGATAACAGGTTGACTGTGAGCCAGCAGTGTGCTCTTGTGGTCAAGAAGACCAGTGTTGTCATGGGGCACATTAAAAAAAATGTGGCCAGCAGGTCAAGGGAGGTTCTCCTTCCCCTCTATTCTGCACAGGTGAGGCCACATCTGGGGTACTGTGTCCAGTTCTGGGCGCTCCAGTTCAAGGAGGACAGGGAACTACTGGAGAGAGTCCACTGTGGAGTCTTGTAAAGATTACTAGGGGACTGGAACATCTCTTATGAGGAAAGGCTGAGAGACTTGGGACTTTTTAGCCTAGAGAAGACTGAGGGTGGGGGATTCCAGTTAACACTTAGAAATATCTAAATGGCTTATGTCCAGTGAATGGGTATTCAAAACCTGCTTTTCTTTGTAGTCTACTCTAGGCTTTAGCAGGGGGATTGGACTCGATCTCCGGAGGTCCATTCCAACCCCTACAATTCTATGATTCTGTAATGGATGAGCATTTTTGAATCTCCACTGATAAGTTATTAATCATAAACATGGTGTTTAAAAATTCAGATCTTGAGAATGAAAGCCCTAGGTTCTGGTGATCCCTGTTGCAGACATTGCTTACAAATCTATAGATGTTCTCCAACATTTGATGGATGTGGTAGTCCTCCTCTTTCTAGAAGAAAACTTGGATTCAGCCGCGGTTCTCTGGCAAACTCCAGTATACCTAGAGAGGTCTATACTACAGACGGAATCATAGGCTTTTAGTAAAAGCAAAATTCTGCCTTCAGGCCTGCCACCCTAGTGCATTCCTGTCCTGCTGCAGCACCCTGCCTGAACTGATACATGAAATTCAAATAATAGATCACGGTTCCTTAGTTCAAGAAACAGTAACCTTTTGTATCAGTTTCGGTGTCCTTTTCTTTTCTCTTGCTTATGACTGCTTGGACCATAGAGCTTTAATTTGGAATTTAGAGTTAATTAGTGATTAATAAAAAAAAAAAAAAAAAAAAAGTGGAACAAGAGGACAGGAGAGCCGAAGAATATCTCTAATGTTTAATTCACAGCAGTAGCTGTGACAGTTATCTCTAGATCTGTTTCCATGACATGGGGACAGCAAGCCCACAGGCCCACCAGCCTGGAATAAAAGGAAAGAGAAAAGAGTGTCCATGGTTTGCAGGCCAGTCTGGCTCAGCCCTGTGTCTAATGAGGCAGGGAGTTCATGGACCTGCACCCTGGGAGAGAGGAAAAGGGGAAGGGTAGGGAGATAGTAGGGTCTAAAAACAGAGCAACTGCAACGATCTGAGGAGGAGCATTAATTTACTAAATGTGATCTCAGAATTCAAGATAACACAGTAGAACGTGATACAATTGGAATTGAGGCCAACAAATCAAACAAAATGAGAGAGAGAGTGTCCAAAACCAAGGCCTTACTCTATAGACTGCAGCTGAGAGCGCGGGGGAACATGTGTGCTCCTTGGCAGCAAACAAAGAGATGGGCTGGTGACCTGCCAGAAGCTCTACCTTTATTCCTCTGGCGGTGAAGTCCTCTGGGCAATGCAGCCCCTCCATTCCCCCTCTGAGAACAAAGCACCCAGAAACAGTGGTCCACGGAACCGGAACATTAACTCTTTAATTCCCAATGCTTTACATGATGTTATGATGTGGAATACCAACAATAAAAATCACAAAATCATGACAGTAACCAACTGTTAAGATTCTACAAAACAGAATATTGAGTGTCTATTGAAAAGAGAGTGTACATTGCAGAAGAGAATGAGAACTGTACACTTTTCTGTATACTTTCCCTATCTGACCTAAAGGATCATAGATTCATTAAGGTTCAAAAAGATCTCTAACACCATCTAGTCCAACTGTCCACCTACCACCAATATTGTTCACTAAATAGTATCCCTGAGTACTACATCTACCCTTTCCTTAAACACCTCCAGGGACAATGACTCAACCACCCCCCTGGGCACCCTGTTCCAGTATCCAGCCTGAACCTCCCCTGGTACAACTTGAGGTCCCTCTAGTCCTATTGCTAGTTACATGGGAGAAGAGGCTGACCTCCACCTCGCCACAATCTCCCTTCAGGTAGTTGTGGAGAATGATAAGTTCTCAGCTGAGCCTCTTCCAGACTAACCAATCCCAGTTCCCTCAGCCGCTCCTTGTGCTCCAGACCCCTCACCTGCTTTATTGCCTTTCTCTGGACACACTCCAGGGCTTTGATGTCTTTCTTGTAGTGAGGGGCCCAAAACTGAGCACAGTACTCAAGGTGTGGCCTCACCAGATGTGAGGAGCGGGGGACAATCACCTTCCTGGTCCTGCTGGCTACACTGTTTCTGATACAAGCCAGGGTGTCATTAGTCGTCTTGGCTACCTGGGCGCACTGCTGGCTGATGTTTAGCTGAGTGTCGGCCAACACCCCTAAAATCCTTTTCCTCTGTGCAGCTTTTCAGTCACTGCTCCAAGCCGCTACCCCCCAACTTGGTGTCATCTGCAGACTTCCTGAGGGTGCATTCAGTCCCCTCATCCAGGTAATCAGTGAAGATACTGAACAATATGGGCCCCAGTACTGACCCCCTGGGGAATACTTCTCATGACCGGTTGCCAGCTGGATTTGACTCCATTCAGCTCCACTACTCTCCTGGCCCAACCAGCCAGCCAGTTCTTAACCCAGCAAAGAGTATACCTGTCTAAACTGTGGGCTGCCAGCTTCTCCAGGAGAATACTGCAGGAGACAGTGTCAAAGGCTTTGTTTAAGTCTAGGTATGCTATGTCAGCAGCCTTCCCTTCATCTGTCAGGTGGGTTACCTGGTCATAGAAGGACATCAGGCTGGTCAAGCAGGACCTGCCTTTCATGGACCCATGCTGGCTAGGCCTGATCGCCTGGTTGTCTCACAGGTGCCATGTGATCTCCCTCAAGGTGACCTGTTCCATAACCTTCCCTGACACTGAGGTCAGGCTGACAGGCCTGTAATTCTCTGGATTCTCCTTACAACCTTTCTTGTAGATGGGGATCACATTAGCAGGTCTCCTGTCATCTGGAACCTTTCTGGTTGACCAGGACCACTGATAGATGGTGGACCATCACCTCCGCCAGCTGCCTTAGCACCTTTGGGTAGATCCCATCTGGCCTCATGAACTTGTGACAGTCCAGGTGGAGTAGCAGGTCTCTTCACTGTTTCCACCTGAATCATGAGGGGTTTATTCTGCTCCCCACCCCAGACTTCCAGGTCAGGAGGATGTGTACCCAAAGGAATACTGGTCTGACTCTTAAGGACAGATGTAAAGAAGGCATTGAGAACCTCAACGTTTTTATTATCCTCAGTGGTTGTTTTCCCCATCATGTCCAGTAAAGGATACTCCTTCGTTCTCCTCTTACTATTAATATTTATTTGTGAAAACATTTTTTGTTGTCCATTACTGCAGTAGCCTGGTTGAGCTCACATTAGGCTTTAGTCTTTCTGATTTTCTCCCTTCATATGCTAGCAGCTTCCTTGTACTCTCCCCAAGTTGCCTGTCCTTTCTTCCCCGGGAGGTAAACTCTTTTTTTCCTGAAGTCTCAGTGAAAGTTCTCTGTTCAGCCATGCTGGTCTTCCCTACAGGCTCATCTTATGGCACATAGGGACAGCCTGCTCCTGTGCCTTTAAGACTTATTTCTTGAGGAGTGTCCAGCTTTCCTGGACCCCTTTGCCCTTCAAGACTTACTCCCAAGGGACCTTCCCTACCAGTGTCCTGAACAGTCCCAAGTCTGCCCTCTTGAAGTCCAGCATAGCTGTCCTGTTCTGACTTCACCAAGGATTGAGAACTCTTAGGACTCTGTCCAAGACAGCTCCCACCACCACATAAAAGGCAAATTGCTCACTGTAAAGTTTCTGTCATGATCAAGATGAACAACTTACTTAGGGTCACATGGCAACCTCAAGGATGAGTTCTGCACAATCCTGCACTTCACACTGTTGGGAACTGCTATTTTGCAAGGTAAAAGTAATCCCCGGGAGACAAATTATATTTCAAAGGAGAAACAAAGATGAGTGACAGAATTCTTAAGCTTTGGAGTCTGTATAATACACGTGCAGGTTAAATATTCTTCTTTCATGAAGTCTTTAGAAGGCAAATCAAAGAGTTACCTGAGGAGTGCCATCAGAATATTTAATGTTGTATGAGGGCTGCTCCGAAAGTAATGCCTCCTATTTTTATTATGTTGGAAGATGCAATGCAGTTCCAACTCAAGTTATGGCAAATAATTTTATGCGTTTTGATACACTGGCTAAATACAGTCATGTGAACAGAGAAAAATACACAGCTGTGCTTTCCATTCTGATAAAGGCATTTGAGAACAGGTTTCAAGATTGCCAAAAAAATCTTTTTTTTTTTTTTTTTTGTATATTTGCAACTCCATTTTTGATCAACATAAATACATTACCTGCATATTTTCAAATGGAATTTGTATGGTTACAATCATATATTCAACTTAAAACTTTGGTCATGTCTCTTTACTTTTATAAGATCTATCTCAACAGAGGAAAACGTTCCTTGCTTTGCAGTCACACCTTATTCACATTATCACTTTTTGGCAGTACATACATTTGTGAACAGCTATTTTCCAGAATGAAGTACGGGAAGAATAAAATTTCATCAAAAATCTCTGACGATCACCTCGATAACTTATTAAAAGTGCAACCACTTCCATCAAAACAGTGATTGATGTATTAGGTAAACAAGGTCAGATATCCCACTAGTTTTGCGTTTTTGTTGCTTTTTTGTTTTAATAAAAAATATTGAAGATTAAAGTAAGTTTTGTTACTTATATACTTTGAAAATATTATACATTTTACGAAGACTTCTCCAGAAGTAATGACTCCTATTTTATTATGTTGGCCCATGGCATCAGAGGCACATGTTGGTGGAATGGCAATAGAGGTTGAACCTTCCTGCCAATATTCCATTACATTTTATTGCCATGCAACAGGTGACAGCAGGGGGGCAGTCTGACTGACATGGAAGTGCATATGAAGCAAAGGGGTGGAACTGAATTCCTCTGTGCAGAAAAAATCGCACCCATTGGCAGTCATCAACACTTTCTGAACATTTATGGAGACCAAACAGTGCACATGAGCACACTGATATGGTGGTGGTGTGTCTCAGCAGTGGTAACAGCAACAGTGGGTTATCTGCCCTGGTACAAATTTTATCGGTGCAGCATGCAGGCTCTAGTTTGTTGCTGGCAAAAATGCATAGCTAGTAGTGATGACTATGTTGAGCAGTAGTGTTTTGTAGCTGAGAATTTGCTCTATCAAATACTCTAAGCATGTTCTTTGTATTTTTAGTAGTTTCCATGGAAATAAATAGGAGGCATTACTTTCGGAGTGACTGTGGCCAAGACAATTCCTGTCCACTCAATGCATTCCAGGCAAGCCAAAAGGTTAGACACCCATGTCCTAAATCCTTTCTGCTTGAAGATGTGACTTATGTTCTTTATTTCTAGATGTAGAGCTTACTCCCTTGTATTAAAAGTGTTTTGCATGTTAGCCTATCAAATGTTTAGGTAGGTCTGCCTATATCAGTATTATGTCTTGTACACATTACTGTTACATATATTTACATACTTCTGCTTTGATTTGTTTATGGTTTTGCACTGTTCTTTGGATACAACTTCAACTTAACTGGATAAATGAGCAATAAAAAGGATTTTTACTCTTTTCCTTATTTACTAAACGGTCACTCTACACGTTAATACAGTTAAACTCATCTGTCATTTTATGACTTTGCTTGCCTCATGAACATCTGTTCCCCTAGATTCACCTGTATGTACTAATCTAGTACAGCAGAGTTGTCGCTATTGATGTATGTAAGCAAACAAGACAGAAAATATTCTATCATCCACTCCATCTGCATATAGAAAGAAATTCTGATGGTTTTTTTTTCTGAGCCCAGAATTATCACCACTTTTCTAAAGGAAGTCATAAATAGGTGCAGAATTTGTAGAGTGCTCTTCATCTGAACGTTTGTCTAGAATCTGTAAGTGTTGTAGTCAGTGGATAGTTTAATATTGTTTATTGATAAGTAAAGATTCTATCCTGACTGCATATAATTACTCTTAAAAGTAATAAACATGGAAAAGAGTGACCACAATTTCAGGTCTGTTTACTATTCATAATTTAGCTACTGAACAGTTTGAGAGGAGGCAGATATTAACCATCCATCTACAAGGCAGCTACAATGTATCTATCCCTAATGTTTATCTTCCTCTGTTATATATGATCTTCTGTAGGTGAATAGGTAGGTGATTTTCTGTAGGTGTAGCAGGAACCAACAATAAAGTCAGACCAGGTTGTTCAGTCAAATTCTGAAAAGCTTTCTTAAATTGGCTGCTCCCAAAGACCTTCTACTTCATGTGCCTAAAAATGCTATGTGCAGCTGATCAGCTTGTAGTTCTTGTTGTCATTGCTCTTCCTCAGCATAGGCACAACAATTTTTTTTTACAGTCATTAGGTTCATACCCAAAACTCCGCGACCTTTCAAGGATGATTCTGGCCTCTTAGAGTAATTAAATGCCCTGTATCCAGTCCTGTAAACTCGTACAGGTTCAGAATTCTCTAGCAATACCTGACTCAAACTTTGTTTGAAACTGGTAGTTTATCTTCCCCTTGAATCCTGTCTATAGACCCAAAATCCTGTGATACCTTTTAGGTAACAAATAAGGCAAAGGCTGAAACATGGTGTTTCGAGTCATTGAAGCAGATAGAAGTATTGAGTATCTTATCTGATGTTATTAAGTCACACCACCCTTTAGGAGGGAGGGACAAATATATATATATATATATATATATTACTTTTTATGTAGCAGTCAACGTCAGATAATCATTAGTCTTTGTTAACTGAAACTAAAACTACTTTAATGATATCAGTAGACTTTATTACATGACAGATTTTGCAGATGAACAGCTTCTTTCGTACAGGGCAGTGATAACTACATCTGATGCCTTTATAGCAATCTGCAGTATGTGCATTGTGAGAAAGCAATCCAAAAAATTCAGAAAAAAATACCCCGCTTCTTTAGGGTGTAAGGAGAGTGAATGTATCCAGAATTTGTACATATGTATGTGTGTTAATGCTTTGAGGTAAGAACTAAATTGTCATTTTTGGATGAGTTTTTATCAATACTGAGTTATTAGCATTTTGTTGTACTGCTTCTTATCACAGTGGCAAAATTTTCAAGGTAGAAGCAGTCTTTCTCTCCCATTTCTTTGTTTCCTCCTCACACCCTGCCTTTCTTTGCTAAAGGAAAACTTTATTGTATTTTTTCTTTTGAATTCAGGGCAAGTACACAAAGAAGAGTCATTGTTACCCACCAATGAACAGAGATCACCGCAGAATCATCCATGAATTAGCTCAGGTTTATGGCATTGAAAGTGTGAGCTATGACAACGAGCCAAAGCGTAATGTCGTTATCACTGCAGTCAAGTATGTAATTAATTTTGTTTTCTAGGAACTGTGTATGATTTATTGCTTAATTGAATGATTTTATTTGCAATGCAATTTGCAACACACAGTAGTTTCCATTAAAAATTTTAAACGCAGTTTTAAATTGATAATTTGATAGACTTCTATTTCTCATCATGGAGTACATATTCAGTAAAACCCAACTTAAAAATAAGAAAGCAAGGAAAACATTTTTGGAAGCTTGTCTCAGCACTAACTTCTTTTCTTTTTCTCATGAGCTAAATTTGAGACAAGTGTCAAGGATAATAGATGTAATAAATTTTCATGAAAATTAATGGCTGGATAGAGAATTCACTCCTAAATTTGCACCTTCTTTGGAGAAGCTTGCTATTGGAACTTATTTGCTCTATCTGAATCTGCCACAGGAATTCCTATCCTCCCTCAAGACAAAAGGCAAAAAGGGAGATGGAGTTACTGCAAGAGATTCTAAGCAAAACTGAAGATACTTGGAAAGGGCCTGTAAAAGGAAGTTCATAGTAGAAGAAGAAGTGAAGCAAGATTATTGTATTGGAGAGGGCACAACTTTCTTAATTCTGTTATCACTGAGTGGTTTATTAAGTTTATCAGTTTTTAGGTTAGCACTGTCAAATTGTGGTTCTTTGACAACCAGTTTAACTAGTTTTTAACTGTAGATATTGACTGTAGTTAATAATAAAAAATATATAATAGTAATTTTTTACCTTTCCTGCTATTAGAGTGCCATTATTTGCTTCTGAGGCTGTTGATGGATTGGTAGCTTAGCTAGAATCTTGAGTACTTCTAATAGAGTTGGGACATTTCTGTAAGATTCCTCTCCATGAACCCACGTTTCTGCTAAAGGAGGTTGATAAGATAAACCACACTTGAAAAGGCTTACTTAAGTAAAAAGAAAGAGGCTAGGGGATGATGAGAAATTAATGAAGAAATGGAGAACATGCTAGAGAAAGAGGTGGAATAGATGATGGTGCTTTAAAAGCAAAGATGTTATATGCTGCAAATTTAGAATGGGAAGACTTCTGTGGTGTTAGGAGAAGTTGCACACTTGGTCCTTCCCATATATTATTTAGGGAAGAGCATGCAATACAGAACAAACATGCTGCAGTTTTACTTCTGATGTTCTTAATGACAGTGAGTGCTCTACTGAGAATATTTTTCAGCTGCCTAGCAATGTTTCTTCAGTGGATTCATCCAAAAGTTATTTTCACTGTCTTTTTCTTTGTTCTCTTCAAGATATTAAAAGTCATTGACACCTCAGACCGGTGATAGCTCAAGTTTAAAATTTAAGTATTTCACAACAGCTTCTTCGGTTGCAGGGCTAGTAGTCAATAGAAAGCTCAAATGGTTGTATTCAATTTGTTACATCTTGTTCTTAGTATTCCCTTACTCATGGCTTCTCTGGGTATACATAAGTAGAAATGATGCTAGGCAAAAGGACCATTCTTTTTCTTCACTCTTTTCCCACTGTATCACTGAAATGGTAACAACATACGGGTTGTGTCAGAAGAGAGGGAAAGTCTCCTTGATACTAAGAAAACTTCCACCAACCAGATTATAGGCTAGGAGCAAAGACTATAAATCCACTTTGTCATCATGCTCTGCCCCTCCCATCATTCCATAACATCAATGAGAGCTGATCATATTAGCTGCATTAGAATCACTGACATACAGCTTTGCTAGAGTCAGACTACATAAAGAAGATTCCCAGTGCTGACTGTCAGTGTTCATCTGAATTGCTATTTCCATTCCTGGTGTAATGTCAAGTAAAGTCTCTGAGTGAATCCTTGCAAGTGCCCTCCTCCATGTTTTCCTGCTGGTCACCTTTGCAGTCACCATCTTTTGAGCAGTTGCAGTACCAGATTCCTTCTGACCCAAGATTCCTTTCATTTAGCAGTACCTTTTTAAAAGGTAATGTCTAGACTGGTTTTGGCACAAATGGGAGAAGAATTTCCTCACCAAGTTGGCATATGCACTTCACTGTAGCTATTGGTCGTTTCCTGAAGTCTCTTAACTTAGTTTCCTCTAGAGCTTTAGGCAGTGTCATAAGGTGGTTGTCTGTTGTTACATCATGTCTAGTGTTTAACAGCGGCTTGTATGGGCTTGGGATGTCCATTGATGAAAGGCTCAGCCTGAGCCAGCAGTGTGTGCTTGCAGCTCAGAAGGCCAACTGTATCCTCAATTGTATCAAGAGAAGTGTGACAAGCAGATTGAGGCAGGTGATTCTGTCCCTCTACTCTGCTCTCGTGAGACCCCACCTGGAGTACTGCATCCACTTCTGGGGCTCACAACAGAAGAAGGCCATCAAGCTGTTCGAGTGGGTCCAGTGGAGAGCCACAAAGATGAGGGCTGGAGCAGCTCCCCTACAGGGGCACATTGAGAGAGTTGGGGCTCTTCAATATGGAGAAGGCTCTCAGGGGGACCTTATAGCAGCCTTCCAGTACCTGAAGGGGGCCTACAGGAAAGCTGTGGAGGAGGGACTTTTTAATAAGGGTATGTAGCAGCAGGATGAGGGGGAATGACTTTGAACTGGAAGAGGGCAGATTTAGACTAGATATTAGGAAGAAATTCTTTACTGTGACAGTGGTGAGACACTGGTTGTGGATGCCCCTTCCCTGGAGACGTTCACAGCCAGGCTGAATGGGGCTTTGAACAACCTGGTCTAATGGGAGGTGTCTCTGCCAATAGCAGGGGGGTTGGACTAGATGATCTTAAAGGTCCCTTCCAACCCAAACTATTCTATAATTCTGTTACTTCAGGCATCCTGGAAGTGTTCCTGAGAACAGTCATAAGACTAATCTCTTTGGTGTTCCTTCCAGGAACTGCATTTAATTGTCTGTATACAACTTAATTCTATATATTGCTATTTATAAAAACATATATAATTTTATATAGATTTAACCATTTTACATCATTAAATTCTAATGTATAATTATGTAGCTAGATTTTTATTTTAATAAGTTATGTCTGTTCTCTGATAAAATAATTACTAGGATTTTTTTTCCCCTTAATTTCCACGTAAATGCTGTCTTAAACTCAGAAATGCACAAAACATTATTGAATGATAACAAGTATAATTATGAAGTGTTTTGGTCACGTTAAGTAAATGTACATTCAGTTGCTCCACAACTGCTTTCTAAGCTGGTTTATCAGCAACATATGTAGGTTGCTTCAAAAATAATGCCCTATTTATTTCCATGGAAACTACAAAAGATACAAAGGGCACAATAACGCTATTTGATAGAGCAAATTCTCAGCTACAAAACAGTATTTTTCAACATAGTCACCACCACTATCGATGCATTTTTGCCAGCAATGAACAAGAGCTTGCATGCATCGTAAAGACCTGAACCAGTGGCAGTAACCCACTGTCGCCACTGCTGAAACACACCATCCACTACCTCACTGTGCTAACATCCACAATTTGGTCTTCATAAACATTCAGCTAGCATCAATGAATGTCAGTGGGAGCATTTTTTCCTCATTGAGAAATTAATTTCCACCCCTTTGCTTCATATGCACATCCATGTCAGATGCCATTTTGTTAGACTGCCCTTTGCCTACCATCTGCCACACAACAACTAAATGTAGTGGAATATCGGCGGGAAGATTCAACCTCTATTGCTATCCCACCAACATCTGCCTCTAATGTCATGGGCCAACATAATAAAATAGGAAACATTACTTTTGGAGCAGTCTTCATATAAGACTGTTAAGAGTAGTAAGAGATACGGATTAACTTTTTGGAAATAGTACTGGAGAGTTATCACTAAGATGTCTGAAATCATAGCCCAAGTACAGAATGCATCTTCTCTCTTTCTTCTCTTGTCAGAAAACATAACAGGTGCAAATAAAATTATCAGGAAGAAGGTTCATACAATATATAACAACTGTGGAATGGGTTTCTCAGAAAGTCAGAGACTTACTATATATGAAAGTAAACAACTGTAGAATGTATGTATGTAATTGAAGATATCATTATTAATCCTCTATTTTATTTGCGTGTATGCTAGTGGTTTCAAATACAGTGGTACTTTTGAGAATAGAAGTATGGGAAAGGCTAACGTTACATTAAATGGTAAAGTCATAAATAGGCATTCAAACAAATGTTTCTTTCCAGTGGGAAAGAGGAGGCTGAGGGGAGATGTTATTGCTTTCTTCCCATACCTGACAGGTGATTGATTGCAATGAGAGCGGGGTTGGTCTCTTCTCACTGGTGACAGGTGAGAGGACGAGGGGAAACGGCCTCAAGTTGCACCAGGGGAAGTTTAGGTTGGATATCTGGAAAAACTTCTTTACAGAAAGGGTTGTTAAGCACTGGAATAGGCTCCCCAGGGAGGTTGTTGAGTCACCATCCCTGAATGTGTTTAAAAACGGTTTGGATGTGGTGCTCAGGGACATGATTTAGTGGAGGGTTGTTGGAGTTAAGGTAGTATGGTTAGGTTGCAGTTGGACTTGATGATCTTGAAGGTCTTTTCCAACCTGAGCAATTCTATGATTCTATGATTTTGATTAAGTTATGAATGTAATGTAAATAGGAGGACAAGAAGTAGCATTTATTCACCTATTCTGAAATGGATAGACCAAGCTAATTTACTCTCCATCTAAAAGGGAACTAGCAGATAGTATTTAGAGGAGATTCTACATCATAGAAGGCAGTGAAACATTCCTTAGAGGAGGAGGCATTCATATAGAAATAGGAAAGCATTGTAGTTTAGTGTACCGTGGCTGCAAAATAGTTTGCTCTTCAAATGCCAGTAGTGTGGGTTCAGAGGAAGCTGCAAGAAGGGTAAAAAACTGTCCTAGATAAGGTTTAAGAATTTTAGTTTATTCAGTTTACTTCCCCCCCAGATGATGAAAAAGAGTCTGTGAATGGGAAACATGCTGGTAGTAGAAGGCTTTTCAATCTTGCGGTTAAGTCAATTAACTCTGACTGGAAGCTGAAATAAAGCAAACTCACTCTAAGAAAGTGATTCATAAATTTATAGGAGATTTTAAGATTTATCCACAGCCTGTTATTATATTATATATATTGTATTCTATATTATATATATATATATATTATATCATATTATATATTATGTATTATTTATTATGTATTTTATATAATAACATAATATACAATATATATATAATATTATATATATGTGTTAAATATAGATATAGTTTGTATGGCACTAACTCAGATTACATGCCTTTTTGGAATAATCTTTCAAAGCAGTTTCTGGTTGTTTTTTTGTTTTGTTTTGTTTTGTTTTGTTTTGTTTTGTTTTGTTTTGTTTTGAATATCGTTCCCCTTTCTCCAGCCAGTGTAGCCTTTGGACATGCAACGCAATACATAAGTTGATCATGATTCAGACAATACATGCTAGGGACATGATAAAACTTCCTCTGTCAGAGAAAATATTGCCTTACACCATAACCAAAGGGTGGCCCTTGCATTGCAGAATGCTCTTGGGTATATGGTTTAATTTTTAGGTGGTACTGTGTGGAGCCAGGAGTTAGACTCAGTGATCCTTGTGGGTCCTTTCCAACTGAGAATATTCTGTGATTCTATGAAAATTAAATATTTTTATAGATGAAATACAAATATAAACATTGACATCACAACCACTACTTTTAAATATAACTTTTTTGCCTTGATTTCTTAATGCATATAACTTCCTATTTAATAAAATAACCTTTTCTTTTGTTTCTCTAGAGGGAAATCCATTTGTCCAAGCAACACCTTAACTTCTGTGCTAGATAAAGAAATGAAGAGCAGGCCTCCACCTCCTATTCCTCATTACAAACAAACAGATAAGTAAGAAATTTGTTTCAAAAATGGTGTTCATCAATTCTGTGCTCAGTTACTTGAAAGGGTGTTGAACTTCAACTTTATAATCCCCAGGTCTTTGTTTTTCCCAACCCATGTGATACACTGGAGCTTTCAGCCTGCACTAATATATTCTTTCCACAAGAAGTAAACCTGAAATGAAGTGGTAACAAAATGTAGAGTTGACTATGTGGTATAAAAGCAGTAATAAAACAAATTTTGTGGACCTAATCTTTATATAAATACTAGATAGTTAAGAAGATATGGATGTTTCAGAGGCTATGTATTTGAACAGTTACTATTTCTCGTGTGGATATGACTACACAGCTGGCTAAATGAGAGCTATGTTTTTCTCTGAAAAATAATGATACCAAAAACTACTTAGGATGGAGTATATAAGACTTTTTGGTGAATAGTCTAATAGTTCTTTACTTTGTATGATCTGCCAGCTTCAGGCACCTGTAGGCATTTCATAGTTAGGAAAATTTTTAATAGATGGCTTATTCTTTATATGTATTTGTCTTTAAGAACTCTTCTTTTCCCCAAGTTATTTCCAAAACAGCACTTGAATTCTTGTCCTGTGAAAAACTATTTGGAGAAAGGGACAAGTTAATTTTACATAAACTATTGCAGTAGCTATTAAGCATTTAAGATGCTGCTGAAATACATAGTAGGCTGTTTTGAGAAAAATGTAAGTTGTTTTAGAATTCAGCATCTAGAGCAAACCACATGTCTAAAAAACTGTTTCACTGTGTAACTTAATATGAATTTTCTAGTTTGTTACCTTTTATTTCCACTTAATTCTGCAGGATTTCTATTTTCAGTGACCCTAGTGAAAGCAAATTATGTAACAAAATTGCAAAGGACTTTCACCATTTGTTTTAAATAGAAAGAAAATTTCTTTAGAATTGCGTAACTCTACAAAATCTGCTGGAAGACTTCATACTGTCTTAGGACAAAAATCTTCATGATTTTTAGATTTGGTGTTACCATATTGTGGTTTAACACTGATGGGCAGCTAAGCACCATCATACTGCTCTCTCACTCCCCCTCAGAAGGACAGGAGGAGAAAATATGATGGGGAAAAAAAAAGCTTGTGGACTGAGATAAGGACAGGGAGGTCACTCACCAATTACAATCACATGCAAAACAGTCAGGGTAGATTAATTTGTTGTCTGTTGATAACAGACTAGAGCAGTGAGAAGTTAAAGGAAACTAAAACCATCTTCTTCCTTCCATCCACCTTCTTCTACCTCCTCCCTCTTTTTGGCCTGAGGAAATAAATGGGTTGTGGTCAGTCCATAATGCTTTGTTGTTGCTGCTCCTTCCTCCTCACTCTCTTCCCTTGCTCCAGCATGGGGTCCCTCCCGTGGTATGCAGTCCTTTGTGAACTGATCCATTGTGAGCTTCCCCAGGTTGCATTTCATCAACTACTGCTTCCCGTATGGGTTCATACCGTGGGGTGGAATCCTTCAGGAATAGACTGACCCACATGGATCCCCCACCAGCAGCAGTTCCTCTGATATCACTTGCTTTTGTATGGGCTACTCTCCATGGCCTGCAGTTCCAGCCCAGAGTCTACTATTGCAGGAGCTCTCCATAAGCTGCAAGCACCTGCAGGCCTCATCCACCTGCTCCACTCTGGGCTGTACCATGTAGATCTGCTCTGAAGTTCTGCACCATAAGCTGCAGGGGACAGTCTACTCCACTGTGGTCCTGTTCTTAGACTGCAAGGAAACTTCTGTGGCAGCACCTAGAACACCCGCTCCTCCTCCTCCTTCACTGACTTTACTGTCTGCAGGGTTGTTTACCTCAGATTTGCTCAGTCCTCTCTTCCAGCTGCTGTTGCGCAGTATTTTTTTCCCTTTCTTAAATATGCTCTTACAGGGGTACAAGCAGCATTGCATGTTGGCTCAAATTTGGCAAGCTGCAGTTACCTTTTTGAGCTGGCTGGAATTGACTCTTGTATAATAGCTTCTATTACCTTCTAGTCTCTTCTTACAAATGCACTCCTTACAGTCACCCGGCTACCAGAGCTTTGCATATATATTTTTTGTTATTATTGCTTTTAAATGTGCAGATTTGACCAGTGACCACTTCAGAAATATTCCTTTTGCTCATTCCTTTGGCATGATGAACATTTAATCTTCAGTACATTATTGTTCTTGCAATAAGTGTTACTAATAAAAGAAGGTAGTTTCTGGTAAAATCCCAAACGTAATTGTATTAATTCAACCACACATGGATGTATTTAGTTTTTCCAAACTAATCACAGTTAAAGGCTTTCTGAAGTGAGAAGATATTTTCAATAGAATATAATTTAGAGCTGCCATCTACCAATGCAGTGTGCAAGTGCACACTGAGACATTATGAGAATTTGTGATTTCAGTTTACTTCTGTCTTGTTTTTCGTGCACAGTGAGTAATATCTAATGTTCTTATAATTTCAGGAATAGTGGAAGCTGTGGTTTGTCCAAACCTGTAAAAGAAGAGCCAATAATTGACTACTTTGATGTCCAAGACTGAAGTAATTGATGTAGAATTACGACACAGAAGCTCACAGGTGAAGATACTAAATTACTGCAGAGGGTGCTTTTTTGTTATTTGTCAAATGAGTACTTGTTCAACATATCCATGGTTTAACATCTAAGGTTAGATTGCAATACTTTACCTAAGTGCATTGTACCTAACAGTTGTACCATTTTTTTTGAAAGCTGGGTTGTCTGCATTTTTTTTTATCTAACATCCTTTCAGAATGATGTGAATTTCCATCAATGCCTTGAAAGTGAGAGAACAGATTATTTGATCAAACAGATTATTTTGGGTAATAAGAATAATTCTTACGGATTTATTTTGATTTATCTCATGCAATTTAAACTGAACCAGGAATAATCTGTTAAAAACATGAATGGGAATATTCTAAAAGCATTTTCTTATTTTATTAATTCACTTCCATGTTAATGTGGTAAATCTGGGGATTTGAGTTACTCTTCTGTGTGCAAGGAAATATGAAACTTAGTCACTAACAATGAATATGTACTCTAAATGTCTCCTAAGAGCACAGACTTCTTTTGGTATCTGAAGAAAAAAGATTTGAGGAAGGTAGAAAATTAAGGCTTATTTTGTTGTATCTCAAATTTGACATTAAAAAAATAGACAAGAAAAGTATTGATGCTATGTTATTTGAGACACCAAACAAGATAATATTTAATATTATTATTTTAGTGTTCTATTTGGTTTATATTTTATTTAGATAAGTTAGTTTGGTGGTCTTGGGTTTTTTTTGCATGGTTTTGTTCATGGTTTATAATATTTTTCTGTACTGTGAAAGCTCAAGGGCGTATGTGAAGTTTGAGTGAAGTACGTTCAGAGTTGGAGCAATATTTGTAAAATTTTTGAGAACATTTGTCTTAGCTCTTTGCCAGTCGGAGATATTTATTGCATGGAAATGCCGTGAACAAAATGCGATGAGTATACGGTGTAACAAGCAGTTTCACAGATGGTGAATTTGTTCCAGATTATGAGGTAAGGTGGATGAGAAAACTGTAAGTCTGATCAGAAGTGCTACAGCTCTAACTTTTGTTGCCAAAACAATGCAAGGCAGCAATCCATGCTTAGATTCACGTAGTTAATCATGAAACTGCGAACCTGAAACGTGAAGAATTCTGTGGCTACGTTTCATTCTCAACGTCCTGAGATTGTGAAACATGAAAGAGTGAGCGACAAATTCACTACATCTGCCTCCAAACACTTTTCAGAATTAAAATGCATGTTACTGCAAATTTTTGTGCTTATTATTTTGCATAAGATGTAGTCTTAAATGTTTCTACATGCATATGCTTCTGTTATAAGAACAGTTACCAGAAGGATTCTGTTCTTGAGCTTTTAATTTGCATGTAGTGGTTTAAATTTATTTTTACATTTTTTGTCTTACATTTAGTGAACAGAAATGAAAGATAAATTGACAAAGCCTTTAGTGCCCTTATTTTTTTTAAGCAAATTAGTGTTTGATCCTATAAGGTGTACCACTTTGCTATATTCAGTTAAAGAAATAAGTTGCTTGGCTTCTTTTCAGCAATTTATTTCTTCAAATCCCATCATTATGAGGAATGTATCTATTCCCAGTACTTTCAGTATCAGCTCACTGTGGCTAGACAAAGGTTAATTTTGGTCTAGAAATTCAGAGCTGTATTAGTATGTTAGTGTTTCCAAGCTAGTAACTGCCAATAGGGAGAATGTACGTAGTTATACTGCAAAGGTTCGTTCTGGACAGGAGCTGTCACATGTCTGGTGAGCTGAAAGTGCATCACATCCGTCTAATGCAGTTGGTATACCATAGGTAGACCTAATAACAAAAAAAGCATCATCAAAAACAAAAACACACCTAATTGATTTGGTTGATCTTAAATAGCATAAGGCTGAAGCGTGTTAACTTTTCACCCACACTGAAGTGAATACAGCTAATGCTTCTCATCTGTACTTCTGATTTGAAATACAAAACTTAAAAGGCTTCCATAACATTATATTCAGCTTTGTTTCAATTTTTTCTAATCAAATTACATCTAACATAAAAATATGAACTTGGTGAGATGCACTTCAGCAGTCAAGTATTCTGCTACTATTTTTAATAAAACTGAGGTATCTTTAGCTTCTCAAGTTGAAACTAGTAACTACACTGTATCTGTTCATACTGAGAAGTCATACTCATCACTATACATCTTAACTGCATGAATATCAAAAATTTTATGTATATATGTATATTAAACATCTTTAAATCATGGCTGTTGGAGCTTATCTGTAGTTATGCATCAAGTCACATGTGGAAAAACATTTGGTTTGAAATGCATTTTAATAACTTGGTTAAAACATGATACTACATATCTACCGTACATCTAGGGAAATTATACCAAAAAGAATAAGTATGGATGTCTTTCTTCCTAGAACACAGTAACATGGCCTTAAAAAGGAACTCAGCAATGTTTAACAGAGGTGTTTGCTCTGTTCTCATTTGCTTTGGCTGCAATGTCTGTGACTTTCACATGGAATAGTACTAAAGGCTGTAGTTTTGAAATTTATGATAACTCATCTTCTTACTGCACGCGTGCCTCATAGAAATAATTTTCAATTAGCTATTTTGTAACTCTTTCAGCAGACCTTTACACCTTTTATCTGGTAGAAAAATGAGTGGCTAACAGCAATCTTTGCATCAGTGAAGTCAGTAGCAAAAACTTTACTGACTTAAACTTTACTGCTGTAACCAAGACTTAAGCTTGAATATACTAACCATTTTCCACAGCCCTCAGAATAACGTTGTTTCTTGTAAATTTACTTCTGCAATAAGTATCCTTTGAAATAACTTGTGATGTAAGTTAAAATTCATGCAACTTCATGAAGCGCTTTTAAAATGGTGTATAAAATAGATATTTTTGCATTTTGGCTGTGATATTACTTATATTGTTTAATGTGTTTAAAGTGCTCTGAGTATTAACTGCTTGGATTTAACCTAAAATTGTGTAGGATGCTTAAGCAGACCTCTACCACCGTTTCTGTGGCACTTCTGTACAATATCTGCCACATAATCAAATAAGCAAAGTAAGAAGAGTGTTTTAGAACAATTGTAAGTTATTTGTTGAAAGATTCTTATTTGATTTGGTTGGGTTTTTGTTTATTTTTTGAAGTTATTGGTGTAAAATGACCTTCTTTATAAAGCTGAAATAAAAGTAAATTGAAAGTTCTGTGCTTTGAATTGTTTGCAATCACTATTTTGGTATTTCAGAGTTGCCAGAGTCCCTTCAGGAGTTTAATGGGACAGATTAACAAATGGCTGTCTGACAGAGTCCCCTCAGGACTTTCACTGGACAGTTTCACAAACATTTAAAAAGAACAGATGATTTATGGAAGGGATAGACATAACATATTGAGTATTGCAACCGATAAATGCACTAGCTGCCAATAGCGTGAATATATGATAATAATGCTAGCAAAATACATGGTATCTCAGGTAGTCTTCTCCAAGAGGTGAGATGTAATGCTTAGAAAGAAAGTGTCCCTCCCTATCATGATGGAAGAAGAGGAACACAGCTTCCCCTCTCTTAGCAGTCTTCTCTCCTTCAGTCTCTTCCTCTTCTCCACTGTGCTACCCACGACATACTTTCCCTTCTATCCTAAACCTTATTTGTTTCCAATATTGGGGTGATGTTTAACACGATTTGGCAGAGAGTTGAGTACTATAGTCGTATATGTTTAGCATGTTCTTCTGAGAGGTCATTGTCATACAGGGGGTGTTAACTTTAATATTAATATCATGGCTGATGAAGCAAAAAGTCTCACTCCAGGCACTGTGGCCTTCAAGATTCTGCTCTGGAGCTGTTTTTCTGCTCATTCCCACAACCTTCAGCCAAAACAGGACTGTTCTGCTGCTGCAAGACTCCCTCCGTCTGCTGCTTTTTATGCTAGTCTCAAGGACTTCCGTCACCAAGGTGTACACCAAGATAAGCAAGCATCAGCATTTTTAATACTCTGTGTGAAAATTCCATACCTGCTGTTGCCTGCCCTAGAGCTGTTCTCAGTGAGACAAAGGAGGGGCAACAGATGTCTGTTGCATGGATATCTGCTTTGCTTACCTCTCATATCTTTTTGTGAAATTGTGTTCAGGAACTGCCACCTAGTAAATGATTCAGCTTCCTACTGGATCTAATGTGTACTTTTTCCAAAATCCAGTCTTTTGATGTATCTGCCTTTTATTCTCTGAAAGTGTAGAAAATTTATTCTAATTCAAGAGCTGGAGGACTTCTTTTATGAGAAGCTGTAATAAACAAAACTAATAACCATTGTAAGAAAAAATGTGTGTTAATATGACATTTTTATGTAGGAGATGAGAATGAAAGAATTGTCTCTGTTTAAAAATCACGAGTGTAGGATAAGTTTACATGTTTTACTAAGGAGCATTTTTGAAGAAATCTAAGTTGTGGTGGCAAATAAAAGTCTATGGTGAAAACTGGTGGTTCAATGTAATGGATAGTTCCCTGTCAAACAATGTAGTAAGGATTGTACTTTCCATTCAAGGCACTTAAAAGTCTTGTTGTCTTTAACAAGCAATTCAGGGAATCTCAGACTTTACTGCTTACCTGGTAAGTTAGGTACCTCCTCATAGATATTAATCAATATTATTTCAGGAAGTGTAAATATAAGTCTTAGCTCAGTAACTCCTGGTGTAAGTACTGACTTACTTAGGTTGGTGCTTAAATTCAGTATTTTCGTGTCAAATAAATAGATACCAAATAAGTTTCTAATTAAGTATGCTTGTGCGATCGCTTAGGAAGGACTATTCAAGAACTTCAGTCAAAACTTTATGCAATTCTAATAATTTTCTATTGAAGTAGGCAATAATTAAGCTGGTATTAGATTGACATCATTGAAGTAGCTTATTAATTGTTTATTTCTGGTAACTTTATTGAAGGGATGCTACATCTTACTTACTAGCTGACATCTACGTCTTAAGAATTATGACTTAGAAGTAGCTGATAAAGCACCATATGAAATTAATGATTTTATTATTATTATTATTATTATTTATCTTGTAGCTCTCCCATTTTTTCCAGTTCTGACTAAGAGGGATTATTCTAGTTTTTATCATAAACATAGGCAAAGCCCTGGGAATGGAATGGACACACAAAACTGTACAAGTTGTCTAGAAGGCAATTTAGTGTAAAAAGAACTGGAGGCAAAGAGAGTTGTGACAGGTGGTAGCAAGTTGAACTTAGGCTAGCAGTGCACCCTTGTGGCAAAGGCAGACAACATCCTACTGTGCTGTATGATCAGGATGTAGACAGCAGGTTGAGCTAAGTGATTGCTTTCTTTTATTCAGCACTTGTGATCTTTCTGGTGTTGGGTATAGATAGCTATGGGTTTCCCAGTACTATAGAGACCTGAACAAACTGAGTCACCAGGTTAGTCAGGAGATTAATTACATGACATACACAGAGAGGTGATAGCACTGGGTTTGTTCAGCCTCAAAAAGAGAAGACTAAGGGACAGTCTTACTGCTGTCCACTACTACCTGAGCAGACGGTACTGAGAAGATGAAACAAGACTCCACTCTAGAAGGGTGGAAGGAAATGGACACAAGCTGAAACACAAGAAATAACTGCTTAGATATATGCAAAGTATTTTTTACCGTGAGAATGGTAAAACACAGAAAGAGTTTGCCCAGAAATGTTCTAGACTATTCATTCCTGAAGATGTTAATAACTTAACCAGACAAGGTCCTGAGCAATCCATAAGTGGACATTCTTTTTGCAGGTAAGCGGACAAGATCAACTCTTGAGATCCCTTCTAATGCCTGAGTCAGAAAACTTTGGATGGTATATTCAGGATGTCTCTGGTTCTTAAGTACTCACAAGCACTTCAGAGAAGTCGTCTGTGACTTCAAGGATACTACTCCTTGTTCACAGTCCTAGTTCCTAGGATAGCAGTTCTTAAGCTGGAAAGCATTACGTTAGCTGGGCTGTTTATGGTCTTACAAGTATAGTGGTCTTACAGGTATCAAATAATAGTCAGTAAGGAAGAACACAGAAGGTGTTTACAATTCAGTGGTTTATTAAGGACGAGGAAAACTGTATTGATTTGCTCCAGCAACTAGAACAAGGTCAGACACAATCTGGCCATCTGGATAGATTACAGTAAAAAGAGACCAGGAGACCAAAAAAAAAAAAAAAAAAAAAAAAAAAGAAGGGCAATTTTTCACAATTTTTCAGTTACAGCCAAAAATACTTTTGGTGAAGTTGGCATGATCCAATACATTGGAAGGGTTTTTATGGCTGTGGGAAAGTTAAACAGCAAAAATGTCTTAGGGCTGACCTGACAGATTACACGTGTCATTATATTACATATGGTTTGTTTTTAACTGTTTTGGAGCAATTGAATGATCCAGAAACAGATAGGAATAGAGAATAGGCTAACAGAAAGATGACAAAGGTAACCCAGATGTGTACAGTGAGCCCTTCTGGTTGCAGTCTATTGTGTGTACCACCTCTGCTTTTTTGTTTTTGATCAAAATCTGACTGACCCTGTGAGGAAGGAAAATAAATATAAGAACAAGTTCCAGAGGATAAGCTGTGTCCAGTGGTCAAATGACACTGAGAAATGGAAGATACTTAGCCTAGCAAGAAGTGGTGGGGTCTATGTGTTTCAGGAATACTGACAGAAGGGCGCTGGCATAACTGCACTGAACTCTGGAGAGTCCATGTGACAGTCATAGCTGCAGCTCTTCACCCTTACTTCCCTATCCTCACTCAGATTAAGGTTTCAGATATTCCTTCTGCTTTCTCAGGTTTCCTGTTCTCACAGTCAAGAAGTCACTCATTCTGCCCATTCAAACCAGAGATACTGTATCATTCCTCCCAGTCTTATTCTGTATAATCTTTTCTGTAAGAAGTTTATTCCACCTATGTTCCATTTTTGTCCTGTCCAACTGTGAGGACAGGTCTTCCTCACAAAGACTGTGTTTAAAGGATAAATCTGCAGCAGTCTGAGTAATTTCTGACTCCTTTCTCTGAGATTACTTGCCTCTGTTTTCCTGACTTTGAGTGGATAAGCAATCAACTTTGTCCTAAGGAGGGATTAAATTGCCTTGTTCTATCAGGAATTATATTGAGGCATATAGTCTACATATCCAGGAGTGTATATATATACAATTAAATATAAATATACAAACACTTTATACACTACATCTATAAACACAGGAGATAAATCCTAAAATATTTAAGGCTTTAGTATTAAAAGATGTATTCTTAGAGAAAACAGAATTTCTAGAGTGGGAGTGACTCTTAAGACATTTGTACTTTCCAGCTAAAGATCTTTTATGTAGCAGAGTGATGAGCTGAAAGAATGAGAAGTGTTCTTTCAAAGAACAGTCTACATCTCTACAAAACCTTAAGACTTTACAGTTCTAACTACATTACCTATACCTTTTATCTGCAGTACCATCCGGAAGAAATGTGACTTCTTCCCACTGCACTCTTATCTAAAGGCATAACGTGCTAAAAGAAAGAACATTTTGCAAGTTTGGCTTGACCTGTGTGGATGCTGTCCTACTCAATTGCCAGCACAGACTGTATCTACCCCAAAAAATCGTAGTTTCTTTTTATGTTCAATAACTGCTGCAGACTTCCAAGAACAGGAAAAGCAGGACTAGAGATGGCTATAATGATTTTTAAATTCATTAAGTTTAAGCTTACAGGGAAAATTAGGAATTTTGAACAGGCTGATGTACTTACGATACCTTTAATTTCCCCCAGGACTAAGCTGATTGATTCTTATCTGGTTCTAACATTGATTTTCTACTATGTTAATTAACTTCAGCACCCTATACTATCTACTTGCAAAACTCATCTCATACTGTATTCCAGACATTTCATGCTTTTAATAATAGAAAACATTCATTCTAACCTTTTTACTCTGAGCCATTTTTTTCATTCCTGGACTGAACAGTTTTGTGGGTCATTTCTGGAACTGCTTAAATATCCAGGCATCAGTTCCTGCATTGGAAATTGTAATACTGCTATGACTGCTATCAAAAGCTTACTTATAAGACCCACCACAACTTCATGTAATTATTCCTCTAAATTGCTGTGTTAATCTAAGAAACTTGACTTGTTAGTCATTTTCCCTATTTCCATGCTTTAACTTTCTAATGACTTACCTAAGAAACACTTAAAAAGTCCTGGCAAACAAATGTTTGCTCTCCTGTGCAACAGAAAGCAGAATATATTTCTGCTCTTCCATCCTGGGGAAGTGATGGACTTCTTCCTGCAAGCGTAGTTGAAATTCGTACTGTTAAACCATTCAGGAAAGAAACTTTTAGTCTCTTACTCCTTGCAAGCTCTCTTCTTTTCCCTCTTTCCTGAACAGAAATCTTCTGTTCAATATTGCCAAAAAGGTTGAGATTTTGATCAACCTCAGTGTTCCAGAGAAACATATTTCCCTTAAAAAAAAAAAAAAAAAAAAAAAAAAAAAAAAAAGTAAATTTAACTCGTTTTCTTTACTGAGAAATATCAGTTGCCCCCCTGCAGTTGTTCTAGGCAGGAGTAAGTAGCCAATAAACTTCACTTTCATCAGTAACTTAGAAACTGTATTAAGACTTGAACTATTAAACTTTGTAATACAGAAAAGTGACAAAATTTGCAGATTTTGTTTTGCAGATCAAGTTAGTTCCAGTTAGTTTGCACATAAAGAAAGTTTGGAGATGATAGTTAAATTAGTTCTATGGCTGTTGTTCTGTTCACAGACAAAATTGCTTCTGACGGGTTCTTGGTAATAACAGATGAAGTACTTGCAGGCAGGACAGTGCACATATATAGAAAGAAGAGCTCAACTCATTCAACTGGTGAAGGGGGCTCTCTGGCTACACAACATTCCTTCTCAGGAAGCAACCCAGGCCCCAGAGATGCATTTCCTTTGGTGGCTGGCCCTTACATTAGCACAGGGTGCCTCCACCCTGGGTTTACCCCCTTCTGGTCACAAGAGGAGCACAGGTACAAACAGTTTGCCTGTGCTTCCTGAGCCAGACACACCTGTTTACTAGGTGCTCAATCACCAGTTCATACCATGATCTGGCAGTTCCTCTACACTCCACCCCTTCACAGCATGAACAGCGGGCGCATTTGGAGATGAGCCCATACGCTGCAATTACAATATATACAATCAACAATTCCTGTACATAATACACACAAGTATGTAAATAATTCACTTGTGCATGCAGGCTTTGTAGTTGTTGCAGGATCACACGCAAGGTTCATAGTTGTTGCAGGATTTCCCAGAATGTCCAGTTTTTTCCTCAAGAAATTCCACCACTGGGTGCCACTGAAGAGCAGAATGCTATGACGACTCTTCAATGACACTGCAGCATATCAGAGTTCAGTGATATGCTCCTGCTGGTGTTCTTGTGGGCCATGGATCTCAGGAGTAAAACAAATGTTTAACCAGTACCAAAGCAGGGAAGTCCACCCTCCAAGGTAAAAATACAAGCAGTAGTACTGCCCTGGGTCAATATTTCTGCCCAAACAGGGCGTGCCCAGGCCATTTGAACGACTCCCTTTGGCCTGATATTGACAGTTGGATGACTGTATCAGGCACCAGAGAGGGAGTTTGACCCGCCGAAGCAACACAATCACTGTTTCTTCTCTGGGATCCATGTACCAATTACTTGTGGAGGTACTGATCCCCCTCCCTTCTAATAACCTCCTGCACAGTGCAAGTAGGCTGCACCACTTTGGTCCTACCTGCACCTCCCAAGGCCACTTAACCTTATGGTTCCCAGGCAGAATATTATTATTCAGCAACCCAACTTGGGGTTCTAGGCATACATCATTTCCCTTAATTTGGATCCTAAGTGATGAGGCCCAAGTTGTTTATAATACACGCAGGGCACTGGGTCAGCCATCTCTGGGTCTTCTATTTAAATCTCTCAGCATCTCATGCAGTCATTTGGTCGACCCCTGCAGGGTCTGGGAGTTAGTCTTCAGAGCAGCCTTTAGAATGCTATTATACCACTCTACTAGGCCTGCTCCTGTCAGATTATAGGGCAGATGGAACCACCATAAGGTGATTTTCCTCAGCCCACTTCTGTACCATTGCACCCATAGAACGTGTTCCTTGGTGTAATGCTATAATGTGATTGAAAGTTTTGTGATAATAACACTGCAGCAAAGTCTTTGGCTACAGCAAATTAGAACAAGCCCAAATGCAGCAACCACAGATGCAGAAGGAAATGAAGGCCTCAGGTAGACAGCAATGTCCAGCAAGAGATGCCCTCACCTCCACTGCCAACCCTTAATTGCAGTCTGGGAAGGGGTGGATCCTATCAGAGTTGTATGGGCAGCCCCCATGCTTTAGCAGCTGCCCACATTGTCTTTTGTTTAGCATGTTGCAGCATCTGATGTAATCAGCAGGCAGTGTTCTCAGATGGTGAGTTCTCAATCCATCAAACTTGGACCAGGGTGTCAGATTCATCACTTCCCAGTGACTGTAGGGGTTGGTGGCCAGAAACATGGTAGGCATGTACAGTCCCATGTTTAACCACATTCTGTATGTCTAACCACATATCTCTTCCCCAGATTGGTCAGACATGAATAGTCCAATCCTGGGAGGCCCACTGTGCAATCCAAAGAGTGAGCCCAGGTACACAGCCCAACTATCTGTGCAGATGTTCAGGATACCTTCACCAGGTTCCTTGATGGTTCCATCCACATGGCTTGCAGTTCTGCCCATTGGCTGCTCCGATGATCCCCCTCTTCAAACCAGATTGTTTCAGTGGAGAGATGGTATGCCACTGCTCTCCACTTGCTCAGGTTACCCTTGCTGGACCCATCCATATACCAGGCATCTTCAGGAATGGGATGTTTTCATCCCTGAACCAGACTCTTCTCTGGTGGAATGGCCATTGTCTCTTCTGGTGCATTGCTGTGATATGTCACTGGGCCTAGGATCTTCTGGAGCTCTTTCAACAGTGATGAGGACAGACTACTCCTCCGGCTGAGTTAGGCAACTCATCATGCCACTGCCTGTGCTTGGGCCACCCCTGTCTTAGAAAGGTGGGTCAGATCTTTCACCCATGAATTGGCAAGGTCATCTTAACTATGACTTCAGATGTTTGGGTTATTGGCTCTACTGCCTGTAGTGCAGAGTAGGCAGCCAGTAACTGTTTTTCAAACATATTGTACCTCTCTTCTGCTCCATGCTAAACCAGGGTCTCCTGGTTTTAGTTATGGGAAGGACCTTGGCCCCTTCCAATGTTCAGATACTGCATCTGTTTCAAAGGTACTCTGTCTCCCCCAGATCAGCCACCAATTGGGCATCATGTTGGATGATGGCCTCTGAGGTCACTAAAGGGTTCAGTATGGACACCAGTGTGCCATACTGGTGAGGAGGGGCTTGTTATAATATGAGGTCTCTTAGTGCTGCTGAGAATTTGACCAGGTCAGGACTCTTGAATGCATCATGATGAGTTATCTCACTCATTCCCAGCTCTCTAATATAATTTTGAAGTTCCTCCATTGAGGTCCATAGACCAGTATTTATCAGAACATCACTTCTGTTCAGCCATGTGATTCTACACACAGCCATTATCCACCAAATTAGGGAATGGTTTTTGTCATTATGTACCACAGTCACATATAGTCTTTATCTGAGAACCAGATGTGTGGTAATGGATGCCAGTTTGGAAATCTCAGGCCCATTGATTACCACACTTTCAGGCTCCACATCCCACAGTCTCAACAGCCAAACTGGTATGCTCTCTCATGGTCTTTGCTTAAATTGTTGTAACAGATCCATGAGTTCGGTGGCTGTATAGGAATGCCATTACATGTAGTACAGTACATGCAGGGAGCCATTCTTTGGGTGCCGACCTTGCTGGTCTGCCCTGGATTTTGTCTTTTCAGTTATTACTAGCCTTATTTCTAGAAGAACTGAGGTTCTCAGATCCTCTATTTGGATTTTAGTTTGCTTGGCCTTCTTTTTATTCTTGGGTTCAACTTTCAAATAGGATCCAAGGATCCTGCTGATCCAAGTCCTTTTCTCCTTCTAGTGATATGGTTCTTAATTTCAAAGAAAAGTTCCATTTGAAGGTAGGGCAGTTTGCTCTGTCAAAGATGTAATTTTATTTTCCAGTTGTCTAATACAAGCTTTCAAAAGCTCATTTTCATCTTTTAATTCTTTCTCCAAGGAATACTATGCATTAATAGTGAGAAGAAGCAGCCATGCCACAGCAGATGCTGCTACTATTCTTTCCTTGGTTGTCAAAAAGTTTCATCCTAATTTATTGAAGAAGTCAGCCATTTTTGAAGGAAATTTAATAATAGGACCACTGTCCCTTACAGGTCACCATTCTTCAATAATCCAAGCATTGCTTAACCCTGGGTTCCCTGTGGTTTCCCCCAGGAGTTCCTCTTTCAGTGTATTCAGGGTCCCAGTGACCATCCAACATAATTTTTTAAGGTAATCCATTATAAATAACTGGCTCAAATGCAGCAGCCATAGAACTGAAGAAAAAGAGTTACTTACCTTCAAAAGGCCTCAGATAGTCAGAGACCTCCTGCATGAGATGCCTTTACCTCCACTACCAACCCTTAAATGAGGTCTGGGAAGGGATGGATCCTGGCTCCACCCCTTCCACTCACTCAGGTGCATTGCATGCACCTGAGCTCCCTTGGGTTGGCCCTGCCTTCCCAACAGGTGCTCAATCACTGTTTCAGGCTGTGACTTGCATTTCTGTTACACTTGGTCACTCTCGGTGACCAGAGGAGTGCCATGTATTGCCATCAGGTTGGTGTGTGTGCTTTGATGGTGTAGGATTGATCTGCTCAAGGTACAGGATAGGCCTGCAGTAGTCCACTCACTGTATCAACACAGGTGAGAGTGTACCTGGCCCCTTCAGACTGAAGGAGGGGACTTATATAGTCAATCTTCCATCTCTGCAAGGGGTTGTGTCCTCTGGCAATGTGGTCTGTTGTCTCCAGTAGTGGCTTCGGTTGCATTCTGGCACGAACTTCACAGTTGTGACATACCTGCGTGATACCTGACATTTGGACAGGCAGTCTCCACGCTTTTACTGCTGCTTGCATTGTCTTTTTGTCTGGCATGTCACAACTTCTTGTGCAACCAGTGAGCAAAGTTCTCTGCTAGTGAATCTTCCAGCCATCTGACCGAAGCCAGTTCCTCATTTCCAGGTTACTGCAAGGGCTGATGTCCAGATATATGGTAGGCATATATTGTTCTATGCCTAACCACATTCCATATACACATCCACATATTTCAGCCTGAGATTGGTTGGGCACAGATAGTCCAGTCCTGGGCGGCCCACTGTACAATACAAAGTGTAAGCTGTCAATAGACTGCCCAGCTATCTGTGCAGATGTTCAATGCACCATCACCTGGCTCTTGAGTTATAACCATCCATGCTGCTCATAATTCAGCCCACCAGCTACTTTGTCCATCCCCTTCTTCAAACCAGATCGTCTCAGTTGAGGAATTGTATGCAGCCACACATCATTTACTTGGATTTTATCTGCTGGACTCATCTGTATACCAGGCATCCTCTGGAATTGGGTATTTCCCCTCTTGCAGGGGACTCTTCTCTGGTGGAATGACAGAAACCTCCTGGAGTGTATCACTGGGGTATGTCACTGGGCCAAGTGTTTTCTGCAGTTCTTCTTTCAGTGGCAAAGAGGTCAAACAGCTGTGCTGCCCCAGCTAGGCAACGCAGCGTGCCACCATTTGGACTTGGGCCACTCCCATCTTAGGAATACGGGCCAGATCTTTCACCCACTCCTGAATAAGCAGTGTTGTTTTTACTGTTACCTCTGCTGTTTGTGTTATTGGTTCTGCTGCCTGCAAGGTGGAATAGGTAGCCAGTAACTGCTTCTCAGTCATACTGTATCTCTCTTCTGCTCCATGCCATACCTGAGACCAAAAATTAATAGGGGTCTGAACAGAACCCGGTGCTTCCACAATCCCCAACCAAACCCTTCCTGAGTCACATGTACATCCAGTTTGGTGGGGAGAGTTGGATCAAATATACTAAGCACCTGTGCTTGTTTGACAAGTAGTTTTGTCTGATGAAAAGCATCCTGTTCTGCTCATTTCCAGTCCCACAACTGGCCTTTCTTAGTTAATCGATATAGAGGTCTTAAGATCTGCACATGGTAGGGTATGAAGGTTCTCCAGTATCCCAGTATGCCCAGAAATTCCTCTAATTGTTTCACCGTGGTTGGTACAGGGAATACTTGAATTTTATCAATAATAGCACTGGTAAGACTTTAGTCTTACCAAATAACTCCAAAGAATTTTACTGACAGCTCAGGCCCTTGGACTTTCTGTGTGTTGATAACCCATCCTTTCTCCTGCAGGTAAGCCAACAAGGAGCCTACCACTTTCTCCAGCACTTCTGAAGAAAAAGAGATTAAAATCAAATCATCAATATAATGATATAGTTTTACATCATTAGGTTTATCCCATTCTGCCAAATCATGCGCCACCGAATTGTGGCAGAAGGTTGAAGAATGCACATACCCTTATGGTAGGACCTGGAGGGTCCACTGCCTACCCTCCCATGTAAAGGCAAACTGGTCTTGCGATTCATCAGCAATTGGGATACTAAAGAATGCACTGGCCAGATCCAGGACACAATGATAGGTCTCCAGCTCTGTACTCAGTACGTCCAGGAGGGTGGCTGAAATGTCCTTGGCTCTGTGCAACACTGCTCAGCAACAACTAAAACATCACTGTGTCATCAGCATTATTTTTCTCCTAAAGCCAAAATATAGCATCATACCAGACACTATGAATAAAAATGACTCCTCCTAGCTGAAAGAAGGACAGCTATTTTGGGGGGGAAAAGTTGACTCATGTATAATTATAAATTACAACAAAATATAAACTAGTCAATGTTTTGGTTTTCAATGCAACGACTTAGATATAAGACAGTTTCAGTAGAAACTGTATATTGAAGTTTATCTAGGTAATAGAAAGTATGTACAAACACAAAGTGGGAAGGCAAAACACTTTTTTTTTTTTTGCATACGTTAAAACTATGAAACATTTAAATGAGTCCCTCACTCTGTCATAGAATCATCATAGAATCATAGAATGGCCTGGGTTGAAAAGGACCACAATGATCATCTAGTTTCAACTCCCCTGCTACGTGCAGGGTCACCAGCCACCAGACCAGGCTGCCCAGAGCCACATCCAGCCTGGCCTTGAATGCCTCTAGGGATGGGGCATCCACAACCTCCTTTGGCCACCTGTTCCAGTGCGTCACCACCCTCTGTGTGAAAAACTTCCTCCTAATATCTAACCTAAACCTCCCCTGTCTCAGTTTAAGACCATTCCCCCTTGTCCTATCACTATCCACCCTTGTAAACAGCCATTCCCCCTCCTGTTTATACACTCCTTTCAAGTACTGGAAGGCCACAGTGAGGTCTCCTCGGAGCCTTCTCTTCTCCAAGCTAAACAATCCCAGTTCCCTCATAGGAGAGATGCTCCAGCCCTCTGATCATCTTAGTGTCAATAAAGGCCTCTTAATGTTACAAAGCTGTCCTGTTAAAAGTTTGTTGGTCATTGTGAGAGATGATTAATTTCTTTTTCATTAAGAAAAGAGAGAGGAAAAGTAGTAATGACACAGTTACTCCTTGTGACAGAACTATAGTTTTCATCATTTTTCTCAAAATATAGGAAAGTTGACTTATTTATTATGTTTCAGTTTGGTCATTAACACCTGCTTTGAGGGACAGAAAATAATAACATACCTTGGCAATTCAAATATAACTATTGCAGTATCATCTGTCTTTTCTATCTGTGTCAGTACTGACAAGCTCTTCTGGAAATATTTAGTAAGATTTTGAGAGCTAAACCAATAAGCTAAAGAAAAATACACACCTTTTCCTTTCAAGGCCAACTATTTTTAAGAGGTCACCACCAAGTAAAGATACAAAAATAATTTTATTAGTTTCATTGTAGATGCGATGCGCTCATTGGAATATCAGAAAAAATAGAGAAAACTTCAATCCCAGTGCAGCAAAATATTTCCAGCAAGAATAATAGTTGCTTTCTAGTTACCTATGTTTAAAAAAGATAAATATACAAGCATTCTAGTTCTCTGCTGAGAATTAATGATCTGAAACACTTCTGGTTGTATGCACTCAAGGGCCAGACTGTCTCTATCCATGGCTTACTGAGTCTGACTTCAGAAAACCACTGCCACATGAGCTGCCTAGGGAAAACAGCGCCCTCCTGTTTATGCTCTAAGTGTTTAAAGTAAAATTAAGCATAATTTCCTTGGCTCAGGCTATCTTCCTGGTTGCAAAACAGGTGATATTCCATGAAGACTTACAAGGCTATGCTCAGCACCCAACCTTTGCAAACAGTATCCCAAACTGCTTAGAAAATAGCTGAGGGTGTAATGAGTGTGCAACACAAATCAGCACTCACCTCTGCGTTACAGCACAAGCATTTATTCCTGTAGGGCAAAATCAGCCTGTATTGAGTTTACCTCCAAAGAAAAGCTGTGAGAACAAGTGGTAGTAGACATGTAGACAGCAATTCTAAAATGAATTAGCATTTCTCAGTCAGTAAGTTTGCAGCACACAATCTCTGTCTAAAGTGTGATCAAAGTCTATATAGCAGGATAGTAGGCACAGCATAGTATGTTTTCCTGGAACCCACCACAGCTGTATTTGTTACTGATTTACAGTTGTTATTATTATTATTTTTTAATAAACTAAAACCTGGTTCTTATCTCCATGCTCTTTGATCACCAGAAGATGTCGTTCTAGAATCAGTTGCCTCAGTACTTCAACCACAGCTGAACAGTTCGATTTATTTCTTAGAATCATAGAGTCAGTAATGTTGGAAAGGACTGCTAAGATCATCAAGTCCAACTGTCATCCCATTACCACCATGCCCACTAAACCATATGTCCTTAAGCTGTTCCAACTGTAGTTCACTGGATGATACTATACAACATTATAGAAAAAATGAGTCATGTATACACTGTTTATGTTAAAAAAAAAAAAAATCCACATGCATTCTCAACTGTTGTGAAAATGATGGGGCTTTTTTAAAAGTAAATCTAATATAGGTATGAGTTTTTATATTTATTTGGTTGATCTAATAATATGAAGCAAAAAAAATAATTAGTCTCTCAGCATGATATAACATAATTTTAGTAAACAATCAAATTTGAGGTTGTAATTGTAGCCACTGCTCTAGGTTATAGGAAGGTTTCATTTACATTAGAAGTTCCATATCAGTTTGCAAATTGAATTTAGCCAACTTTCCTAACACACAAAAGATATTTCCTCCCTTTATTGAGAAACAACTGGACAGTTTGTCACAGAAAAACTGTAGTTCATAGTACTTCATTGTTGTTTCCAACTTTGTTTTACAACTCTTCAGTAGAAAAGAAAGACAGCACCCAAGGAAAAATACTGCAAAACGAGGCCTCATTCAAATACATAAAAGTGAACCTCTCAGAATTTCTTTATAAGCAAACACGTATATTTACACTTATCTTTGTGTGTGCTTTCAACTTGTCTGTATCACAGGTATTGGCAGAGAAGCATGACAGTATTAAACGGAAGAGAGATAAATTATAACAAACATGTCAGGATTTTACGCTCAGGATTTTGGAAGAAACTTTTTTTTCTCATTCTTTGTCTTTATTAGTTCTTTGGATTCTCAGATGTTATGTTCTGTGATCTACAGAAGCTGTAAAATGGATGGATTTACTGTGTCGCTCCTAAACCCACTGTGGAGTCTACAGACAGATGAAATATTCTCATTTGATGATGATGGACAAGTTACAAGATAAAGTAATGTTCAACTAAGAGGAATCCTTGATATTATACGCACACACATGCATGACCAGAATAGAGAAAACACACTTTACTTTCTTGTTAACACTACAAGCATATAGCTTGATTCAATCAATACCCGATTTCAGTTTGCAAAATTTCCATAATGCTAGTGTTTAGGATACTTAACTCATGAAGAATCAATCTGTTTGCAAAGATAAACTGCAATTCAGACAAAGCAGAGAAAACCCTGATTTTGCACATCGACTGAGTGTCCTCATATAGAAGACAGATTGAAAAATATGGCATGTAACTGTCAAGAGTTTTTTAATTAGAAACAGAAGGAGCATGCTTACTTTTAGCATAACAACTTTTTACTTAGTGTACTCCTTCAGGCTGATTCTAAACATTCCTTACTTGAGGGGGTTCAGCTGTGCTGTTCTCATATCCCAAAATAGTAACCTACATGAATATGATAGAAGCTATGCCCTATTCTTTCTACTGTAACTATAGCACTGTGCAGTAGAGAAATCAGGACTCATTTATGGAGGGCGTATATAAGGGAACCAAACAGTACTGCTGCTCAACAATAAGGGGTTCCTAATGGGCAGAAAGGGCTGCCAGCATTAAGCATTCCTTCCTTCAGAGGAAAAACAATTACACATTATGCATTGTTTTGGGTTTTTTTGGTTTTTGGTTTTTTTTTGTTTTTGCCAAGTACTCTGTGTCAGCAAAATAATGAAACACAGTTAAATCAAAGTAGTATATAAAATGAAAGTATTATTGTAAGTCTATTGTATTATTGTAATGATTTTACCTGCCATTCATTTGGCTTGGTTTTGCTCCTTAAATGACTCAATACATGTTTCTAATATGTTTCTATGTTCTCCTTACATATTGAGCATAACGGAGCCTTTACAACAAATTTAAACCTTGGCAATGACTAATCTTCAGTATCACTGCTTAAAGTCTATAGCACTGTCTCTCTTCCCAGAAGCTATTGAGAGCACAGAGGCTATTCATTTTGTCAGAGACTGGGGGCACAATTGCTTTAAATACTTCCATGATGAGTGAAACCTAGTGTTTCCTCTCCCACACTGCAGACGTTTAGCAATGGCAAAGAGGAAGGCATACATGCAAAAGTTATGCCAGTGTACTAAGCAAACACTGGTGTTGCTACCTTCATCTTACAGACAAGTTTGTACCACACTTTTTCTTTTACAAGAGTGATTTTAGGATGCACTGTGTGCCTTTGCTACTCTGTAGAAGAAAAGCTACACAGATAAAAAAAAAGAGAAAGAAAACAATAGCATGAAAAATGGAATGAGGCTGTTATTAAAGAATTTACAGAGAAGGAAAGAATGGAAAAATTAATTCTGCAAGAGATGTGAAACAATACAAAGATGAGCAAAAATTAAGACTCTGAAGAGCTCCAAGTCAGCAGTGTTTGACTCACCAGAACACAGGTTGGCCTTTTTCATAGGAGGGGTTGATCTCATTCAGTTTCATCATCACAAAAAATGGGACATTACAATTCATATTCCTTTAGTGTTTCCTGTGGAACAAGACAAGCTATCAGAACTCGGTACCATGGTGTCCACACAACACACCGTACTGATAAAGACAGGCAAAAGTAGAAGGGAAAAGAGCAGATGTAAAGGCTGAAGGCAAGAAATAATATATTAAACTTTTAATTCCCCCATTTTCTTATAGAGCAAATTCTCTGATTTGGGCTAGTACAGAATCAAAAAAAAAAAAAAAAAAAAGTAGTTTGGGAAAGTCCTCTGGAAGTGCAGCAGCTTTCTACACTAGTGAAAAACTCCATGGGTAAATCAAGTTTCTAAGGGCCTTGTCCAGGCAAGAATCAGGGAGTAGTGAGGGCTGATTACTCCCTTTGGGCAGAAAGCAAAGTACTGTAACAAGGCTAGCAGGGCTTCACTAACCAGGGCCTGATTTCACAATGTACAAGCGAGGCAAACAGTTCTAGATCAACAAAGTCCATAGCCAAGCATAGCTGTGATGGAACTGTAAGAAAATACACCTCTGACATAGATCAGGTAGGTATCAAAAGTCCAGAACTGAACTTAAATGGAGACCCTGGACCATAGGCACATGCATGGTTGCATCCCAGGTGTTGTGGGTCAAAGAAATTACAGTCTATTAATGCACTCAGGTTCCTGCAGAAAGTTTTGGGTATCACTCAAGATGGAGAAGGATGGAAGCAATAGATTTCTTTGTTGTGTTTCCTCATAAATGAATTATTATGTTAGAACAAGATTATTCCTCAAACAGCCAGCTTTGCTGGCTAGAACAAATTAAGCTGAGTCTCAAAGTTGCCTATTGTGGACTTTTCAACTATCGTGCTGGACAATTCAGCAACTTTATGCAGAATTCCTCAAATTAAAACACAATATTTTTTTTCTTTCCATGTTTCTTCTGTAACTTCTAACTGTTGACTGTTGAGACGAGATGTTAGGATAATCAGATCTCATTTAGGAAGTTTCTCAGCTAGCTTCTCCTTCTCTGCCTGACATGACTTGCACTTTGGAAACTTCTGTATTGATCAATCTCAGTTACTGTGTGTAGAAAGGGAAAATCCCTATATCAGGCTCCAGTGTCAGAGAATTCCATGTGAAAAACACTGCACTGCGCTTATTGTGTTGGCAATGACTAATTGCAACAGTTTTCATAAGCTTCCATTTTCATGTATTCTGACTGCAAGACAGAGTACATGTCAAGAGTATGTACAAATACAAATTTCAGATACAGAAAGTTACTGCAGCATCTCCACAGATGCCCTTGGTATGAACACCTGGGCAATGGAAATTCTGACTCTCAAGATGTCTGTTGTGAAGTGCTAAACTGAACTGTATTCTAAGTGCTAAACTGAACTGTATGATTACAGAGTTAAAAGACTGTAAGGAATTGGCTGATGGCAACGTGACATTCCTCCTCATAAAAGAGACACGAGTTGTCAACAATCTTAGAACAGTTCCACTTAGCATGATGCATGTGACTCTTGGAAACACTTCTTTATACTCAGGAAATAAAAAACACAATAGCTGGCTTTCAATTTAGCCACAGGATGAGAAGGTCTAGCCATTAGAAATCAATTGTAAGATTGGAAAAGTGTAATAGTAAACTTGAACTACACTGCATTGTTTTTAGAGTTATTGTTTCCCAAGATCACAGAATTGTACGGATTGGAAGTGACCTCTGGGGATCATCAAGTCCAACAGCCCTGCTAAAGCAGGTTCCCTACAGTAAGGAAGAAAGTGCATAGGAAGGTGTTCAATCAGGTCTTGAGTATCTCCAGAGAAGGAGACTCTACAGCCTCTCTAGGAAACCTGTTCCAGTGCTCTGCAACCCTCACTGTAAAGAAGTTCTTCCTCATGTTTGTATGGAACTTCTTGTGTTACAGTTTTTGCCTGTTGCCCCTGGTTCTGTCACTGCACACCACTGAAGAGTCTGTCCCCATCCACTTGTCTCCCCCACATTATGTATTTATAATATATATATATAAGAGATCTCCTCTCAGCTTTCTCTTCTCCTGACTGGAGAGATCCAGGTCTCTCAGCCTTTCCTTACAAGAGAGATGCTCCAGGCTTCTCATTACCTTTACAGATCTCTGCTGGACTCTCTTTAGAAGATCCCCATCTTTTTTGAAGTGAGTAGCCCAGAACTGGACACAGTACTCCAGATGGGGTCTCACCATGGCAGAGTTGAGGGGTAGGAGAACCTTCCTCGACTTGCTAGCCACACTCTTTTAATGCACCTCAGGATACTGCTGGCCTTCTTGGCCACAAGGGCATACTGCTGGCTCATGGCCAACCTGTTGTCCACCAGAACCCATGAGTCCTTCTCCACAGGCCATCTTCCTTTCCAGCAGGCCATCCCCTAACCTGTACTGATGCATGCAGTTATTCTTCCCCAGGTGTAGGACCCTACATTTGTTGAACTTCATTAGGTTCCTTACCCAACTCACCAGTCTATCCAAGTCTTGAACAGTACCACAACCATGTGGTGTGTCAGCCATTTGTCCCAGCTACATATCTTCAGCAAAGTTGCTGAGGGTGGAATAAGTGCTTAAACGAGCCTGGAGGAATCATAGAACCATAGAATGGTTTAGATTAGAAGGGACCTTAAAGATCATCTAGTTCCAACCCCCTGCAATGGGCAGAGTTGCCAACCTCTAGATCAGGCTGCCCAGGTGTGAATGGACTGTCTGATCGCCCAAAGGTAACCTTCTAACCTACGTACCTGAACTGAAATAATCCTTAGAGTCACATGCAAGGCTGCAGCTGCAGTAACCATACTGAAGATAGTTAACTTTGGTAACTATCCAAAGACCTACATGCAGAACAAACTGTACAGTATATGGAAATCATACTGAAATGACGAAGGAACTTGGGAATGGTGGCCAACATTGTGTTTTTGTAAGAGTAACAAGGCACCAGCAACAAGTCATGGATTGTTTGGCTGCTTCTCCCCCGCCCCGTGCTACACTATGCATTCACATGCTGGCCACACGTAGAGTGCACAATCCAGCTCAGGGTATAAAGACGGAGGGCATAAGGGTGAAGTAACTTAGTCAGAGGACACCATTGCCTCTGCAGAGACACCTGCAAGGTCCTGAGCCTACTGATCCCATACCTTATGGCTAATCGTCCTTCTGGGATCTTTTGGTGGATTGGTATATATGCAATAAGATGCTTAAATGCTCGCTTTGGCTGATAATGTGCATGAACATGTATTTTGTGCGGATGCCTCATCCTCGATTCCAAACACCCTGATACACCAGGATACCATCCAAGTGGTACTTAAAATGTCGACCAATTCTCTTGGGCCCCTTTTCCTTCCAACACTCTATCAAAAGAAGTGTTTGTTTCCTGCAGTCCTTATCCTTCTGATGTACTTACGGCAGCATGCCTTTATATGTGTCATTCCAATTATAAACATTTCCCCCATCACTTATTATCACAACCTTTGTCACCCACAGACTTTACTATAACAATCTAAAAATAAAAGTGTCAGAGCAAATCCTAATCTGCATTTGATACCAAACCAAATGAAATGGGCTGTAATACTAGAATAACTGTTGAGACGTAATCTTGTTCTGCAAAACTTATATGTCAAGATCGTATTTCCTCAAAACACGATTATCATTCTCCCGGTTTTAGCTGGGATAGAGTTAACTTTCTTCCTAGTATCTGGTATGGTGCTGCTTTTTTAATTTAGGATGAAAACAATGTTGATAAAACACTGATTTTAGTTGTTACTGGTAAGTACTTAGACTAACTGAAGGACTTCACAGCTTCTCAAATTGCTCTTGCCAGCAAGGAGACTGAATGTGCACAAAAAGCTGAGAGGGGACAAAATCAGGACAGCTCATCCAAACTGGCCAAAAGTATATTCCATAACATATGACATCATGTTGAACTATAAAACTGGGGAGGGTTGCCAGTGCTTGAGAACTGGCTGGGCATTGGTCAGTGGGTGATGACCAATTACGTTACGCATAATTTATTCTGTACATTCTTTTGTCTTTATTACTATTATTTTCAGTCTTATTCAATATTTCAATAACATATAGGACAATATGAGTAGATATTTATATTAGAGACTTCATCAATATCTTTTTATCAGATCTTTTATGTTTATAGCATACTGATTATTAGCCTTAATTGAATCCTTTTTTTATTCCATGTAAATTAGATTTGTTATACTTTCACATCTCCTTACATCTTCTGTTTTCAGATTGTTTATTTTTGAGTGCTGAATAGAAGATTCCATCTAAATCAGTTTTGTTAATAGGATGAATGTTTTCTATGTAGGTTGCTCTGCAAGTAATGCCTCCTATTTATCTCCATGGAAACTATACAGATGCAAAGAGCATAACAACACTGTTTGACAGAGCAAATTTTCAGCTACATAATGCTATTTTTCAACATAGTTACCAACATTAGCTATGTATTTTCACCAGCGATGAACAAGAGCCTGCATTCCATGCTCATAAAAAAACAGACCAGTGGAGATGACCCACTGTTTCACAGCTGCTAGGATGTTGCTGCTAGAAAAACGTTGCCCACACAGTCCACCTTTCCCTGGTCTGAACAGGTGGAAGCCAGAAGGCACCAAATCCAGAATATACAATGGGTTTCGTAGGACAGTCTGGCCAAGATTGACAATGTGCTCCATGGTCTTCAAACTGGTATGGTCCCTGGCGTTATCATGTTGCCAGAGAAAGATTCTCTGTTTCACGGGCCTGACTCTGGAAATTCAAGCCTTCAGTTTAGTCTGCATTGCGATGTAGTGGTCAGAGCTGTTGGTTTTTTCCAGGTTCCAGGATGTCCAGAAGGATCACCTCTTTCCTATCCCAAAAGACAGTGCACATCATTTTACCCACTATAACCCTTTGGCTTGTAGTGGTGACACCACGTCTCATCACTGGTAATGACATGACCCAGGAAACTGTCACCTTCAGCCTCAGCTCAGCACCCCAGCCATGAGCTCAGCACCCAACATGGAGCTCAGCACCCCACACTGAGCTCATCGCTGCCCCATAATCAACTCTCTTGGCAGCTGTGCCAATTTCTAAGCCCTGATTTATCTTAATTTATCTTCCAGGTGATAGGACAAAAAAATAATTAAAAAAAAAAGACCCCCAAAATGGACCCACCTTTCTCCACCTCTATTTTTTAAGTTTTGTATTGGTTCAGTGGGTTCTGACAAGCTTTCCTGCAGTGTTCTTTCTGCCCCTGCCTAAGCATTTGTGGGACCCACACAGTGAAAAATTTGTAATATTCCAACGTTGCCACAATTGTTTCCAAAGCACTGAAGCCAATATTCAGCTCTGTACCCAGTTCCCTGGTCATAATCTGATGATTTGCACAGATGAGCTGATTGAACCACTCTCCATTTTCATGGCACGACTGCTGTGCATTACTTACAGAGCAGCTCTCATAAGCATCTGCTTGAATTAACGGTGTACCTGCTGCATTCATAGAATGACTTGGGTTGGAAGGGACCTCAAGAATCATCAAGGTCCAAACCCCCCTGCCACAAGCAGGGTTGCCAGCTGCTAGATCAAGTACTAGATCAAGTTGCCCAGGGTCCCATCCAACCTGGTCTCCAGGGATGGGGGCCATCCACTACCTCTCTGGGCAACCTGTTCCAACACCTCATCACTCTCTCTGTAAAGAACTTCCCCTAACATTTAATTGAAATCTCTCCCCCTTAGTTTAAAGCCATTCTGACTTGTCCCATCACTATCTACCCATGTAAAAATTTGATTTCCCTCATGTTTATAAACTCTCTTTAAATTTTGGAAGGCTGCAATTAGGTCTCCCACAGCATTCCTTTTTCCAGGCTGAACAAGCCCAGTTCCTTTAGCCTGAATTCATAGAAGAGTTGCTCCACAACCATAGTGATGAGCAATAAAAGAAAAAACATCATCAACATACTGCAGGTGCTTGAGAGCACTGCCCTGTTCCAGTGCAGTTTGGATCAACCCATATCAAATGGTTGGGCTGTGTTTCCACCCCTGGGGCAAACAGTTCCAGGTATACTTGGACACCCCTCCAGATGAAAGCAAACTGTAGTCTGCATTCTGTGGCCAATGGAATGGAAAAGAAGGCATTAGCAATGTCAGTGGTGGCATACCACTTGGCTGCTTTTGACTCCAGTTCATACTGGAGTTCTAACACATCCAGCACAGCAGCACTCAGTGGAGGTGTGACTTCAGTCAGGCCATGGTAGTCTACAGTCAACCTCCACTCTCCACTGGCTTTATGCGCTGGCCATATGAGGCTGTTAAAAGGTGAGTTTTGCTTATCACTTCCTGACTCTCTAGCTGACAAATCAACTTATGAATGGGGAGCAAGGAATCCCTGTTGGTATGATACTGCCGTCTGTGCACCTTGTAGCAATTGGTACCTGCTGCTCTTTTACTTGTAGCAACCCCACAACAGATCAATCTTCTGACAGGCCAGGCAAGACAGTCAGCTGCTTAATGTTGTCTCTATCTACAGCAGCTATTCCAAAAGCCCATCAATATCCATTGGGATCCTTGAAATGCCCTCTTCTGAGGTAATCTATACCAAGTATGCATGGAGCCCTTGGGCCAGTCACGATAGGATGCTTTTGCCAGTCTTTACCAGTGAGGCTTATTTCTGCCTCCAACACAGACAATTCTTGAGAGCCCCGGGTTCATCACAATTAATCAGTAGAGACAATTCCTCCAACATACCATCCTGTTTCTTCTCCATTTTATCTATCATCTTATCCAGTTTATCTAGTCTTTCTGCTACTTGGCAGATGGCTGAAGTGGAAGCATGGGATGGAGGCAATTTTTGTTCAAAGTTTTGAAGCGTAAGAATCAGTTCAAAAACTGAGGGTCTTCTTTGTTGGTCCTCATATGTATCAAACGTTACTACTAGTGTACTGGCGTACCTTTCCGGTGCTGTTCTTGTGAGTTTCTGCCATATATCAGATGTACTCCTAAATCTCTCAGGATCATGGTCCTGGCGTGGATTGTTAGTGTCAACGGTTTATGGGCTGGTTTGGCCCGGTTCCGTGACTAGCGGGACAGAGGGATTTCACAAAATCCACGCCTCTGAAAAAGGGAAACAGGGGACACCAAAATAATTAAAAACAGTGGCAACGATCTGAGGAGAAACAAACTAATTTACTAAATATATTATCGGAATGCAAGATAACACACTATAATACAATATAATTAGAATTGAAGCTAATAAATCAAATATAATGAGAGAGAGAGAGATTGTCCGAAAGCTGGGTAAGCCTCACCATAATGCTGAGGTGAGATGCGCAGTCCGGTCGAGCAGCAGGGAGAGAGTCTGACGAAGAAGAGCAGGTCAGATGACCTACCAAGGCTTTATATCTGTTCCCCCTGAGCAGAAATGATAACAGCACAGCGAACAGGCTTCTGGGGAACATAGTTCTTCTTCTCTTTGGGCACAGGTACCCGGAACACTTTAACTCCCAGTGCACTACATGATGTTATGATGTGGAATACTGATAACCAAAAATCATAAAACCATGACAGTTAGGAACAAACATGGGGTCATAGAACATTTCCACCACAGCTATTTCTCTCAAATACTGGATATCTTTTTCAACAGTATTCCACTTTTTCATCTCAGGCTCCAGATCGTCTGTGAAGGGATATCTTTCCTTCACAGCTACTAACATTCGTTCCCAGAGGGAGGCAACTCCATCTACTAATCCCTCTGTCAATAGCAGAGTCTCTGGAAATGCTTCTTTGTTGGCGAGCTTCATTACAATCTAGAAACATGCTAGTGGCCCTGTTGTCCCAACACCAAAGCAGACAGGTGACAGTAGATTTGTTTGGGTGCTGTATAAACTCCTTTCTTGAGCCTTGGATTTCAGTCATTTTCAGAGGTCAACAAGTAGTGGTAACAGTGACTTCCTCCTCCTCACTCTCCTCTCTGTGTGTATGGGAACTGCTGAATCACAGCCTGAACCACTGATTGATCACCTGAGGCAAGCACTGAGTCAGCCGTGAGAGCACAGGTGAAGGCAATTCACCTGTGTGACTGGAAGGGGTGGAGCCTGGCTTAGTTTCTCAGGATCCCACAGGTGTTCAAGAATGAAATCCCATGACAGCAGGGTCCCCACGCTTCTAAAATTTTTTCCTAAACCCTTCCATATTCCCTACCACTTAGCATTCTCAGGTTTTGGGAAAAGCTTCCTCCGCATAATGCAAATTATTATTAGGAGGAATACATTCAGAGAGATTGGTAACATGGTCCCTGTGTTGGCTTTGCAAACATGCACAAGGAACTGAGAAGAGAACCTGGAAACCAGTCTAAACATCACGTTGTTTGTAAAATTAGCTACTCCCTCTGGGAGATATAGGTACCAGGCAGGTTATATTTATCAGTGCCCTTAATTGGTTATACGTGTATGCAACTCCAAAACTGAAAATGATGAACCTAATAAGAGACCAATATGTTCCAAGAAACATAATGGTCTTTAATCCTTTACACAATGCTCTTAAAATGAAGAACAGATTCATAGCTAGCAGTTGCTAGGAAAGGAAGACAGAAAAAACTCTGTACAGTGTCTAGAGTCTTGCAGACTGCTATGATGTGGAATACCAACAAAAAAATCACAAAACCACAACACTCACCACGTTCAGTTCCATTTGTGCCTTGTCTTTCCTAATCCAATCTCTGTAAGTCTGGACAGCATCCCTGTATTCTTCCCGGCTGACACACCCTTGCTTTCACTGTCTGTACCTGCCTGTCTGTACCCTCAGTTTGAACAGCAGGCCCTTGCCAAGCCATGCTGGTTTCCTGCCTCCCTTGCCTGCTTTCTTATTCAGAGGGATGGAGAGCTCTTCCATTCTCAGAAAGGCATCCTTAAAGAGTAGCCAGTTTTGTTCAACTCTTTTGTCTCTAAGGATTTCTTCGCAGAAGATCTTGTTCAACAATTCCTTAAACAACCTGAAGGTATCTTTCTTGAAATTCAGGGTTCTGACTTCACTCTTTGCCAGTACCATGTTCCTTGAGATCACAAACTCAGTCAGGGCATGGTTGCTGCAGTCCAGGCTGCCTTCAATATTAATATCTTTAAAAACCTCCTCCACATTAGTGAGCACTGTTTCCAGTAACACTTCACCTTTTGTTGGTCTGTCCAAAATCTGAATCGGAAAGTTATTGTCAATGGGCTCCAGGAGTCTCCTGGATCACTTGCAGCTTACCATGTTGTCTTGCCCATGGATATCTGGGTGGTTGAAATCTCCCATCAGGATGAGAACCTGTGAGTGTGAAACTTCTTTCAGCTTACAAAAGAAGGCCTCACCAACAGGCTTACTCTTGATTAGGTAGCCTGCAGTAGACCCTGACCACCAGCTGTCCTTCATTGATCCTATCCCTAATTTTAACACACAAGCTCTCCACATGTTCCTGGCTATTTCTTGAAGCTCCTTGCAGTCTATCCACTCCTTAACACAGAAGGCAATGCTCCCACCCACCCCTCCTACCTTGCCTATCCCTTCTAAAAAGTTTATAGTCCTCACTGGTGGTGTTCTAGTTATTTGAATCATTGTACCATGTTTCCATGACTGCAGCAAGACCAAAATTTTCCAAGTCCCCTCTCCTATTTCCCATCTTGCCAAACAAAAAGATTGTAGTGGTCCAGAGCAATCGTGTCACAAGTTGAGAGATTTGGGGTTTATATATATTTAGCAAAACTCTGATGTAACGTTTCACTAATTATTAATGATGTAATGCATCATTCCAACAGTGTGCATTTTAGACACATACCTGTACAATGTCTTAATCTCATTCAACCTTTGCTCTTTTTTATTTCTTATTCCTAGAAGGGTATAATCAGGATAATCTAGTGTTAAACCTGGCATGTATTGCAACACTACTTTTCTCATGCTATTTGAAGGGAAATGACAAAGAAAAACAACTTAAGAATAGAGTTTCTTTTCCCATTCTCTGGCCCATATTGGGCAAAAAGAAATAAAGATGCTCATAAATCACAGCTCTCATATTACAGGGTATCCCTTGTAATTGGGGATAATCCACAACCCTGTTTGATCTTACCATCCTTGCTCCATAGAATTACACTTATTCTTCATCACATGGATCTCCATGTTTACAACAGAAGGGAGCTTTAAAAGAAGTTGGTCCCTCTGTTCATTCAAAAGTTGTTTGTTCCAAAGTTTCTCATTTTTTGGCTCTTGACTGTTCCTAGACATAGAAGTTGTATCAGGTTGAATCAGAATTGAACACTGCAATCCTAATTTCTCACCACTGTACTATCTGTGATATGGTTTTTATCTTCATTGTACACAAGTTTCTTTGTTTCTTCCAGTGGAATTCTTAAGCACCAGATGGATGGTACTCAAAAATTACCAGTTACTGATTTTCTTTTCAATGCTACTTCATGATCCCATGGACACTATTCAGCATGTTTTGAAGAGAATTTTTTTTTAATTACATTTGTCAGTATAATTTATCATTGTTTCTGGATTCTTAGTACCATTAATTTTGATAATTACCTGTACCATGATGAAATTAAAGTGTGCTCCAAAATACCCTTGCCTCTGCAGTAAAAGTAATAACACTGTTAAACTTCTGTCACTAACAAAGGCAGTATTCCAATCACTTTCTGGAGTTTGGAAAAGTACAGGAGAAGGATATTCCTAAGACAAAGTTGTTTTTCACACAGCTATGTTCTCATTGCTGTAATTATACCATAGTTTGAATGGGGGCAGATCTACCAAGACCATACTAGATATCCAGCTGTTATGTTTCTTTCCCTCTCCTTTTCTTGCTGACCTGCTATAAGCCCTACTGCCTCCCCATCTGTGACTTCACTATCATCTACTGTGGCCATAATCACTTTCCCCACCTACTTTGGAGGCCTCTACTCAATCACTGCGTTAGGTAGATATCTCACTGAGGTATGGGACCCGCAAACCTGAGTCCTCTTACAAAAGGCATTGGTATATACTGACGGAATCCTTCTGTTCTGTTACAGCAACTTGCTGGGAAAGGAGAAGAGCAGATGAAAAAAGGCTCCAGTTTCCAAACCTGCTTTTACCACATTTTCCCTGCACTGGGAAGAAAGTTTAGGGTAATCGAGAGCTACAGCTCATTACTAACACTACATTATGAATATTTAATTTTTTTATAAGCTCATCCACTGATTCCTGGAATTCGCTTCACCCTGGGTCAGAGCCTGTATGTGCACTCTAGCATGGATTGTGGAACTTTCTGCTGTCCTCTGCAACCCACAGCTGCTGTGTAGAGCAGATTTCTGGGAACCATCTACATCTGACAATTCCAAAGCATGCAGAAGACTTTTTTTCTCTAAAAGTACCCAAAAGCTGATCTGCAAAGCACCTTCTTAGGACTTGTGTATGGTGTCATCCCTTAGAGGTTCAGCGCCCTACAGTCTGGCCCTAGTTTCCTTTGGAAGATAGTTTCTGTCTGCTGCTAACTGAGAAGCAACAGCCTGGCAGTCCTAGTGCTGCAGGCACATATGTAAGGCAAGACTTGACAAAGGAGAAGCAGCTTTTTTTGTGCCCAGTAGCCACAGCTAGAAAGCAAACAAATGAAACTAAATAATCCAGTTTAGCTTTCAAGCACTTAGACAGACACACCCTCCTCAGGCTGTTTTCACAATGGCACTCAGCTGGACCTATTTACTCTTGCCAGTACCTAGGCGTACCTCGCCTTCCTTTCCCGTACGCGCACCCCCAAGCTGCCCCCACCTTTTGCATGAGAGCCTAGGCCTAAGCGCTTTCAGTCAAGAAAGGGGGCGGTGGTAGTAGGAGGTGGTGACAGGCATTAAGCCACCACCTCCTGCTGCCTGAGGAAACGGCTCTCACGTGAGGGAGGCGGTAGCGCTAAGCTTACCCTGCCCGCTACCCTGGGAGGAGGTGCTACTGTGTTCTAGGATCCGTGTGCGGCTCGGCAGCGCGCTCATGCCGACCAACTTCACCGTAGTGCCGGTAGAGGGGCAGGGTGGGGAGCGGGACTTGGCTGAGCGGGATGTATGGCAACAGGAGGAGGAAGAGGACAACAGGGACCGGGGCTCCGGTGAGAGAGGGGAGCAGGGCGGCGTCAGGCACTTGGGTGAGGGCAGCACCGCGTCTCTGCGTTAGAGGGAGCGAGGCTGCTGCTGGGTTGTGTGAAGCGGGCCGAGTCTCTCCTGGGGGGCCCGTGCCGGCTGTTAGAGCGGATACGTTTCCTTTTCGTTGTGGGTGGTGTCGGGTCTGCCTACGCAGGTGAGGAAGTCCGCTTTGGGAGAGGGTGAAAGTCCAATGCAAGAGGTGGCTGAGAGTTTCTATTTCCACGCGCTGCTGCAGCCGCCGCTGGCCGGGACGAGGAAGTACTCCCGGGTCAGCTCGGGAGTGGCGCTGCTCGCGGTCTGGGAAGCGTGTACCGGCGCTGCGGCCCTCTTGAGGGTGGTGAGCGCGGTAATCCGTCTGCGTCTGCTCACGCTTGCCGAGGAGAACAGGAGTAACCAGCGCCTCAGGCAGTTCAGCAGGCAGGCATGAAAGATATGTCTCTCTTTAAAAGTCAAGTACTGCTAGAGTATACTACAGAAAGAGGCAAGAGGAAAAGTTTCTGGCTGTGGAGAAGAGTGTAATCATACTTGGTTTGTTTCAGGGCCAGCCGTGTGCCTTTACACCAGCATCCGTGTCTTATTAGGCGAGGTAGGTTTTTGCTGCCTGGCAGTACTGTGTTAGGAGCCTTGCCTTCTGCTAGGCCTCACCCCTGAAATTGCCAAGGTGAGCAGAATGGAGCCTGAGGTGAAGTTTTGTAATGTTGTAAGCGGGACACTCTTCAGGGTAGCCTGTTCTGTGACAGGATAAGTATTTGTTTACAAGCAGTGGTGGGTTAAATAAGTGCTTTTCTCACTCAGGCAGTAAGGCTTGTCTAGGGAAGCAATAACGTTTCCTTTGGCTGAGAAGCCCTTAACGCTTCCTCTTTCCAGAGCATGTTGCAGCAGTAATTCCAAGTATGGTCCCTGAACTGCTGCTAGCAGTATGAAAACTGGTTGAATCTTACATGGTATTTTGGACACTGTATTACAGTCAAAACATGTTCTGAGTCCAAGTTCAGTAAGGGAGACTAGATGCTGTACTCAAATTCATGGGTTGAGGAAATGAGCAATATACTTAATGTTTCTTGAGGTATTGTATGGATGTGTGTACTGTGTAAAGCTGTAATGCATGAGATTGTTAAATTAATGCTTTGTAATCAAATAGTTATCCTTAGCTCATTCTTCTAAGAACTTTAAAAAAAATCCTAAAATACGAGCTTTGTTAATATTAATGGCAGCTAAAAGGTAGCATGTTTAAGCCCATCTAAAGGCTTATGCTAAACTGGCAGAAAACAAAACTCATACAGTGGGGGGAAAACATGCTTCTCCTGTTCTTGGAGGTGAGCTGAATGAGTGCTGCAAAAGTATATGATGATTGCTAGAGTTGTAACAAGGTGGAGGGAGGATACAGTGAAGAGCAGGGATGGGAGTAAGAAAAGAGGTGGAATGGGACATTCCTCTTCAGATCACCCATAGTCTATATACCCTATATGATCTTATTGTTTGGGCTATCTAGAATTTTATCTGTTTTAGTTGAATTATCAACTAAAGATGAGTAATCGTTCTGGAACTGACTTGTCTGCAGTAGTGGTTTCTTTTGTGTTTGATTCTTTTTTGTGGTTTTTTTGCTCCTTTTTTTTTTTTTTTAATTGTTTTGGAAGGAAGCAGAAACAGACTGTAAGCCATTGAATCACCAATAAAATATTCCTGGTGATTTATTATCAAGATACTTATCAACTATTCTGTGTATTTATTCAGGCATTCTCTACTGATAACCTATGTGATCATAGAGTAAGTTGGGATTTTCTTACTGTATTTTCTTCATTCCTTCATAAACATATGAAATTCTGAAACGTTCTTTTTGCGTGATCCCTGTACATGTGTAAAGAAGGGGGAAATTTAGGTGAGTGGCTATTTGGTTGGATTATAGTACTGACTAAAGTAGGATTTGTGATGAAGAATGAGGGGCAAAGTGTGGAAATTTGTGTATCAATTGAACAACACAATTGAAGGTTGGAGCCTGATAACTACAAAGTAGCAGGAGGAATTGGTATGTGCTTGTGTTGTTCAATGTCCTTGTAATTCCACACAAGTGAAGGGAGGGTGGTTAGGAAATAATAACCGGTAAAAGCAAGGAAGAAAGAAGAATGTATTGTAGTAAATGAAGTTTTTTGAGAGTTTCTGGCTTTTTTTCCCTTATCTTTACATATATCAATAGTGAATGTCTGTTGATCAATTTCAAAGTTTTGACAGATTTATACAGCTTTGTTTTTCATTAGCCATTCAACGTATCAAGTATTTCAGAGCATAACTAGCATCCCATGGTATTATTTACCGGGCAACTGCAGTGTCTTATTTACAAAAGAATATGACAAGTAACTCCTACAAAAAATTCTTAAATTGAACCTTGTAACCTTCAGTTACAAGGAATATCAGTGACAAATCTGGTCATCTTCAAGTAAGTTAATGCATTCATATTTAAGCATGAATTCTGTGAGGTTTTCATAAAATACTAATTCCTGAAAGACAAGGGAATTGTTGAGGCAGATCGTGTGTGTATATAGTGAAGGGTCAGCTCCTGCACAAGAACATAGAACCAGTCTGTAGTTCAAAACTTACTGCACAGAAAAAGACCTTATTACATTCTTGCGATCCATTTCAACTCCTTGCAGTTTCTCCATATCTTCACACTTTAAAATATCTCCATATATTACTTATCCCTCTCTGCCCTGTTCATGCACTTAATCAGTGGTGTGCACGGTGTTTCCAGTACTGGCCAGAGACTGATGTATAGGGATACACAAGTAAACATGGACTGGTGAACATAATAATGTTTCTGTGCTCTTTCAGGCTGCAACTGCTTGTGGGTTAGAAGCAGCTGAGGTTTCTGTGAAACTTAAAAATCTAAACTTGCAAAAATATGAAAAAGCAAGTCAAATTCTAAATTTGTTTTTGGTGTAAAATAAAAAGCACATTTTCCCCTCCCCCCCTTACGTAGTCAGGAAAATGCCATGTCATTTTAGGCATGTTAGAAACTGGCAGTAAAGTCTACTGCTCGTAGGTATATAATCTCGTTTCTTTGTTTCTGAACTAATCGTAAAATCAAGTTAATACTTGTCAATCCCTCTTCAGATCACTCATGATTTTTATAAACCTAGTCGCATCTCAATCCTATCACCTTATGAACGTAATACTAAAAACTATTAATACTATTTGTCAAATTATGTTCTAACCCCTCTCTCGTCTGAGTAGACCATACATGTCTTCTATTTTCTTATTCAATTATATATTAATGGCTTGTCTGAGATCTCCTCTTTGATTCTATGGCAGCTTTATTTCCTTAAGCGTGTTCAGTGAATTACTTGTAGTTTTGTCAGATTGTATCAGAGATCCTTGCAGACTGTATAAATCGTATTTCCATTATGCACATGCTTGTTGATTCTCTCAAAGAACTCTGTTAGCTTTGAGAAACAGTGTCCCTTTACAGAAGTCATTGTTTGCTTTCCCTTTTACACCTATCATATTGTGTAATACAACTTTGAAATGGAAAATACTATTCCTATTGCAAAGAAATGCATATATGACACTTGGTCTCAGGCACCATTTTTAAATATAGGAGTTATCTTTGCTTTGAGGAGCATTGGCATCCAGATCATCTCCTGATGAATTTCTAGCTCTGCCATGGGACTCTAGTTGGTCCATTCATATTTCATAATGATTGGAGCTATGTTAATGCAAGTGTTCTTGCTCTGTTAATAGCTACAAGGTGAATTGTTTCCACCTGTGCAGCCAGGGCTGGCCCTGCCCCTTTACTGGGTGCTCAATCACTGGTTAAGGCTGTGACCTGACAGTTCCCATACACTCCACCCTTTGAAAACGTGAACCAATGTTTGAGCATATCAGGGTCAAGCTATCCTTTGCAGTCTGTTTCATAATTGCAATTGTGACGTAGATACAATTTGCTGTGATGCTGATATTATTTCCCATTGAGTGGATAGAGTTTTTCCATCGTGACATAAAGAGTCTATAATCTTCGATTATCATAAGAATCATTGAGTACTTAGAGTTGGAAGGGACCTTTTAAAGGTCATCTAGTCCAGCTCCCTGCAGTGAACGTGGACATCCACAGCTAAATCAGGTTGTTCAGGGTTTGATCCAGCCTTGCCTTGAAAGTCTCCAGGAGGGGGCGTCCACCACACCTTAGGCAGCCTGTTGCCATGCCTCACCACCTTCACTGGAAAAGACTTTTTCCTTATGTGCAAATCTACCCTCTTTAAGCTTGAAGCCATTTCCCCATGTCCTGTCACCACAGACCCTGCTAAAGAGTCTGTCCCTTTCTTTTCTGTAGCTACCATTTACGTACTGAAAAGACACAAATCAGATTACCTCATAGCCTTCTCTTCTGCAGGTTGAATAGGCCCAGCTCTTTCAGCCTGTCCTCATAGGAGAGGTGTTCCATCCCTTAGATCATTTGTGGCCCTCCTTGGGAAGTGCTCCACCAGATCCATGTCTGTCCTGTACTAAGGACTTCACTTCTGTACATGGTACTCCAGGTGAGGTCTCATCAGTGTAGAGTGTAGTGGCAGGATCACCTCCCTCCACCTGCTGACCATGCTTCTTTTCATGCAGTCCAGGATACGGTTGGCTGTCCGGGTTTGAAGGCACATTGCTGGCTCATGCCCAGCTTCCCATCCGCCAGTACCCCCAGGTCTTCAGCAGGCCTGCGCTCAATCCTTTCATCCCCCAGCTTTTATTGGTAGTGAGGGTTGCCTCGACCCAGGTGCAAAATCTTGCATTTGGATTTGTTGAACCTCATGAGGTTCACCTGGGCCCACTGCTCAAGCCTGTCTAGGTCCCTCTGGGTGGCATACTGTCCCTCTGGTGTGTCAACTACACCCCACAGCTTGGTGTCATCCTCAAACTTACTGAGGGTGTGCTTGACCCTACAGTCAGTGTCACTAATGAAGATCTTAAAGAGTATTGATCCCAGCACTGACCCCTGTGGGATATGTCCTTCCAGCCTCTTGTGAAAGATGTTTGAAAGTCCATCATAAAATGTCACTGAAGAACAAGATGTCGTGATAATTCTTCAGTGACACCAGAACTCCTTCTGCTTCTGTCTTTGTTGGTTGTCCTGGCAGGCCATGAATCTTGGGGAGAGTAGAATAGATGTTTAATTGGCACTAAAAGGGGCAAGTCTGCCCTCCATGGTAAAATACATAGCATATTCCTGTCCTGTGTCAAAATTTCCACTTGGACAGGGCATGTCCAGGCCTTTTATACTACACCCTTTAGCCCGATATTGACAATTGAATAATTATATTAGTTACCAAAGGGGGAGTTTTGATCTGCCAGAGTGATATAATTAGGCTCCCCTTTGTAATGAAAATTGGAGTGTGTATTATAATTTCTGATGGCCGTGTGCCAATTACTTGTGTTACCATTCATTTCCCTTCTAATAATCACCCCCGGTAGGCCATGCCATTTTGGCCCCACTTGCACTTTCCAAGGCCATCTTACCTTGCGGGTTCCTGATTCTAGATTCTCAGGGGCAGGGAGCAGAAGATTACTTATCATTCCATCTCAGTTCAGCTGTATGTCAATTCTCTTAATTTGGATCCAAAGTGGGGAGGTCCAAGTTGTTTGTAACATATGCAGGATACTGGGTCTTTCTGGGTCTTTCATTCAGATCTCTCAGCATTTTGTTAGGCTCTTAGTCCACCCCTGCAAGGACTAATGGCCTTTGGAATGCTGTTATGTTGCTCTATCAATTGCACTCCCATCAGATTCTAAGGCAAATGGAACCGCCATTCAATGTTATTTTCCTTGGCCCACTTTCATACCATTGTTCCTATAGAGTGCGTACCCTGGTCACTTTTGATGACTTGGGGAGTCCTGTATGCTACCATCAATTTAGTTAATGCCTTGATTAGTATGGGCTTGATTTGCTTTTGGCACTGGATAGGCCTATGTTAATCCACTTGCTGTGTCAATGCAGGTCAAGGCATACCTGGCCCTTTCAGATAGAGGGAGAGGGCCTGTGTAGTTGACCTGCCATCTCTGCAAGGGGTGGTATGCTCTGGCAAGATGTGCTGTTGTTTCTGGCAAAGGTCTCAGTTTCATCCTGGCGCACGCTTTGCATTCTTGACATGCCTGGATGATATCTGACATTCGATCAGGCAGTCTCCATGCTTTTACTGCTGCCCACGTTGTCTTCTGCCCAGAATGTCACTACTTCTTATGTAGCTACTGGTTGATGTTCTTGGCTGGTGAATCATCTAGCCACCTTATCCAAGCTAATGTGTGGTCTTCATCATCAAGAGTCCATTGGAGGGCCACGAAGATGATAAAGAGCCTGGAGCATCTCCGCTGTGAGGACAGGCTGGGAGACCCGGGTTTGTTCGGCATTGAGAAAAGAAGACTGAGAGGGGATCTTACTAATGTTTATAAATATATTAAGTGTGGGAGAGAAAGCGTTATGGCCAACCTCTTTCCAGTGGTCTTTGGGGACAGGATAAGGGGAAATGGCCATAAACTGGAGCATAGGAAGTTCTTCACTGATATGCAAAAGAACTTCACCGTGAGGGTTATGGAGCACTGGAACAGGCTGCCCAGAGAGGTTGTGTGTGTTTTTCTTCTCTGGAGATGTTCAGGACCCATCTGGATGCCTACCTGTGCAACCTGATGTAGGGAGCCTGCTTTGGCGGGGGGGTTGGACTCTATGATCTCTGGAGGGTCCCTTCCAGCCCCTACAATTCTGTGATTCTGTGATCATTCCCCAGTGACTGCATGGGCTGGTGTCTGGATACATAGTAGGCATATACAGTTCTATGCCTAACCATGTTCCACATATCCAACCGTATGTCTCTGCCCCAGATTGGCCAGGTTTGGGTAGTCCAATCCTGGGTGGCCCACTGTGCAATCCAAAAACATAAGTCCTCAGTAGACCGCCCAGCTATCCATGCAGATGTAAAATGCACTGTCACCTGGTGCCTGGATTATAACCATTCAGGCAGCTCTTAGCCCTCTGGCTACTCTGTCCATTCCCTTCTTTGAACCAGGTGGCCTCAGTTGATGGTATGCAAGTGCTTGCCATTTAATATGATTTTCCTTTGCTGGACTCATCCATGTACCAGGCATCTTCTAGGATAGAGTATTTTTAGGACAGAATTTCTCTCTGGTGGAGCGATGGTCTCTTCAGGAACATCACTATGGTACGTCACTGGGCCAAGTATCTTTTGTAGCTCTTCTTTTAAAGGTGAGGAGGAACAAGTGACTTCGCTGCCCCAGACAGGTGACCCAACGTGCCACTGTCTGGGCTTGGGCCACCCCTGTCTTAGGAGTATGCGATTTATCTTTTACCCACCCTTGAATAGATAATGTTGTTTTTACTACTACCTCCGCTGTTTGTGTTATTGACTCTTCTGCCTGCAGGGCAGAGTAGGTGGCCAGTAACTGTTTTTTCAATTGGGCTATACTTTTCTTCTGTTCCATGCCAAACTTGAGACCAGAGCCCTGACACTGCCACAATCCCCACCCATACCCTTCCTGGGTTACACACATGTCTAATTTGGCAGGTAGAGTGGGATTGAATATACTAAGTGCCTGTGCTTGTTTGATAGCTGATTTGGCTTGCTGGAAAGCATCTTGTTCCATTTGTCCTTTATCCCACGATTGGCCTTTCTTAGTTAGTCTATACAGAAGCCTCAGGATTTGTGCAAGGTGAGTTATAAAGGTGCTGACTGTTTAAGGGCTGATTCGGCCTGGTTCCATGACTGATGGGGTGGGGGGACCCACAGACCCATGCCCCAGGAAAGGCAGAAAAGGGGAAGGGATAGGGAGATGGGCCTAAAAACAAAACAATGGCAATGATCTGAAGAGGAACGCTAATTTACTAAATAAGATATTGGAATGCAAGATAACACAATATAATACAGTATGATTGGAATTGAAGCTAATAAATCATGTAAAATGAGAGAGAGTGTCCAAAAACTGAAGGCCTTACTCTAATGCTGAAGGAGAGACGGATATGGAGCACAGGCACTGCAGAGACAAGCAGAAAGGGAAAAAGAAGGACATCTTGTGACTTGTGAACAGTTTTATCTTTCCCTCTGAACGGAAAACGGAAATGGAACAGTGAAAAGTCTTTTGGGATATGTAGTTCTTCTCTACTGAGACAGGTGTACCTGGGACTGTCGAAAATTCTTGGAGTTGGAGCATTAACTCTTTAACTCCCAGAACACTACATGATATGTGGAAAACTGGTAACAAAAATCATAAAACCATGACAGATGGTTGTCCAGTATCATAGGGTGCCCAAAAATTCTAGTAGATGTTTTGCTGTAGTTAGTATTGGAAACACCTGTATCTTCTCAATAATGGCACTGGGTAAGACTTTTGTCATCTCTGACCAGATGACTCCCAGAAATTTCAGTGGTAGTCTGGGCCCTTGAACCTTTTGTGGGTTGATAGCCCATCCTTTCTCTTGTAGGTAGTTTGATAGTGAACATACCACTTTTCCAAGTGTTTCCAAAGAGGCAGAAGTTAGCATTAAATCATCAATATAATGATATAATTTGATGTTATCTAGTTTATTCCACCTCACCAAGTCACAGGCTACCAAATTATGGCAATAAGTTGGTGAATGTATGTATCCTTGTGGTAGGACCTGAAAGGTTCACTGCCTACCATCCCATGTGAATGCAAATTGGTTTTGTGATCCTTTAGCTATGGGGATACTAAAGAACATGTTAGCTAAGTCTAGGTCACAATGGTAGGTTTCTAGCTCCATACTCAATGTGTGCAGGAGGGTGATAATACTGTGTACCATGTGAAGTGGGGGGGTGACCCTGTTCAATTCTCTATAGTCTACTGTTATCCACCAGGTCCCCTCTGGTTCCTGTACTGGCCATGTAGGGGAGCTATAGGAGCTATGTGCTGGTCTGATGATCCCTGCTTTTTCCAATTCTTGTATTGTTTGAGTGATTTCTTCCTGACCTCCTGGGATTCTATATTGTTCTGTATTAATGATCCAGCATGGCTGGGACACCCAAATGCATTCATGCTTTGCGTAGCCCCGCAGAATTGACTGTACTGACTGGAAACTAATAGTCCTAATTCGTAACCTGAACTCTCCACTATTAGTTTGGAGAGTCAATCCCCCCAGTGTATCAATGCCCAGTATATATTCCGGTATTGGTAGAATAGATACTTTGTACTCCTGAGGAGGTAGGCATCAAACACCCAATTTTAACCAGGTTTGTGCCACAGGGATCATTTTTCTCCCATATTCTCCTATAATAGCCCATTTGCTGGGAAACTTTATGGGTCATCATGAACTGTAGACATCTCAGCTCCCATGTCAGCTATTGCCATTACTCTTTGTATATTTCTGGGGGGATGAGTATATTGTCAGTTTGACATAGGGCCTCTGGTCCTCTTTGGAGGCCCTAATCCTCAGGTGACCATGCCCCCCCTTCACGCCATGAGTTGAGAAATCTTTTGGAGGCCTGGCTGTGGCTGCCCGGGCCCCCTGAGGTGGATGACATTTTTTGAATTCATTGTTAGGGTGTCTTCTAGCCTCTGTGCCTGTGGAGGAATCTTTTCTATAATCCTGGTATCTTCCCTCTTAGTGGGTGAGAGTGTAAATTGTTGTTTCTCATTTAATTGCCTCCACAGGTTAAGGAGGACATGGTTAGGTTGTTTTTCAATCTTACCAAGCTGTACCCTGGCCCATATGAGGTTATGACACATTTGCCGAGAATGGGGATGTATATAATCGAAAAGATTTATGGCCACCAAAAGATTTACGATCACTATAAGTGTCCATAGCGATGAGGGGCGGAGCTTACTGTAGAATCAAGTCTCTCGTCCCCGCAGTGAATTTGACCAAGTCAGGACTCTCAGAAGTGTCCTCATAAATAGTTTCTCTCATACCTAGCTCCCTAATTCTGGAGCTCTTTCATGGAATTCCATACCCCACTGTGGGTAGACTTATCTGGATTATTATGCCACATCTGTCAACAGACTGCCATAATCCATTGAATTAAAGAGTGATTTTTCTCATTGTATATGGCAGTCACATATAATCATTGACTTAAGGCTGGTTGTGTTGTAATAGAGGCTAGCTTAAGAATTTTGAGGCCCTTTTACTACAATATTTTCAGCTCACATATCCCATAGCCTTAGTAGCCAGACCAGGACACTTCTCTTGGCCTCTATTGGAAATGCTGGACTAGATCCATTCATTAGTTTGGCTGCAGTATAAGGGAAACTGCAACATGCATAGCTATTTGAGGGGGAATTTCAGATGGTACCCTCATTGGCCTTTCTTGGACTTTATTGTTTTTTTTGCATGACTATAGGATGGATATCTAGCGGGTCTTGTTCTACTGGAGCCTCTAGTTCAGATGTTTTTTTTTTTTTAAGAGTTCTCCTTTCCAATATTGTCAAGGCTATAGAGATCAGATTGATTGGGGTCCCCTTTGCTTGCAGTGGAAAGGACCCTGACTTGTGGTTTTGGGCCAGTTTGGGTGGCCTTACCTGTAAGCACAGCAAGTCTATGCTTGTGCTGTTTAACTCTATCATGTAGTGAGTTATTTTCTTCCTCAAGATTTTGTTCTGAAATATTTAGATGATGTAATGCTGTTAACAGAGGCCATGCTACAGTAGAAGCAGCAAGCTGCCTCTCCTTGTTTGTTATAATACTTTTTTCTAGGCCCTCAATCTAAGCGGCCGTATGGGCTGAGGAACTAGCAGTGTTTCCCCCATCTCTCAATGGGCCCCATTTTTCTATAATAGAAGCCAGCACATGCCATGGAGAGACTAGGAATTCCAAGATGTGTCTGAGTAGCTCTTTCACCACGGGAACAGATTTCCCCCATCCCAGCCATCCTGCTACATCTTATGACTGCTTTCCTAGAAGATTAGTATTACCTTTTGTGCGTAACTCCTGGCTGGCTCGCCAAATGTAAGGATAGGTGGCAGATAGGAAGCATTTTGGCCGAAACTAGGTAACTTTAAATCTTATCATCTATAACAAATTGAACAGTGCGTCAGGACGTGCAAACCACGTTCAGTTTTAACTGTAAGGTTGTACTCCTGTGCCCTTCCTTCTCCCTCTCTTGAAAGTAGCCCCAGAAAGGTGAATCCCAACATCTCAGTCTCTTACGGGTTCTCCTGTAACATTTTTTTTTCTTCTGTCAAACGTTTGAGACATTACATCTTTTACTCATGAGCAGTTACGAGTGTATTAACTCTGGTCCTTCAATAACTTTGCTCTTGAATAATGGCTACAGGGAAACATGTCTTAATAATGCTCCTGTCAAGGGGAGAGTATTTATGTGCTTCCTAATGTAATTCTTAATTCTTATTTCTCAATTAGCTTCCTTAATTAGCTATAATCTTTAGCTAACTCACAGCAATCAAAAATAAGCAGTGTCCAGCCTGTTTAGGAAATCATTATGGGAGCCTTTGGATGGTGACAGTTTGAGTCATAACCCCTTTAGAAAACATTTATTTATTATGAAAACTAGTATGTATCTAAAGAAAAAAAAAAAATCCTCTCTGTGGAAGAAGAAAGGAAACATTCAGTTTTTTTACTTTGTGAAGGATGGGAAGTTTGCCTATTGTCCTTTCAGATTGAGTAAGGGAATTTTATAACATTCCTCAAAAAACAGCTGACATGACTGGTTTTGTGCAGCTGCTCAGCAGAAGTGCTTGTGTGTGGAGGAAGTTGTTGAGGAGGGTAAACAGAAAGTGACAGGAGGTAAGATTTGTCAGCATCAGTGAGCTAAAGCAGCTCTTGTAAGAGGAGCTTTAGGAAACGTTCCTGGAATGGCTTTCAACACTTTTTGGCCTTTCCACAGGTTGTTCCTTGTTGCATAGGTGTTAGGATCGTAGAGAAAAGTAGATTTCTGGTGTGATTAAAAGATTACACCACAGGAAATAGTATGTTGTAAGCAATAAAATCAAGTTAATAAATTGTAACCATTTATATGAAGTTGCTTTAGGCTAGTATAGGATATATAAAATAACACAAATTAGAAAACATTGATATTGATATATCTAATTTGAAAGAGAATTAACAACTTATGAAACAGGGCTTAAAGGAATCTCTTCTAAAACAAGTGTTTTGAAATTTCAAAAAGAGCTTGCAAAATCATTATGATTATATTTTAAAGTGTTTTGTTAATCTGCTGCGTCTTCAGTACCCTGCAAGTGCTTCCTACATAAAATCAGTGTTTAGCAGCTATACTTGAAGATCTATTCATATGTACTTGATGCATAAAACCAGCTTTTTGGACCATAGATGAGTCTTTGGAATAGGTCACTATTATTTGTTGTTAAAATTTACCGGCTAGTGGAAGCATTTTGAAGTGAATTTATTTAATGGGAAGAAAACCTTAAGCTGCATTTATTATTAGGTAAAGACATGGGATTTGAGCGATTTGATCCTGCTGATTTCACTAAGCACAGTATTAATTGCTGACGGAAATCCTTCAGCTTAATTCCAGTCAGTGAGTTCTGTGACTGTCATGTAGTTTGACTGTGTCATGTGCCTGTTTCACACTGTGTGAAGCCTTAATGACTTGTTGCAGGATTAATCCAATACTAGTAAGAAACAGGATTCGAGGTCTTACACAAAGCTGGGAAGAAGCAACCATCAGTTTGTTTCTGTTCTTGGTATGTGAAGAATCACCAGAGAGGAATTATTTGATTTTCCTTAATTATGAATGAACGAGATAATGAAGACAGTGGGCAAAATCCAAGTGAGTCTCTTTAAAACACAGTACCATAGATCTATTGAGTATTTTACTGAAGTAGCAGATTCTGTACTTCCTGCTGCTAGAATTGATTAAAAATTTAGTGTGCTGTCATTGAAATTACACTGTGCTTGATTAAAATAGCCAAGGAAAAGGAAAATTAAAACTTAGTGACGCAGATAAGGTGAGTGGGTATAGTATTGGAATCCTCCATTATGTAAAGGGGTTTACAAGGAGCTAACATACACTTTGTTGTGCTTTTCGAGTTAATTTAGATAAATTGTGCTGGTCATTAATTGTTATAATGTGAGAAATCAATGATTTATTGAAAACATTTAAACAGCTCCTTATTAAGAAGTAAATTGTGAATGAAGTAGATTTTGAGTAGATGAGATTGAATTTTCAATCTCATCCCATGTAAAAATTATGATAGCCAAGATGTATTCAAACAAGGTTATTGATGGCTTCATAATTTGAATTAAAGTATGACAGTGACTTTCAAAAACTTGAGTCTATTTTAGTACTCTAAAGAGTACTTCCATAAAATGTATGTTTTTGGAGTAGAAGGGGTAAGAAATTCATTTTTTAATATTGTCTGAGCTTGCTAATAAAAAAAAATAAAATAAAATTGGACATGTAGAAAGTAAATATGTATGATACAGAAGACAGAATTATACTTTTTGCCACAGGTAATTTTCTTGAATGTGACATATTGATATTTCATTTTAAGTGATTTTTAAACCAATTTTTTTTAACCTTAAATTGTTTATTTACGTTAACAGTGGATGCTTGTTTACCCTTGTGCAAACAGGACCTTTGTTTTCAGCTTGTAGTGGTTTGTCTGTTCTTAATCTGACCCAATACTAATGTCATGATTGTGCTACTTAAGTTTTTATTTGGAAAGGGACATTTCATTGTATCTTGACAATCAGAACGTATTCCAGCATACGTGGGCTGTAGTTTAGACTTGCTATTTTGGAATGCTTTTTTTCTAGTTTTCAAAAACTATGCAAGCTTTTTTCTTTAACAAAAACAGGTTCCTATTGCTTAGTTGTTTAGAGAACAGTTTTACTTTACCAAGGCCAAGCTATCTGGTTTATAGCCGTATGATTTGACTTGTATAATTCCTGCTTCTCTGAACACCGCCTGTATTCCTTTTCCATTAAAAGACTACTAGCTTTTCTTTTTCAGATTGATGTTGAACTCCTGTAGCATAACAAGAGATACAGATGCTTGCTACATGGGGCTTGTTTGGACAAAATATATTTGAATATGAAGTGAAATAGGAACATTTTTTTGAGTGTGAGCAATAAATGACAGGTGTAGTGTGGAACAGAAAGGAAATCATGAATCTGGAAAGGATTTAGGGGTCAGGCTGGAATAGAATAGCATGAGCTTGGTTTAATGCTGTGTTAAAGAGGGCTGGCATGATCCTTGGAGTAGAAAGGTGATTATTATACTTCTTTAAATAGCACAATTGAGCCTAATATTAGAAGGCTGTACTTGGTTTTTAGAGCTTGAATTTTTCTTGCACATCCTCCCTTGCACATTATGTTTGGAAGGTGAATTAAGAAATTACAGCAAAAGTTTTGAAAAAAAGTCAGATTAAATTAGAAATAAGGAACAACTTCTTTGAGATTCTTCTGCTAATTGAAAATCATTAATCATCACCATCATAAAACTCTGCAATTTTTATTTCAATTTTGAAAACATTAAGGTCAAATCTTAGCATGCTTTCTCAAAGTTGTACCGCCTAATGCAGAAATTCTGTTATCTGTGGAAACACAGGAAAAAAAGATTAGATGGTCTAATATTTTTTTTTGTCCTTAATCTCTTGAACAGGCATGCAAATTCAGATTCAGGATCACTTAGATGACTGTTTCCCATCTCTGTCCCCAGGCTCTGCTCTGCCACTTTCCCTAAGACAAGACTTCCACATGACATTTTTTCATGGTCTGTCTCAGAGTCTGCAGGGATGGAAAAACTATCACTGTCATTCAGTGATGTAGTTATAATGACGTTACAGCTAAAAAAGTCGTTTTACTTACTCAGATTGGTTTCTTTTCCTGTCCTGGTAGTGCCTTTGCAGTGACAGCGTTAAGCATTTGTGTAGTTAGCACACATACTCAGCTGGATGGAAAGTTGCAGCAAAACAGTTCTCTCCCAGCTCAGCCTTACTCCACCCACTCCTGCTGAAGAATTTATACATAGATTGCTCTGAAAGTAATGCCTCCTATTTATTTCTGTGGAAACTACAATAGATGCAAAGAACACAATAATGCTGTTTAGTAGAGCAAATTCTCAGCTACAGAACATTATTTTTCATGTAGTCACCAACATTAGCTGTGCATTTTCACTAGTGATGAACAAGAACTTGTATGCCGTATTTGTATGTATGAACCGGTGAGATGACCAACTGCTACTATGGCTGCGTTGTTGGTAGGAATATGTCTCCTGCATAGTTCATTTCTTATTGGCTCTAACAGATAGAAGTCAGAAGGCACCAAATCCAGAATATACAGTGGGTTTTGTAGGACAGTCCAGCCAAGATTGACTGTGTGCTTCACAGTCTTCAAACTAGTATGGGGCCAGACTGTTCCTGTGTGAGAATTCATGGGAAACACCTGGTGAAAATTTTGCAATATTCCAGTGTTGCCACAATTGTTTCCAAAGAATTGAAGCCATTATTCAGCTCCGTACGCAGTTCCCTGGTCATAGTCCACCGATTTGAGTAGATGAGCTCATTGAACTTTCATGACCTGACTGCTGTGCATGGCTGTCCAGAACGCGCCTTGTCTTTCACGTCACTGTCGTCATTGCTGAAATGCACAACCCATGGCCTCGGTGTGCTAGCATTCAGTCTTTGGTCTCCATAAATGTTCAGCTAGTGTCGATGAATGTCAGTGGGTACATTTTTTTTCCACACAGTGGAATCAAATTACACACCTTTGCTTCACACGCACTTCCAGGTCAGATGCCATTTTCTCAGGCTGCCTCTCTGCTGCCAGATATTGCATGGCAACAAAATACAATGGAATATGGAAGGGAATAAGAATTTGATCCAAGTGCATTTTGGCCTTCAAGACAAATACTTTGAATGCAGGCCTAATTCCAACATATGTTTTCTTTGGTGTATGGAAATGTTAATGAGAAATGGTTTGATGGCACTTGCAGCTATAATGTTTGGGCTAGAACTTTAGCACGCACAGCCCTGGGTCATTTTGTAATTTGTGTGTTATGATGTATCTGCTGTTGGAAAACTAGCTTAGTTTGTTAGGAGGTAGAGTGATAAAATAGGTATAGATACTTTTCTCACAATTTTATTAGAGAGGCATGGACAGGTGTGATGTTGGCTGGAAATACTGGAAAAAAAAAAAAAAAAAAAAAAAGAATTTGAGGAATTGGAACCCTGTTTTATGTTTTTCTATTTGAAGTTTGAAGGAGTGTTTGAGAAGACTTGTTTGTTAGAGATGATACTCTAAGTTTTTTCTTACTTGAACAGAACCAAGAAACATAGAATCATAGAACTGCTCATGTTGGAAAAGACCTTCATGATCATCAAGTCCAACCGCAACCTAACCATACTACCCTAACTCTAACAACCCTCCACTAAATCATGTCCCTGAACACCAAATCCAAATGGTTTTTAAACACATCCAGGGATGGTGACTCAACCATCTCCCGGGGGAGCCTATTCCAGTGCTTAACCACCCTTTGTGTAAAGAAGTTTGTCCTGATATCCAACCTAAATCTCCCCTGGTGAACCCTGAGCTTATAAAGGAGGACTTCAGTATTCAGATTTCTATAATCTAAATTATCAATGTACAGTGCTGAGAAGCTCATTTTACTTCTAAAAGTGTTAAGATTAATAAGGTGAATATATATTCACAATATATAGTTTAGCGTATCTTATTGATACTTTGTGTAGTCTAATATTTGCTGCTGAGTCATAACTCCAGTTACGTTACACCCTGTATGAATGCAAACCAACACTTGAAATGCACCAACTCGTTTTTTGAAGACTAATCTTCTGTACCTCAAAGAGAGTGTTAGTATTTAGCTAACAAGTACAGCTACTAGCTGTCAGTGGGCAAGAAAAGTCAACAGAACTGTGGTCTTAGTAAGACAAATATTAAGAAACCTTATCCAGTTTAAGAGTTTTAATTGCTGAATTGGTCTTGTAAGGAATGCTTTTTAAAAACTTCAACAGAAATAGCATAGTCATTTCAAGGAATGCAGCTGAAGAAAACAATGTTCTGGTAACTTTGGTAAGAAACTACAAAATTGTAGTACTGGTATGCTTTAGTGTGATGATGTGAGAAGCCAGCATGTATCTGAGGACATAGTTGCATTTTGTTTTGTACAGAAAAGTTGGCTGAACTATTTTCTCTAAGTATGGTGGGGCTAATTAAAGGATAAAAGCCAGTTTCCCTGACAATCTTGTGCTAAACTGACGCATTCCGCGCATTGTGTAAAACAACAACGTCAAAACCAACCGAACTTGAAAGCTGATGTGTGAGAAAGTGGGGAAAACTAGCCAGGCTGTAGGACTTGAAGCAATGTGGCTTTAATTATAATCTATAGAGAAACAAAAATGGAAGCTGGAGGATAAGATAAAACATTAGGTAAAAACAGTAGTTGTGAATGAATTAACAATTGTTGGAACCATGGAAGTAATTCTAGAGGACTAATGGACAATAGCTGTCTTTTGAATCTCTTACGATAATATTGCAGCTTCTGTCATAGTGTTATGATAGTGTGGAGCGCATTTTACAAGGGAGTGATGAACACTGCAAGGATATTTTTCAGGAATATTTTTAGTCTTATCTTCTTAAGGTAATGAGACATATTTCTCTCCTGTTACAGCCAGGATAGTACTGCTGTCAGGTGTTCCATGTTTACAACAGGTTTGTTCTGGGACTTCAGGTTGGGAGAAGTGCCCTGGAAAGGACACAGGGAAAAGAGTACAGTTTTTTCTCTAGCTCTTTTTCAATTGTGTAGTGAAGAGACTACATATAGTTATTGTTGCTGTAACTTGTAAGGCCAAATGAGACAATTTGGGATTTCCACTGTGATAGTATGAGCACATTCTTAAATTGTGTTGCTAGACACTACTGAAAGTGATGATGTGTTTTTTATTGAAAAGGTGTTCTGGAGCAGGTCAGAGAATCTACAGCTTCATGTGATTGGTATCTCAATAAGAAATAGAATAAACATGGCATATCATAGAGTCTCTGCAAATTTTACAAAATAATTCTTACAACTTTTTTTCATAAATTCCTGCCTCAGTACTACTGAAGTATTTACTTAGATGTGGTCATAGAGTCCCTGTGCAACTGACTCATACCTTCTTGAACGCATAACTTCTTGAACACTGAAAGCCTAAGGGATCAAAAAACAGCAACAATAAAAAACCCAGGTTATTTCTTTGTAAAATTATAAAGCTACCTTATGTGACTTGTAGATTTTTCAGAATGGTCATTCCTTACCAGGTTAGGTATTTCATAGTTGTCCTGTTTTTGAAGTAGGAATTTGACTGCAATTCTATTTGCTTCCTGGAATATTCTTAAAACAACATCTTCAGAACATCCCTTGTATGATGAACCTTGCTGATGTTTGTTTTGTTTTGTTTTCTGCTAGGAGATGGTATTTCCAGGGAAAGCAGTCCATTTATTAACAGTGCAGAGATGGACGGAGGAAACATGTATGAAGGTAAAAACATGGCTCTCTTTGAGGTAAGTTCTCATTTAGTTGTGTATGTCTGTATACATGTTTTGTTGTGTAATTTATGTATTACTATACATATATATCGTATATATATATGCATTACATATATACATTGCATTCAACCTCCCATTCTGTTGTCGTCCTTCTGTGCTCCTCCCTTTTTTCTTCCAAAAATGTTAGCACAGAAAACATAATCTTTCAGTGAGAGCCTGAAGGTGCTTGAGAAAATTATCTAAGGCTACTTTCAGGCTTTTTTTTCCAGCATTCATCTTGTGTCTAAATGTCATGACCCTGCCACTGCGTTATAGGGAGGGACTGCAATATAATCATGTAGCACTCAACTATAAAGATTTACTTTTGTTCTTTGACGTATGAGTGGTATTTGGTCATGCTAGTTTTCAGATTAGAGTGATTAAGGACTAACCTGTTGAATGTATGTTTGAAGTAGTATCATAAAATCATAATTTAAGTTTTTATTATATGCAAGTTTTTTTTTAAATCCTGACAGGAGGAAATGGATAGCAATCCAATGGTGTCATCTCTTCTTAATAAACTAGCAAACTACACGAATGTGACTCAAGGTGTGGTGGAACATGAAGCAGATGAAGACAGCAAACGAAAGGAAGTCAAGGTATCTGAACTTTTGATAAGTTATGACAAAGCTAGCCACATAAAGAGAAATATTTTTCAACCTAAAAAGAAATCACATGATTCTCTAAAAACAGGAGAGAAAAAAGTGGAAGTGTTCAGTGATCTTGCTAGCGTGTTTTAGCAACACCTTGTTGTAGAAGTCCCATCTGAAATGTATGTAAAACTCAGACCCGAAACAAGCATTGCATGCATCTCAGTTCCCTCTTAATTTCTTTTCCTTCTGTCCTTGTATTAGCAACAGTAACTTTGTTTTACCTTTTAGTGAGGATGCAGTTTGATGTTTTTCTCATTTGATTGGTTTATTGATACATTTCAGTTAGCTGGATTTTTATCTCAGGTTGAAATTAGAGGAAAACTTGAAATGGAACAAGTCCCTTTTTATGATCAGAAGTGTATTTGCTTCTTAATATGGCAGCAGGTTTTTTTTTGTTTTGTTTTTTTGTATTTTTTTTTTTCAGAGTAGGTCTATTGTTCCTGTGTTTGGAGGAGGCTCTCTTTAGCGTATTTGCTTGAAGAGAGCAGCTAAGATCTTCAAGGGTTGTCTGCAGGGTGCCCCAAATGCCTATCTATACCTTTGTAAGAGAGGAACATAAGCAACCTTGTCAGTCTCTAGTAAGATACTAAATTCAACCTTCTGTGAGCAGGAAGCTGTCTTAGAAGGAGAAAGCCAGGATCAAAACCATGTATAGCACAAAAATTTGCAGTCAGGGAGAGATGATGAGCTGCGACTGGTTGGGCATGAAAGCTGAATCTGGGAAACCTAGGGTAAATACTGGGAGAATGAGAGTACTGGGAGTTATTTGTCTTTGAGTAGGAGAAGGGGTGCTGCTACTGATCTTATATTCTGATCTATGAAGGAAGAAGGAAAAGCAGATGAGAAAGAATAGAAGGAAAGAAGCACCTGGGAAGACAGATCCGAAGAGGTGCTTGGAATTAAGGTTATAACTGGAATTTGTTTTACTGGAGGAGGGATTTATAATGCTGTACCTCAATACTTGCACTAGAACTCTTTTTGTTAAGACTTGACTGCTACTGGGAGTTGTTGGGAAAGTGCTGTGGCTCAACCTGACATGTAGCAAAGCACCATGCAGCCATTTGCTTATTACCCCTGCCCCCCCCACCCCCACATCCCCTCAACTGCTCCCAGTGTGATGAGGGAAAGAACTGGGGGGGGGAGTAGGACTCACGAGTTGAGATAAATACTCTCTTACTAAGACAGAAAAGAAAGAGGAAAGGAAGTACTAGTAATAATAATTATATATACACAAAACAAGTGGTACACCAGCCACCCACTGATGTCCAGCTAGTTCCCAAGCAGCAGCTGCTCCCCTAGCCAACTCCTCACTATTTTTCAAGGTTTTTTGTGTGTGTGTGTGATGTCATATGGTATGGAAAATCCCTTTGGCCAGTATGGGTCATCTGTCCCGATTCTGTCTCCTCCCAACTCCTTGTGTCCTCTCAGCCACCCTCACTGGCAGGGCAGTACGATAAGCTGAGAAACTGAAATGTTCTTGGCTCCATACAGCACGGCTCAGCAACAACTAAAATATTGCTGTGTTATCAACATTGTTTTTCTCCTAAAGCCAAAACGTAGCATCGTACCAGACACTACAAAGCAAAAAGTCAGCTCTTTCCCAGCTGAAACCAGGACACACAGTGATCAAAGCTGTGGAATAAAGTCCAGAGGTTTTTGCTGTTCTTCACTTGTTTATCAGGTTGTGGTTTTTTGTTTGTTTTTTGGCTTTTTTTTGTGTGCTTGATCTCCATTTTTCTTTGTATCTGAAGATACAGCTTGGGATATGAGGAAACCAATACTAATAAATTCACACTGTTCTTAGTGTGATCCTTGTCCTCAAGCTACCTGCTGCAGAGCTTTTGTTAATGCAGCACAGTGTTAGTCCATCTAAAACTGACTGGCCAAATGAACATTGTATTTACTTGCACTGTATCAACTTGCAGCCTGAAAGCATGATTTGTATGTGTTTTCTTTTTTCACTTTGGTGTCTGAAATTAATCAGAGGTTAAGCAATAGTCTGGTAGAGTAGAATTTTAATGACATAATACTATACAAAGAGACTGAGAGAAGGAACTATTCAGACTGGAGAAGAGGAAACTTGTGAGGATCTTATTTATACACAATGATATCTGAAGAGAGGTTGCAGAGGATGGAGCCCTGTTCTCTTCAGTGATGCACAAGAGGCAGTAGACAGAAATCGGAAGGCAAGAGTTTCTGTCTAAAAGTCAAGAAACACTGCTGTACAGGTGAGAGAGAATTGACACAGCAGTAGTTGTAGAGTCTTGCTCCTTGGAGACCTTCAGAAGCTGTATGGACGTGGTCCTGGGCCATTTGCTCTAGGTGTCCCGGCTTGAGCAGAGGATTTGGACCAGATAACTTCCAGAGATCCCTTCCAACTTAACTGTTCAGTGATTCTGTAATAACTGAGCTTGTATACAATATCAATGTTACTAACATTATCCAGTATGCTAAAAAATAAAGATACAAGACTGTGGCATTGTGTCTTTTTAAGTACTTGGAAATCTAGTGCAACCCTTGCTTGCTATTTTAAATTGGCTGCATTTTTCACAGCCTGAGTTCTTATTTAAGACTAACTTCTGTACCTGGAGATCTACTATGTATATTTACTGCTTCTAAGTTGAGTATTTCAACAGAAAAGGCCTGACTTCCATAGAGTGCAGAAGGTTCATTTTAATGATGAAGCCTGAATGTTTTGTGTGTATCTGTTTCCAGGTTCCACGAATGGGCACGTTTATCGGTGTGTATCTGCCTTGCTTGCAAAACATCTTGGGAGTTATTCTTTTCCTACGTTTGACATGGATTGTAGGAACAGCTGGAGTTCTTGAGTCTTTCATCATTGTTTTCATGTGTTGTGCTTGTGTAAGATAATCTTTTTCTTTATTATTGGTATACTATTCTGTTAACAAAATACAGCAGCTTTTTCTTGTGTAAATAAACATTACAAGATTTCTTTGTAAAGATAAATTTCTCTATAAAATAATAATTTTTCTATAAAACTTCAGTACAATTGAGAGTTACAGGATGGGTTTAGATGACAATGTCTTCTATTACATTTAAATATATGCACTGAATGTAATGTGTCATTTCAGCCTATATTGGGTTTTCTGTGAGCCAATGACAGTAAGTTTTAGCTTGAAGTATTTAATGGATTCTACTGAATGAGCTCATAGCAAATATTTCATGATACATGTTGTATCACATTGAGACCTGAAGTCTTCCATTATATTTTTTCTCACAACTTTCAAACAAACCAAAACATCAACTACTGGTATGTGTCCATAAATTCATTTTGTGAGATGTGAAACTAACAGTAGATGAATTTGTCATAGCAGTGATAGTTTACCAGTTTGTCAATACCATTAAATTGGAATAAAGAATATCTTAAGTACACACTCAGTGGTCTGTACTCGTCACATTCTATTTGAAGGCTGTCTGAAGCATCTAAACTAACTCAATCTTCCTGTAGAAGGTTCAGTACTCTATTTACATGGAAGTCACTAACCAAAGATGATCAGTTCTGGTTGCTATGAAGTTTTATTAGTACATTCTTAAGTGCTTTTGATCACTGTCTTGTCCCATCTTTCAAAATACTTTAAATATTTTAATTTTTGTTTCATCTTTCCACAGACTATGCTGACTGCAATTTCAATGAGTGCAATAGCAACAAATGGTGTGGTTCCAGGTAATCAATTTTATTAAATCTTAGATAAAAAATGGTCAAATGATAGATGATCAAATCTGAGATAAGTTGCTTTAGTATTGAGATATCATATGAGCTATCAGAAGTAGTACTTGGAGTATTGTTTCAAGTTTCTTGTAATTGACTTTTTAAGGTGAGATGCCGCCTTCTACCTGGACCTTCAAGGAGCTGTAGCACATTTTTTTTTTTTTTATCATCAATTATTTGATTATGTTGAGTGAAAGATAAGAGATCATAATTTGAGCTACTAGAGATTTGTTTTATAAAGAAATTTGCTTCACCTTAAATTTACAAATAAAGTGCTTTTTTTCCCCCTGGAATTGCCCCTAGATTACTTTTTATTTATTTATTTATTAACATCTGAAATAGTGTGGTTGTTTTCTGCAAGAATAATAGCCAGTGTACTGGTAATAACCTGGAATGCTTATATAGGAGATTATGCTCATCTCATTTGACTTTTTCAGTAACAAGTTTGCCTGTTAAACTTTTTCTCTCTTCAGTTATGAAACGGATGTTTTCAACACAAAATCAGTTTGCTTTTGAAGCTCTTCTAATGCTTGGTTTTCAACAAGTTAATTGAAAATATCGGTATTCTGATGTTATGGACCCTGTACAGATGCTTACAATAGATTTAAAATATTGTAAAAATATATGTAAATATGTATATACATAGATAGGTAAATATATAAATAAATGAATTAATACTCAGTTTTAAAGCTTTTCTAGTTTACCTAGGTTCCAGAACAGATGCATAAGTTGTTGGGCAAAATTAAACACTACAATTCGTGCAGAATCTTGAATTCCAATACTTGAAGGGGGCCTAGAGGAAAGCTGGGGAGGGACTTTTTATAAAGGCGTGTAGTGACAGGACAAGGGGAAATGGCTTTAAACTGGAAAAGGGTAGATTTAGACTAGATGTTAGGAAGAAATTCTTTAGTGTGAGGGTGGTGAGACACTGGAACAGGTTGCCCAGAGATCTTGTGGATGCCCTCTCCTTGGAAGCATTCAAGGCCAGACGGAATGGGACTTTGTGCAACCTGGTCTAGAGGGAGGTGTCCCTGCCTATAGCAGGGGGCTGGAGCTAGATGGTCTTTAAGGTACCTTCCAACCCAAACCATTCTATATTCTGTTTCACAGATGTAGTACAGTGTGTGAAATATAAATGCCATAAGAATTTTTTTCAATTGCTTTTGTTTTATAATTAAGTATAGTTATTCTAGTCACTGTTCAGATAAATAGTGTTCATCTGTTTTTCCCTCTTATTTTTTTAGTTTATTGTACTACTACTCCTAGAACATATGGAAGGGACAGAGTACCTACAATTGAAAGGAAGCTAGGCAGGAATAAACTTTTCATTACTTTCACATTATGACTATAGAACCTATTGCTTTTCCTCATCACTTTCAGTGATTTTGTTGCTTTTTAAATTAAAAAGCAAGTATTAGTAGTAGTGAATCTGTTTAAGCTGTTCATTGCATCTGTAAAATGAAAGCTAATATTTATTATTCACTTTTCAAAGGGGAGTAGAGAAACGTTTTTGGTAAACTTTGTCAATATTCATCCTCCTTTTTATTTCCTCTCCTTTGGAAAATCTCTAGCTCTGGAGAAAACATCCTGCTTTATTCAAGGAAAGCCTGAAGGTTTTCTGTAGGTCTGACTAGATAGTTGTCATACTGTCCTTTCTGGTTTTATTAAGTACTAATTAGTAAACTAAATCAACTTACAGTCTTCCAATAATATCCTCCTGTGGTTGTACAGACTTCCGATAATCTTGCTTCACTGGTAAATGTTTTAGAATAAAAAAATCTTAGATTCTATGACATAAGGAACTCTTCAATTCATGATGTTTTTAAGGCAGTGTTTAAAAACTGTAAATGAAGAATCTGCTTTTTAAATTTATAAGTTTCCCATCCTAGAATTCTATCTGCCATGAAGAACTACTGGTATTCTCATTGTGCTTTTTTGTTTTTGTTTGACATAGTGATCTTGCATCTCAAAATATATGTATTTTTAGCAAAGTTTCTCATCAGATTCTGATCTAAAAGATGTCATTTCTCATCACAAGGCCTTTGATTAGAAAGTAGGGTTGCTTTTGCTTTTAACTTTTTTCTAACTTTTTCTGAGTGATCAGCAAAAATTTGATACTAGAATGGTGACTACTATATCAGAGAAGAGACTGTTTACAAACATATTCTAATTAGCTGATTTAGCATCTTATTGGATGTTAACCAGCCTAAGGAAATGATTGCCTGTACAGATATACTCCCACAAGTTTTTTTAGAAAACTTTAGAGAAAGAATGGAAACTAATGGAAGATGGCACTAAAGGCAAGTTAGCATTGTATTTCTAAAGCTTAATTGTGTAAAGCTTTTTAAAAAAGTGGAATGTTAACTCACTTTTTTCTTTTTTTTTTTCTGCTTTGAGAAATTTTGGTATATGATTTGGTAATCTGTGTTTTTTCAAGATACCCTGTGGGTAAAGAATTGTTTTACTCTAAGCAGTATTATTAAATGTTTCAAATTAACATGCTTCCTTGAGAATATTCTTTTCTGATTGCTGCCAGTGGAATGTGCCCACTTAAGATCCTAGTTTGTTTTGTTAGCTCTGAGAATGTCCAAACTTTGTGTTTTTTGTCCCCGTCTCTCTAGCTTCTGAATCAAAATATGCATAGAATCATAGAATGATTTCGGTGGGAAGGAACCTTAAAATCATCTAGTTGCAACCTCTTGCCATAAATTGGGCTGCTTTTCACTAGACCAGGTTGATCAAGGCCCCATCCAATTTGGCCTTGAGCACTTCCACTGATGGGGCATCTACAGTTTCTCTGGGTGACCTGTTGAAGTCATCCATCCTTGCAGTGAAGAATTTCTTCCTTGTATCTAATCTAAATCTCCTCTACTTTTGTTTGAAACCATTAGCACTTGTGAATTGCTGTGCTCTATGAGAAAGAGCCCCTCTCCATCCTTCTTGTAGGCCTCCCTTAAAGTATTGGAAGGCTGCTAGAACATCTCCCTGGAGCCTTATGTTTTTCAGGTTCAGAAACCACAACTTACTCAGCCTTTGTTCATAGAATAGGTGCTCCAGCTTCTCTGGTCATCTTCATGGCCCTCCTCTGGACCCACTCCAGCAGGTTCATCTTTCTCTTGCAGGGGACCCCAGAGCTGAGGGCAGCATTGTGGGGAGTCTCATAAGGGTGGAGTATAAGGGGCAGAATTCCCTACCTCAGCATGCAGGTTGTGCTTCTTTGGTTGCAGCTCAAGATATGGTTTCTAAGCCAGCTCATGTTCAGCTTTTTATCTGTCAGTACCCCCAAGTCCTCTGCAGGGCTACTTTCAATATTTGGCCTTGTTGAACTTCATGAGATTCACAAGGCCTCACTTCTAAGCCTGTCAAGATCCCTCTAGATGACATCCCTTCCCTTCTGCACGTTGACCGCAACACAGTTTTGAGTTTGGCAAACTTGCTGAAAGTGCACTCAATCCCACTGTGTCCCCAACAAAGATGTTAAATAGTAACAGTCATAGTACCGACCCCTGAGGAGCACCAGTCATCACTGATCTCCACCAAGACACGGAGCTATTCACTGCAACTCTTTGAGTGTGGCCATTCAGACAGTTCTTTTTTCACTGAGTTGTCCATCCATCAAATCCATGTGTTTCCATTTTAGAAACATGGATGTTATGTGAGAGAGTGTCAAATGGTTTGCACAAGCCCAGATAGATGATGTCAGTAGCTCTTCCCTTATCCACCAATGCTGTCACCCCATTGTGGAAGGCTATCAAATTTGCCAGGTGTTATTTTCTCTTAGTGAAGTCATGTTTGCTGTCACCAGTCATCTTTGTGTATTCCATGTGCCTTACCATAGAATCTGCTTCATGATCTTGGAAGGCACAGAGGTGAGAATGTTTGGCTTGTAGTTCTCCAGGTCTTTTTTTAATCTTTTTTAAAATGGGGGTTATGTTTTACCTTTTCAAGTCTCTGAGAGCTTTAACAGACTGCCATGACATTTCAAATGTGATGAATAGTGGCACAGGAAACTTGTCCGCCATACCATGAGGACCTTCATATCCATTTCGTCAGGTCCCTCAGACTTCTGCATGTTAAGATTCCTTAAGTGGTCTTGTGCCTGATCTCCTGCAGTGGGCAGTTTCTTATTCTCTCAGTCTCTGCCTTTGCCTTCTGTGACTTACACAGCATGGCTAGAACACTATTTGATGAAGACTGAGTCAAAAAAGACGCTGAGTACTACCTTCTCTATGTCCCAGGTAACCAGGTCTCTCAGTTTCTTCAGGAGAGAGCTCACCTTTTCCTTAGTCTTCCTTTTTATCACTTACGTACTAGCTCCCCCAACAGATGGACACCATTGGTCCCTACTAGACCAGGTTTCTCAAAGAGTACCATAGTCTAAAAAGCCATATCTCTGGCCATATCACTAATCTGCCAACTAGAATTGATCTGCCAGATTGTCCTGGTCTTCTCAAAGCCTTTTCCTTTGATTGATAGGGCCTTTTAACACTGTTCCAAGGGTTTTATAATCCTTCATGGTACACTTTGAATGTTCTTGACAGTGTTGTTGGTGCCTCATGAAATAACAGCAGCGGATGATGGTTCTGCAAGCTGTACAAGGCTTGGTAATTTCTTGGTAACATCTGCAGTACTTAGGTAAGCCCATGCTAAGAGACACACCTCTGATGAGAGTGGGTCAGGGCAGCAAATTGGTGCCTCTGTACCTCTCAGAAAAGAGTCAGCTACAGCTATCACCTGTCGTATTTTTCTTGTTTGCGCTGGTTGTTAAACAGTCTGTAGTGCCACAATCAATTACTTTGCTGAGGGCCAAGCTGGCACCAGAACTGATCATCTTGCTGACTGAGTATTGGTAGGGATTAATGAAAACAAAAACATAGCAGGACTTCTGTGCAACTGTTTGATATATGCTGAATTATTTGTGTAATATAAGAAAAAAACTATGAGCATCTTCATTTGCCAATTTTAGCTGTCTAAAAAAAAAAAAAAGCCTACTGATTTTAAGTGATTAGACTGTCTATTTGTTTTAATTTTATTTTCAGTTCTTTAGCATGGTCTTAGGCAAATAACCAACAAAACTGGCTAGTATCTCTTTACTTTCATTTTTTTAATTGTTTTTACTTTAATTCTGATGGATGAATCTAATATTTAAAATGTTTGGATAGCTGATGTTTTGAAAACACTGCTTTTGTGAAAATGCATGTGATGATGTGCACCTCAAAGTGTACATTCTAACAGCACATTTGGTGTAAACATCAAATATGGGTTTGGTATGAACATTTTAATGGAAATGCACACAGATTTTCTCAAGTACCTAGGTTGATTGAATGACTAAATGTTTTGATCTCTACTGCTTTTATTAATCTGAAAAGTTGGAACCTTTTTCGTTGAATTCACAGCTGGAGGATCCTATTATATGATTTCAAGATCTTTAGGACCAGAGTTTGGTGGAGCAGTGGGACTTTGTTTTTACCTGGGTACAACCTTTGCAGGAGCAATGTACATTCTTGGTACCATTGAAATCTTACTGGTAAGTACTAGTTTCTCGTAAGTCTGTTTTCAGTCTATTTTGAGATATCACTGAGCACTGTCTAAGTATAATAATTATAGATAAGTTATAATGAGGCCTAAAATGTATTCTAGTCTGATTTTTGAATGCTTTGGTACCGTATTTGTAGTATGTCAATATTCCTATTCTACTTACGAATATTTGAAGAAGTTTAATGAACTTTGATTTGTGGAGCTGACTCTAGCCCAGCAGTTCCTGTGATGATCATAAATTTATGATCATAAAATTATGATCAGTATTTAAACAGTTTAACAATTTTTTCTCCACTTAAATTAGGAACAAAACAATTCAGTAAGTGACGTTTAGTAATTTTACCAAATGGGATATATCTGTTGTGTCACCTCTTCATAATATGCTCTAGATAAAAAAAAAAAAAAAGACTCCTTCAAATTATGCTGATGCTACTGTACTCTTATACAGTTCAAGGAAAACTACTCATAATAGTAAGATTTACATTTAGTTTTGGAATTTTTGGTGTAGGAAGAGAAGAACGAGCAACAGCTTCAATGTAGCATCCTCTTTGAAATCTATACCTGTCACATGGAAACATACTTGTTATGTTCCTTGTCTTCCTCTGTTTCTTATTGTTTTTTCTTGTCTGGCAAAGACATAAATTTAATGAGAGGCAGAAATTGTTAGCAGAGAAAAAGCCGGACCAAAAGCTGTGCCTCTTTCTCAGTATATCCACTCTGTTTTGTCCTCTTATTTCATCTTCACCCTTGTTCCTTTTCTGCTTATATAGGACACTTATTCAGCTTTATGATTTTCTGATAATATCACTTTCTATACATGCTGGTTTTCAAAGTAATTCATCTAAAAGATATAGTTAAGAAATAGGAGTGGCACATAATTAAAGCCTCACTGTACTTCAAACCTGAGTTTCTTACAATGTCTCTGTACTAGGAAAAATCTTGAAAATAACTTTTTGTTGTTTCATTATGCCAGACGCATGTGAGGATATTTGTTTCTGCTCTTTCTTCAGTGAATAGCCATGCCATCTGGTTGAACTTCTCTGTGAAGTAAGAAAACTGCTAACTGTTTAGGTTTTAAAGTTCAAGTAATTTTAGTTCTTCATAAAATGATTATTATTACATGAAAAGTAATTTGCTGTATCTCCTACAGACTTACATTTCTCCAAGTGCTGCTATATTTAAAGCAGAAGAGGTTGGTGAAGAAACAGAGGCCATGCTGAATAACATGAGAGTTTACGGAACATGTATTATCATTCTGATGGCCATAGTAGTTTTTGTGGGAGTCAAGTATGTCAACAAACTTGCACTAGTCTTCCTTGCCTGTGTGATTCTATCCATCATTGCCATATATGCTGGAGTTATTAAGACTGCTATTGACCCACCCGACTTTCCGTAAGTGACATATCATCAAGTAGTATAGAGTATTATTAAAAAAAAAAAAAAAAAAGTAGGGGGAAAGAATAGCTACTAAGCTCACACTGATCTCAATTGAAGGTTTCATATCTTTGAGGCACTTACGTGCTCTTTTGTTATCCTGAACTACCTATTTGAATTTTTGTTTGTAAGACATAATACTTTGGAAAATTTTCTTTCATACTTAATGTTACTTAATGTTTTTTGCCACTGTTCTTTTCACACCTAAATGAAAAAGTGGTCTTGCTGACAGTAAATATAGCTGCTTTATGAATTAAGAAATAATAAAGAAAATCTTCAAGGAAATGTTGTAACTATGAACTGTAGGTAGCGTATTTTAAAAAATTTGTCATGAACTTCTTGAAACTTCCATTTCACCCTATTCAAAACAGAAGCTTTAAATAGAAGCTTTAAGTGTTAAATTCACTTGCTTTACGTGAAAAAATTTTCTACCTTTTTGTTACTAAAATCTAGTTTTGTTGTCACACATGGCATGTTGTTTCTCAACATCTTTATCTTGTACCTTTCTTCAGCTCACTAAAAATTTGTTTTGTTGTCCAGTTATCAGTATGCTAGTTTTGTTTTTGTGCATCTCTTCCTGCTTGGAGAGCAAAAAACAGTACTGCTTAAAACAATGGTGGAAGGGATGAGAATTGCTGTAGTGAATTGCCACCTGTTGTGCTGACCTGATCCTTTGCTATATGATTGTTGCAGAGTTCCATAGTAATCTGAAGTGTTAATGGTTGCTTCATAAATTGAGCAGTTAGGCAGTATTTTTGGACTGTACTGTAAAACATAAACAGAAACTTTTCTGTTAACAAATAAAAATATGTTCAAATTTGACACTTCTCTGAAGAAAACTTGAATTTCTTAGAAACTGGAACTTCCACTAGGAAAATATTTAAATCTTTCAGTTGTCTATATAGGTAAAAGAGGGATTATCTGGATATGTAGCATTGGTAAGACTTATTACCGAGTTTCTGGAAACTGCTTCTGTGCTACATTACTATTTGGAAAAAATATTAAGCAAAGCTTATCTTTCTATAAATAGAATTGTTCGCATTTTGGTGAATCTGCCTTAAAATAAGAAACTCAGGTGTGGTTTCACATTATGATAAAGCTGTGAGTAGGTCACCAAACTCACCATCATACGGCAACTTGGTGTGCGTTTGTAGGAATAGTTTTCTAGCTTCTAGTCTAACATTTGGACACTTTATAAGAACACCAGCTTCCCCTTTCACTTAGCTATGTCTGTCACCTCACTCCATCTCTGTTAGCTTTAGGCATTTTGTAGATGATGAAATACTGTACCTTATTAGCTTACATCATGATCTTCCAGCCAAATCAAACTGAAAGAAGTTTCTATAGGTTGAATAGTTAACCAAATCCAATAGCGAAAATAATAAATGAGGAAGATCATTCTCTTTAGCAGCAGACTTTCTGTTAAATCTGCTTGACCTCCTTGGATTTGCAGCTGTACGTAGAGATGTACTGGTGTCCTGTAAATTTCCCATGTTCTTGTACTCTTCACTGCTATCAGAAACCAGGATGTTGCACTAAGTAAATATACTGCATGACTTAGTATACTTGGCCTGATAGCAAATGCTGTGTTTATGCTGTTTGTTACCAGATTCCTGAACTCCTTCAGAAGTACCAGATGTTTGCTACTTATGTGCTCTAACTTACCTGCCTAACATTGATGCTTTATTTTATCATTCCTCATTTCATCTTTATAGATGCCATGAACTACTTTATTAAACAAGCCGGTGGGAGATATCTCCTGAATGTCTTATGCATAGCTTATGTTATGCATAGCTTAACAAAGGGTTAACAAAGGAACATTCCTAGATGCTTAATGTTATTTGTTAATGACCATTTGCTTTTTGCAAAACATTCCAAGTCTAAGTGCTGTAATTGCTTCTTGCAAAGAATAATACAATACTTTGAGCTAAGAGTTCAGTGTTTTTAAACTTTACTCTTTTAATTCTCCTGGCTTACTTCCTTACCTTTTAATCTAAAGTACTTATTTCCTGGAAAAGTGCATGACTCTTGCTTAATTTTTCTTTTGCATTTTTTTTGGTCAAGCTTGTCACTGCATTATATATTCAAATGACTTCATTCCTCTTTTCTTTTAACAGAGGTCATGATATATTCAGTCTTATTATTTAGTGGTCAAGCTGCTTGAATTTATTGTATTTTCCAAAGAATAATCAGAAAGCATAATAGCTGTCTTAAAGTGGAAATGTTTGAGTGGTGTTTTAAATGTTACTGATGATGGTTTTATATGGAGAGAGACTCTTCTGCTTTAATAGATGTTGTATAGCCCCTAACATAGGTACTATAAATACTGGATTTCTGAAGAAGTAGTCTGATGGGTTAAAAAATGCTTAAATGCACAGTACTGTGCTGAAGAAACACTGTTTGTTTTCTTTTGTTTGTAGCATCTGTCTTCTAGGAAACCGTACCTTGTCAAAACGCAGCTTTGATGTCTGTGCCAAATTTACTGAAAGGAATAATGAAACAAAGACTACAAATTTGTGGCTCCTCTTCTGCAATAGTTCTTTGCCCACTGCTATGTGTGATGACTACTTCAGTCTCAATAACGTAACAGAAATTCAAGGGATTCCAGGAATATTGAGTGGAGTTCTAATTGGTAAGTCAGAAAGCACAGTGATCTGTGCTGATTTGGCCTGAAGCTGTTCAGTAATGTAGTGTTCTAGCCTGTCGCTACTCCTTAGTTATAATCTATTTCTGTTGAAAGATTGCTTCCTGGAGTCTGCTTCCTTCTTCAATATTTCCGTCTGGTTTTGGAAGCTTAGTACGAATTGCTTTCATATGGGGATAGAAAAATAGCTTTAAAGGCACTCTTTCAAAAGCTATTTTTCTATCACACCAAATACAGCCAAAATCCCCTGAGGGAGGCACGTTGATAAGTGAAGTCCTGTTGTTTGTCCATCGTTGTACAGCATGCCAGTTTGAAGGAAAAAAAAAAAAAAAGTTTTTCTAGCTACCAGTCTAGCATTTAGACAGGAGACTTTCCACAAAGTGTGTAGGATATCTTATGTTTATATTTTTATACAGTTGTGGCTGCTTGAGATTTAAACTAGTTGCACATGTTCATAAATTTCATTTTGAACATGTAACAGATAGTATTGCATAGGAACAAATAATGTTTATGCGATGAGAAGGACATTCTGATTCCTGTCCTCTACATTCCCTTAAAATAGAATTTGATTATAGAAATATGTAACTCTCTCTAAAGAAGGATAGGGACACTAAGTAATTGTACTACTGCCATAGTAATTCAATTTAAAAGATTAAACATAAAGTGTACAACTACATACAAAGATCCTAGCTGAAGCGTAGGCTGCTCTGTGAATTTGTGTATAAAATCGCTCAGCTCTTCATCAAAGATGAAATCCTGGTTTTGACTGAAATGCTTATTGCAAGTACTGTGACTTGAGATTTTATTTACTCTATGCATTTTGTAACTTATTACATATATCTTTTTTTCTTTAATATTAGGTATCTCTTTTCATGCTACTTTACATTCCCTCTGTATGCTCAGAAAACAGTCCTGTATTCTAAGCTTTAAACGGCTGTGGTGTTTTTTTTAAACCAGCATTTCTTTTTCCTGATGTTACATAAAGCCAAGATCCCTAACAACCGTTATGAGTCTGCTGAAAGCTCAATGTAAGGGAAAAACTTTCCAGTGTTCATTGTTAGACACTTATCTATAGATAAATTTCATCAGTTTCTTTACTAGGCTTGGTGACTGAGCAGAAAGTTTTTGTGTAGTTCTTCACAGTTGGCTTTTGCATTCACCACCTTTGCATTGGAATGCACTGTTTACATCCTGGTACCATTTCTTTGGGAAGTTTACTGGTGGGTTTCCTGAGCTTTTGATTTTCACGTGCCTTTGACATTGCCCCCCACTACATTTTTGTGGAGAAGCTGGCTGCCCACAGTTTGGATGGGCATACGCTCTGCTGAATGAAACACTGGCTGGATGGCCAGGGCCAAAGAGTTGTGGTCAGTGGAGTTAAATCCAGTTGGCAGCCAGTCACGAGTGGTGTCTCCCAGGGCTCGGTACTGGGGCCACTCCTATTTAACATCTTTATTAATGATCTTGACAAGGGGATTGAGTGCACTCCTCAGTGAGTTTGTAGATGACACCAAGTTGGGGGGGAGTGTTGATCTGTTAGAGGGTAGAAAGGCACTACAGAGGGACCTGGACAGACTGGATCGATGGGCCAAGCTGAACTGTATGAGTTTCAATAGGGCCAAGTGTCAGGTCCTGCATTTTGGTCACAACAACCCCAGGAAACCCTACGGGCTTGGGGAGGAGTGGCTGGAAAGCTGCCTGATGGAAAGGGACCTTGGTGTACTGATGGACAGTTGGAAATTAACATTTCCACAAATGTAAACTCTTGGAAGCTACTAGTTTATTGACCTATTGAACTTCGTTATGCAAACATCCTTAGTTTATAGTTGGGGGAACGTGGACTACTACCTGTAGTTTGCGTGTGTTTTTGTTTGTTTAAATTTCCTTTGCTTATTGGTCCTCTTCTGGAGTTTGACTAGTGACCATTTGGAATACCTTCATTGTGAACAGCCGGATCTTGAACTATTGTCCTGATTTTCTTAATCTGGAGATTTTTTTTCCTTTACTGCTATACTTTTTATACTTTTTAGACCACTGTAGTTAATAATACATCCATATGTTTGTATAATCTAAGTGGATGTTGTAGAAGTATGTTAGAATTTAGTTCTGTAACTCAGTTGTTAACAGAAGAGAATTTTTTTTTTTACAGCTCATCCCATATACCACTATATCTCTACTGGCATCCGATGGAGACGTCCACCAGTTATGACTGATACTGATGTTATTGTTGCTGTGTCTAAATTTCACGAGGAAGCATTGGGAAATATAATGTTTTTTATAGATGAAAAGTCATTCAACTTAAAAGGGTATTGCACTCTCTCTAATATTCTGAAGCAGAGGCTACAATGACTATTGGTTTTTTTTCCCCTTGCAGATAATCTGTGGAGCACCTATTCAGAAAAAGGATCAATTGTTGAGAAAAAAAATCAGCCATCAGTTTCTGGATCAGAAGACATAAAAATTGGTGGACGCCCTTATGTTTTCACAGACATCATGACTTACTTCACAGTGCTTGTAGGGATTTATTTCCCATCTGTAACAGGTAGATTAAAACTATTTTTCTTGAATGAAGATGTGTTTATAGCTGAAGAAAAAAATTTGGTGTGAATATTGATGACACGTGGTATTCCTTATCTGTCCAAGTAATAGATTTTCTGGTGCTAGAGGGACATAGCTGGCTGCTGGTTATTTTAGGGGTTTATAGAATTTAAACAATGGATCAGTTGACAGGCTGTTTTCTGCCTCTCACAGAAAAAAGAAACCTCAATGCCTATCCACAATAAGTTGCAGCTGAGTTAAAAGTTTTTATCTTTATAATGTTTTAATCTTCAAATGCACACAAGAAAACTGCTATGTATCAAGGTGTTTCACGTCCAAGCCATGAACTCCTTGTACCTTGTTTAAACTTCTAGGTTGTGAGGTTTTTTGTTTGTTTGTTTTTCCCTCAGCTCTAACAGTAGAGACTTCTTTTGATCAAGACTAAAAGTTAGGTTAGTTTCCCTCAGATTTCATTTTACTGAAATAACTAGAAAACTTTTTATTGAAAAATCCCAGATCAAACTATTTAATATCAAGGAACAAAACAGAATTTTGATGCAAGTTTGCAACACTGTTTGCTAATAGAATACCAAATGGAGGTGTCTCTTCATATTCTCCACTGTTCTCACTTCTGTACTTCCCTCTCTCTCTCTTTATCAGCACCTCATCATATCCTAGCTTGTAGTTAGGATTTCATTGTGTGGAGTTTGACAATATCTTTGCATCGGAATGTGTTGACCTTAGCTACTATTTTTTGTCTCTAGTGTTGATAGTTTTTATTCTACTTCTTAACATCGTGTTAGTAAAAATTTTTTGTTCTCCAATTAGATTCAAACATGAAGGTGTGCCTGTGATCTCATGACCATTCCTTTTGTGCTTCTTTATTGCTCCTTCCTTTTTGTTTCACTTTCTATTATTTAGTAGATTTGCTTGCATATCTTACTATGTATGGTCTGCTTAGTAAGAATTTGTACATCTGGTCATGCTAGTTAAAATTCCTAAGCTCATGTTTATAACATCCATCTCCTAAGTTTTGCTTTTCTTGTACATTTTCCTGTTGTAAAAATGATCAAGTTTTTACTGAGCCTTCTGGAATTAGTTCCCTCAATGATAAGTGGTAACACAAATTTATGAATCAAATGAAGATACAAAATAAGGATTTATGCAGTAATACAATTCTGTTGCCTGCTTTTTGGTTATGATTTAATAAAATTTAAATGTTCCCATTCTGTTAGTCATTTAAATGAAGTTAGAATTCATTGGTTTTATGACATACAGATTTCTTTTTCTTCAGGTATTATGGCAGGTTCAAACAGATCTGGTGATCTTAAGGATGCTCAGAAATCTATTCCTACTGGAACAATTTTAGCTATTTCAACTACTTCTTTTATTTGTATCCTTTGTGCTGTGACTTTTTTTTTCTAGTCCACATTCTGTAGGCATAGTATTGATTTCTTTTATTTTTGATTTTTATAAAAAGTCATTGAGTAGCCTGAGTATAAAATTAATGAAATCTAACCTGAAAATAAATATTTTATATTTTTATATATATTATATTTATGCATACACATATATTATAAAATATAAAATATATGCACATAGACGGTTAAAATTTTCCAGTCTTCTACTAAGGTTTCAAACTCCAACGTACAACAAACTCCAGATTACAATTTGTTTATAGTTAACCGATAGAGACTTATAACACATTTCAGTTGGCAGATTGCTTTGTCATCATACTCAAGACAACCACTAAAAATTTTAAAGCTAGGTAACAGCAGTAGAAATTGTTACTTATTCAGCAGCTAGAAGACACAAATATCTTTGCATGAGAAATTACATGTTCTGTTTCATGATGCATGAGCTGTTTGCTTACAATACTTTACAAAACAATTGTGGATCAAATGCAGGACATATGTAAAGAACATGAACTAAAAATTTGTAGTAGGGGAGAATAATAACAAAAACAAAAAACTGAAGTTAGTTATCATGGACATTTATGTTTTTCTCTATAATTATTTATTTACAGTGTTATCTTCCTTCAGTCTCAATAATAGATCTTTCTTGCATAGTGTTGTTTGGTGCCTGTATAGAAGGTGTGGTATTAAGAGATAAGTAAGTTGCGTTCAACTTGTAATTTTTTTAGGGAGCAGGTATGATCATGAGTTATGTTAATCAGATTTCATTTCATTAATGGCTCTTCTGGGAAACATCCATGTGGAATATTTTTCTTTTGTTTAAGTAATACTGGAGAAGAAGTCTACCTCTTAAACTGAGATGGTTGCAAAAACTGAAAAGGGTATTGGACTGCATCACCTCCCTGGGGAGCCTATTCCAGTGCTTAACAACCCTTTCTGTAAAGAAGTTTGTTCTGATATCCAACCTAAACCTCCCCTGGCGCAACTTGAGGCCATTTCCCATTGTCCTGTAACCAGTGAGAAGAGACCAACCTCACTCTCGCTGTAATCACCTTTTAGATATTGAAAGAGAGCAAGGAGCTCTCCCCTCAGCCTCCTCTTCCCCAGACTAAACAGTCCCAGTTTCTCTCCTGTGTATTTAAAGGATGTCTTTTCCTCCATCTTCTCATCTATTGAAGTTAGTATGTGGCTGTACAAGCTTTGGAATATTCAAGAACTTGAATACTAGTTTATGTTGATCTGATTACTATGTCTCTGGACCTTGTCAAGTAGCTGGTCCAAATAGAGAAGAAGTATTTAACTTTTCTTAGTCTACAGCCTTTTCTTTTCTCTGGTGCTTATTTAAAAAAAAAAAAAAAAAGTGATGAAGTTATATGCTACCATAGTACCATAGTGCAAATGTTCTTGAAACTGATTTTGGCTACTTGCTTACAAAGCTAAGGTGAACTACAAGAGGCTTACTTGTTTTAAAAAACAAAATCATTTGGGGGGAAAAAAAAACCAGCAAGTTTTTTGTGCTTTACCCAAGGTGTCCATAAATGACCATAAAGTCAGTTACCTTTAGGAGGAGGAAAACAGTAAAAGAAAAATAGGTGGCATTGGATTCAGTGCTCAGTGCTGTATTATGAAAGTGCTTCTTCCTTTTTTTTTATACTCCCTTGTTACACTTGTTCTTTTGAATTGCATTGGGTAGCATAATAATCAGAAGACATGAATAACTTGGGATGTGTATCTAGTAGTTTCTCTGTATTTCCTTGTCTACATGTTAGTATCACACTACTAAAAGGAATACAGACAAATCAACAAATCTCCTGTTATGCACTGGGCACACCAGTATTACATACAGGTGTGACACAGACTTTTCTTGTATTGTTAACTTCCTAAAGTTTGCCAAGATAGCTAATAGTTGCTGTGTCATCTTAAAAGGCAGCATCTAAGCACCTAAAATTGTCCAAAAAGATTGAGATATGGATTGTGAAACTATAAAAAATTATTTTAGTGTTTACTGTGGGTTTTTTGTTGTTGTTAACTTGTGTGTTTACTCATTGCTTTTGTGTTGTTTTTCCCTTCTCTAAGGTTTGGTGAAGCAGTTAACGGAAACCTAGTGGTTGGTACACTGGCCTGGCCTTCTCCATGGGTTATTGTGATTGGTTCATTCTTTTCAACATGTGGTGCTGGTCTCCAAAGTCTCACTGGTGCACCCCGTCTGTTGCAAGCCATTGCAAGAGATGGCATTGTACCATTTATTCAAGTGAGATAATACTTTTATATGTTTCAAATGTGGCTTTTATTTTGTTGACAAAAAAGATGAGGCATTATTTCTGCTGTTCCTCCAGGACTGTGAGGAAAAGATTTGGAGCTCAGGCCTACTTACGTACAACAATATAATAAGCTATTGCAGACCAAAGTTTGGTTATTTCAGTGCAATTTAGTTATTTTTGTTCACATATATATATGGACATTTATATGTGTGTGTGTGTGTGTATATATATATATATGTATGTGTGTGTGTATATATATATATAAATGTTACTAGGTCAAAACTGAAAAACTTATGTAAATTGAAATGAGCAATCTAAGAAACAACTAAGCTTTCTGACTCTAGGCAGTGCTAACAATTGGTGTTTGTGAACTGAGTTGATTTAATTTCATGATGGAGATGAATATTACTTCTCACATCAGAGATACAGTTCTCATTTTTACTCATTTTTGTAGGCTAAGTGAAGTCAAGACAAATAGGTAACAATGTAATTCCATCTTATGACTCCATATATCAAGACTTTTCTGTTTGAGGGATTTGAGACTTGGAAAGTACTTGCAGTTTAGAGTCATACAACTGTTGCATGGACAGTTGAGAACGAGAGGAGATTCCTACAAGGACAACAGTAGGAAATCTTTTAAGAATGAAGCAAAGGACTTTCAAACCATAATCAGGAAAAAAGTAACATTTTATTATAAAGTAGACTTATCAATGAATTATAGAATAGAATACAGTCATGGAGGTTGAAAAAGAACCTCCACGATCATCTTGTCCATGAGGGGAAAGGATAACACAGAATAAAGAATGAATGAAGTGAACAACCTACAAGTTTGAAAAGGAAGTAATTATGGAAAATAGCAGTGAGTGTTTAGTGTTTTTAACTGTGGAGGGGAATGCAGAGTAAACTAAACGCAGCCTCATTCCTCTGCAAAGATCAATATATGTTCATAACTACAGACTTGTGTATGATACAGAAATAATGCTTTCAACTGTGTTAGCTTTTTACAGGCTAAACACAACTGATGCATGCAGATTTTAAGTTACTTTAGATGATTTCAACAGCAGCTGCTGAAGTACTTCAAAGTAATGTAGTCACTGTTTATTTTAGTAAACATTTTTTTCATATTGGAGATATATATTTTTACACTCCCCTTCCTTTTTTTAACAAGTTTTTTTTGTTTCTTTTCCCTTGTAAATGATTACTGGGTTTGGTTCCAGGTAGTTCACAATCTGCACTATCTTTTACAACAGTATAATAACCAGCTTTTTCCCAATTTTACTGTATACTTGAATTGAACCAGGTATTTGGTCATGGAAAAGCGAATGGAGAACCAACATGGGCTCTGCTCCTCACTGCTGCTATTTGTGAAATAGGAATTCTGATAGCTTCTTTGGACAGTGTTGCACCCATTCTTTCAATGTAAGTATGAATTCATTATTTCATGTTCTTTTAGCTTAATAGTATTTTACTTTTGAATTGACTAGATAATGATTTTTCTCTTTGGAATAATACCTGATATACTTAGTCTCCTAACAAGTTACATTTCTATCTGATCTTCGATATAGTCTGAAACAAACCTTTTTTTAATAACAATTTCTAGGCACAATAAACTTTCCTTGATGGATTTCTTGAATGCTAGCAGAAATGTTTAACTTTTAATAAATAAATAAACGAACATCCCCCCTACTGAAACAGTTTCATATTTTAGGGTATGAATGGATATTTAGTTTACTGACTCTGTCTTGGAGGTTTATTCCATTTGTTTTGAGCTGACCCCAGTAGTCTTCTAAGTGCTGTACAGTCACTTATTCACTCTCCTCGCAGTAGACGAGGGAAAAGATTAAGAAAATTAAAAGTGAAAAAACTCATGAGTTGAAGTACAGACAGATTAATAGGTAAAACAGAAGTTTCACATGCAAGCAAAGCAAAATAAGTTCAATTCTCCCCATCTCCAGGTAGATGTTTAGTTATTTCCAGGAAAGCAAGGCTTCATCACGCATACCAGTTAGTTGGGTGTACAAACTTCCTAACTCCAGATGTCTTCCCCTTTGTCCTTCTTTCCCTCAGCTTTTATTGTTAAGCGTGATTTCATATGGTATAGTATATCCCTTTGATATTCTGAGGCCTCCTGTCGCAGCTCTGTCCGCTTCCAATTTCTTGTGCGCCCCTTACCAGACCCTCAGCAAACATTCCTCTTCCCCCCCACCCTACTCCTTCGAGTCTTATTGTTCAGCATAGTGTCAAATGATATGGACTGTCCTTTTGGCCAGTTTGGGTCAGCTGTCCTGGTTCTGTCCCCTCCCAGCTCCTTGCATGCCCCCAGCCTGTTTGCTCTCAAGGTAGTATTAGAAGCTGAAAAGCTCTTGACTCAGTGTAAGCACTGCTCTGCAGCAACTAAAACATCAATTTATCAGTATGTTCTCTTTCTAAATCCAAAGCACAGAACCATAGCAGCTATTAGGAGTTTCTGCCCTTTATTTGGATTCTGTCTAGTTCATTTCCTCTTGGAGAAAATTATCTTTTTTCTTCCCTTTAATAGGTTTTTCCTGATGTGCTATATGTTTGTAAATCTGGCTTGTGCAGTTCAAACACTCTTACGAACTCCCAACTGGAGACCTCGTTTCAAGTATTACCACTGGTAGGGGATATTCTTTCTTTCAGAACAATTAAAATTGCTTATACAGCCTTGATTTGTTTATTTTATTGCAGACATTAATCGAAATAGTCTTTCTGACTTAATTGAGTTAGTGTTTGAGTGCATGAACAAAGTTCTCTAACAGTAGCATTTCTTTTTGTCTGTCTGGAATAGAGCTGTAATTGCGAGCCTGAAAACATGTGACTAATATAGAGGGTCTGGGAAAGGTCTACAGGGTAAAATGTTTATAATCCAAGAGACCTTCTGGTTAGGCAAAAATGAAGATGAAATGGAGTATCACTTTTTGTATAGGAAGTGAAATGGTAAAAATGTTTTGGGAATATTGATTATTTTTTTCATTTTGGTAATGCATATACAAAAAACCCAAACTTCTACAGAAAAATATCATAATTAATATACACCAGTTTGTTCTGTAACTGACAACTATTTTTAAAATGTCATGCTTTGAGCATGCATTTGGAAATAAAAGTACACAGTACACAAGTGAATACTTGACGAAGTTGAAGGTCAATTATACAAAAAGTATGTTTTGTTTTTTAATGGCTTAAAGGATGAAGAAGTTCAGAATAAGATTGGGAAAGTTTTTTAATTTTGACCTAGTGTTGAAAATGCATCCAATTTTTTTATTAACAGTGATTCCATTGAGAAATTTTAGTGCCAAAATGCTTTAAAGACTAGAACCTTTTGGAGATGAACAGACCTGATTCTAGTATGGAAGAATTTTTTAATTTTTTTTTCCACTTTAAACGGTAGAGTGGAAGTAAAATTCTATATTTTCATCTCTGAAATATCTTTTTTGGGTATACACGGTAAATACTTACTGGTTGGGCACCTAAATCTCAAAATATTTCAATGCTGGTTTTCACTTCAACATCAAGAAGAAAATGGGGAATTGTCGTCTTATGGTTGCTTGGTTGTTTTGCTTTGTTTTTAAAGCCCCTCCTCTCACAAATAATGGGATTGTGTGAGAAATATTAGGAAGTACAAAGCATAGAAGCTAATGCAGATGGATAAGATGGGAGGGTACCAAGAAGAGGATGGACCATGGTAAGGAAGGAAAAGCAAAAAGTTGTAAAATTTGGCAACAGTTCTCTCCCGGTCCCACATTTTCCCAAGGACTAGTGAGCCACCTGACTTAGTGTGTGAATACATAATCATTTTTTACAGAAAAAGCAAGAGTCAGAATACTTGGTCAGAAGTGGGATGGGACTATTTTTTTTTTTTTAAGTGAAACCAGCATCTTCAGTTGGCTGAAATTATGAAAGAGCAGCTGTTGCTCTGCTAGACAAAATATATTTAGACTGATGTACTCAGAAAAGCCAGATGGCATTTCTTTGAAATAAAGCTGGATGCATTTAGCCTCAGTACTTGCATGATAATAAAAAAGCAAACTAAAGGAACCAAACAAAAGTTGTTTCTGCCTTCCTTGTCAATACAGTGAAAGCAAGTTCTGACTTTGAAAGCAGGTGTTTGAAATTCAAGTATCTAACTAAATGTAGTCAGAAAACTGTCTGGTTCTGAGCTGAGCTACATCTGTCTGAATTATAGTCCAGCTTCAGTCTGGACATGCTTCTATGACTTTTCTAGCTCAGTCATTCTTCAGAACCTTTGAAAGGCAAGCCTTCCACTACATGTATGCTCTTAAGCAAGAGATGTACCACAGTGTAAGTGGAAAAATAATTTGAGTCAAATTTAATTTAAATTAATCAACTGTTCTTGCTCTTAGTAACATAATGTTCTTCAGTATTGTTTGAGAAATTTCAAGTTTAGATTCCAATCCATATTAAGTGATGACAAAGTATTTTGAAACTGATCCTACCTGGAGGTAATGGTAAGAGTTTCAGAACTGACAAGTGTGTTAAATTTATTATATCTAGTTCAATTGCATTTATTTCACACAAAAGACTTCAGAATGTAATTTTTTATAAGCTAAAGTTGTGACAGTATATTTTTGCTTATGTACTTACCTATGAATTCACATTGGAAGGTAAGGAGAGGTCTTTTGGGGAGTTAAGTAAGAAATTGACTGTAGAATATATGCATGCCTATTTAAAAAATGGAAAAAATGGTTTCTTTTAGGACTCTTTCATTCCTGGGAATGAGTTTATGTCTTGCCTTGATGTTCATTTGCTCTTGGTACTATGCTTTGATTGCCATGCTAATCGCAGGATGTATATACAAATACATAGAATTTAGAGGGTAAGACCAAATATCTTATTTATTCTATATTTAATATATTTAACATTCAGCAAAAAGATTTTTGTTATATAAAATAGGTACAACTGAAGCAATAGAACTAAGAATATTCTTTGAAACAAGGTAAGATTCCATCTACATTAAGGGTTACAAGTTTGAAAATTTTTACTTCTCTGGAACCTCAGTTCCAAAATCCTCAGCAAATATAACCAATAAAAATAAGAAGCAATATGGCTGGGAAATTTTAATTTGAGCAAATATTGTGGTGTTAAATTCAGTACTTGAGGTACATCACAGTTCTGGGCTCCCCAGCTCAAAAAAGAGAGGGATCTCCTAGAAGAAGTCCAGTGGAGGGGCACAAAGATGATTCAGGGCCTGGAGCATCTCCCTTTTAATGAAGGGCTGAGTAACCTGGGTCTGTTCAGCCTGGGGAAAAAAAGACTGAGGGGGGGATCTGATTAATGTTCATAAATATCTAAAGGGAGGTGAGCAGCAAGTGGATGAGGCCAGGCTCTTTTCAGTGGTATGCAGTGATAGGATAAGGAGCAATGGCCTAAAATGTGAACGTAGTAAGTTCCATGTTTACATGCGAAGAATGGAGCACTGGAACAGGTTGCCCAGAGGAGTTGAGGAGCCTCCTTCTATGGAGATATTCAGACCTGTCTAGATGCCTATGTCTGCAACCTACTGTAGCTTACCTGCTTTAGCAGGGGGGTTGGACTCAATCACTTGAGGTCCCTTCCAACCTCTTTTGTGATTCTGTGATCATCTTTTTGCTCCAAGCAGCAACTAATACAAAAATATAATGAACTTCTGCAAAAGTGGTAAAACTCTGCTCTTCAGCACTTTTTAGAATGGATCACACTTAAGAAGCCAGAACACCCGCTGAAAATGATTTATTTTCTGAAGTCTAGATAATCTTTAACTTGCAGTATACTCTTAGAGCCACACTTGTAAGAAATGCAGGGAGGTAGTGGAGTTAAAGAGCTTATTCAATTCATTAAATAAATACATAAATAAAATTTAGAGGAGATCATGATCAGTAGTGTGTACGTTTTCCCTTTCTAAGGAAAAGACATCCAGTGACAAAAGATTCTAGCCAAGAAAAAGACCAAGACCAGAAAATTGAAATGAGACTACTTATTTTGATAAGTAATTAAGCACAAACGTTTGTAGATCAACTGATATAAACAACTTCATGTTGTAGATTATCCATCTTTTCATGTCACTATCTGCAGAATAAATGTTTTCCTGGATAGAATTTTCCTGGATTGTACATAGGTCACTCTGACAGTAATGTCTCCTATTTATTTCTATGGAAACTACAACAGATAAAAAGAGCACAATGACACTATTTGGTAAAGCAAATTCTCAGCTGCAAAACACCATATTTCAATGTAGTCACTACCATTGGCTATGCATTTTCGCCAGCAGTGAACAAGAGCCTGTATGCCACACTCTTAAAAATCTGCATGGCTATCTGGAACATGGCTTGTCTTTCACATAATTGTTGCCGCTGCTGAAATGTACCATCCAGCACCTCACTGTGCTAACATCCGCTATTTGGTCTCCATAAACATTCTGCAAGAATTAATGAATGTCAGTGGGTGCAATTTTTTCTGCATGGAGGAATTCAATTCCATACATTTGCTTCATACGCTCATCTATGTCAAATGTCATTTTGTCAGACCTTCCCTCTGCTGCTATCTGTTGCACATCAACAGAATGTAATAGAGTACTCACGGGAAGGTTCAAACTCTGCTGCCATACTACCAACATCCATTAGCCTCTGACATCGTGGGCCAGTGTAATAAAATAGGAGGCATTACTTTTGAAGCAGCCCTCGTAACAGCTCCTTGTTATTAGATTCAACAGGGAATTTCTCTTGTCTGTTTTACCTCGTCAGTCGGATCAAATGATCAGTTCTGCTTATGTGTCTATATATTGGTATGTTCATATATAAAATTATACATACATCCACATTCATACACAGACTCTAAAAATGTTGAAACATAGCCGTTGCATCTACTCTGTAGAAAGATTCTATTTTGCTCAAACTCAGTCCCTGCCTTTATAAATGCAGAGTCTGATTTTTGTGGGAGGAGTGAGGGAGGATCCACCTTGAAACATCCTAAAAACTGCAATCTAGACAAAAGTCTCAGTTTTTTATTTTTTGGGTAACTGTGTAAAAGAAAGTTTTTGTCTATCTGCCACTGTACATTATAGTTGCCACCTTGTTCTCTAAGGTAAACTTTGACTTATAGAACCTAAATTTTGAAAGAGGTCTAAAAATAACAAAGGTCAGTGAAAATTCATGGAAGGAAATAAGGAGGCATGGGTGGGATGAGAAATGGGGTGGGGCAGAGAGGAAAGGAGGGAGAAAGAAGATAAGAAAGAAGATTGATCTACCCAAAGTAGCATTTCCATAAAAGATATAATTGCAACGTTAGCCTAATGTTTCCCTCCTTTCTTGTTTGTCTCCTGACATAGTTTTGTATTGGGATAAAGAGAAGTCAAAAATGTAGAGGTGGAATGTGGTTGGGAAGAAGGATGAAGATTTAGGTTTCTCTGGAAGAAGCTGAGAAAGAAAGGAAATAGAGAAAGCAGTAGGGATGGGGGGAGAAGGTAGAACAGTAATACATTAGAAGTAAAATCTTGCTTATTCTAATGCTTGAAAGCAATTTAGGAGGCTCCCATTATTACAAACAAAAACCTTTTATGTATAACATAAACCATAATAAATACTTAAAAATATTATAAACAGAAATCTTGAAAGGACCTGAGATATAAATCTAAAATATGAGGTTTTTGTCAAGCATTCATGTTTAAAAAAAAAGAAAAGGGGGGGGGGGCACAGCTTATTTTTGATACTTCTTGTCTTTCACGTGGGGAAAATATTCTTAATTTGTATAGATAAACTGCACCATGTTAACTAAATCTTTTTGCATTCTAAAGAGCGGAAAAAGAGTGGGGTGATGGAATACGAGGACTCTCTTTGAATGCAGCTCGTTATGCTTTGCTTCGTGTTGAAGATGGTCCTCCTCACACCAAAAACTGGAGGTAAAAGTCCTATGCCTTCTAAGTTTACTTAATTCACACATAAGGCTGAAGCTATTGGGAATACTACTGGTAAAGCTAATGACCGAAGTGAAAGTCAACATTAATGTTTTAACAAGCATGTTACATTACAATTCTATTATTTCACTGTAAAGGAATATTGTTTATGAGTAGCACGTAATCAGCCTTGCAGATTGCGGATTACATGGATAAAATTCAACTGACATCCACGCAACGTTTACATGGTTTTCAAAAATGCAGAAGAATATTGATGTTTTATTAGAGGTTTTCAGATTCAAAGCAACAGTTACCTTTGATCCTACTGTTTCTGTGAAAGACGTGCTGCAAGTGCATAAGCTCTTTTGCTTTTATATATTGTTCCCTGTGAAAACGTCCTGGTTTCAGCTGAAACAGTGTAGCACAGCATTGTTTTGGTTATTGATGGGTGCATGTCTGGGGCGAGGCCAGGTCACTTGGCAGGGAAGAGCTAACGCCCTTATAGTGTGAAAGCAGGGAGTGGGGCAGAGCCAGGACACCTGGCCTGAGTTAAAGAGGCTATTCCATACCATGTGACCTCATGGGGAAGGCTGTAAAGCTCGGGGAAGCAGGCCAGGGGCAGATGCCTGTGTAGGATTAGCTGGGCATTGTTCAGAGGGTGGTGAGGCTTTGCTTTGTTAGTGGGGTGACAGGTAGTGAGTATTGTTAGCTATGTGGTGTTTGGTGGGTGGTGAGTAATTGCATTGTGGATATATATATGTATTGTTATCATCACATTTTTGTTTCTGTTTTCCTTTTTTTGTCTTAGTTTATCTCAACCAGCAAGTTCTGTTTTGTTTCTAGTTATGTCCCTCCTCCCATTTGGAGGGGAGATGGCTGTGTGGTGCTTAGCTGCCTGCCAGGTTAAACCTCAACAGAAAGACATTGTGAAAACTTACAGTGGAATCATTATTTCTAGAACTGCTGTTACTGTAAAGAGATCAATCAAGAAACTCTCTATGACTGAGTCTGGAGTGTTAGAAAGTAGGCGTTCTTTAATACCAGTGCTGGATGCATCGGGGATACTCTCCTTCTATCACACATACCTTACACAAAAAGGTCTTCAATTTATATACATTCAGAGGTTTTCCCAGAGGTACATACATAGTCCATACAAAGTCGTTGAACCTCCCTTATCTGTTCAATACAAAAACACAGACCCTCCCCATTATCTAAACAAGCTGCACGATTGTCCACTAAGGGACTTAACAAGCTGCAACTTGTATCAGAACTGTTTTTTAATACCTATTATAATGTAAGGCAAATTTCATTTAATAGCAACACTTCTGAGAGTGCTTAGGTCTCATTAAAACAAAATTTTACATTTGGAGCTCTTTTGTATGTAATGGGAGTAAATGTCCATTGCTATTTTTGCAGTCAATTCCTTTTGCTTGCTAAACTATCAATTTTCTCTATGCCAACACAAAAAAATGACTTAAGGTTTAAAAACAAATGCATTTTTACACATTGTCACTCTTAATATGTGCAGCAAAAATTAACTCTTTAATCAGTGAAAACACATAAAAAAAGAAACTACCACTGGTTGTGATTGTATCCCTGTTAGAAGCAATGTTCTGCTGCCCTTCGGTGTAACAGTATTATTTTACCTTTAGTTGTGGAGCTGTTAAACTTGAGCAGCTTCTATAGCATGTGTGAGCCACTGCCTATCCCTAGTCTTTATATTGTGTGTGAACTGACAAGCACTGACAGCCATTAGTGTAAACTGACAGGGCTTCCATTAAATGTCTGATGTCAGTTCCAGATGGCTTATTCTCTTGTTTGGTCAAGATAATTGCTAGAACAAGACTTTGTTACATATTAAACTCTGCTGATGTTGAGGAGGGAAATATATTCAATTTCTCTTGCAGCTCTTTTGAACTTTTGGTAATTAGAGAAAAATCATAGGATTCAGTTTGGGGAAAGTATGCAAATTGAATACTGAATAAAGGAAACAGAATACAACCACATTTAGCATGGAGGTTAAATTGAACTTGTGGTGCTGTCATTGCAGTCAAGGGTATGACCATGTTTAGGAAGGAGCTAGTCAGGTGTAGGAATGAGTCAACACGAACATCATGAAAATCCAGGACAAGTTCAAAGTCATGTCCATGGGACATCTTATCCTAGTGCAGTGGTACAACATCGGAATGATGCAAAAGGATCTGTTGTTTCCAGTGAGTAGTAAAAATCAGTATACCTTGGCGTAAGTAAATATTCCTCTTTACTCAGCACTCTTTAGAGTACATGTGGAATATTTCACCCCACTTTAGGCACCCCAGTATCAGACTAGACATCAGTAAGCTGTAACGTGTTCAGCAGAGGACTACCAGAATGGTTGGGGCACTGGAGCACGTCCCTTGAAAGGAAAGGCTGTGGCAACTAGTCTTATGCAGCTTGAAGGAGGCTTAAGTGGAACCTAAAAGCTAGTATAAATAGCTAGTAAATATCCAGTCCCTAGGGAGATGTTACTGAGCAAGACACTTTACAGCAGTTTATGGTGCGAGAATAAGAGAAAACGATATAATGGAAAGAGGTGGTAGAATTTTTGCCTAGAAAGTTTTCAAGATCCAACTGGACTGAGACCTAAACAATCTGGTATACAATTCAGTATTTAACTGCTTCAAGCTGCAGGTTGCACTAGAAAACCTCCAAAGGGTGATAATTCTGCTTCAGTAATTTTCTTGGTGAAACCATTCTCTTAATTTAGATTTTTATTACTTGTTAATTCTATTTTTTTCTGTTCTTCACTACTTCTGTGTATGTATGTATCATATATAACTTTTTTTGGCAGACCTCAACTTTTGGTCTTGTTAAATTTGGATTGCGAACAGTTGGTGAAGCATCCAAGATTGCTTTCTTTCACTTCTCAGCTGAAAGCTGGTAAAGGGCTGACTATTGTGGGATCTGTGCTTCAAGGAACCTACTTGGATAAATGTCTAGAAACTCAGAAAGCTGAAGAGGTATGTAAAAGTCAGCTTACAAACTTTCGGTAGATTCTATTAGTATTTAAATACCGAATCTGATATCTTGAATTAAGGTACAGTTAAAAAAAAGCCTTTTATAAAACTGTTTTGATTGATCGATTTGTATATTTAAATTAAAAACAGTTTGCTGTACTATAACAAAACGTCTTACAAAATTTCCTAATGAGTCAATACTGATGCTTCTCAATTTTTTTCAGTATTGCGGGCCAGATGGGCTCACAACTGAATCATAGTCTTGTAAAATCTGAGTGATACATTTCTAAAAAAACACCTTATAAGAAAACTGATCTGTTCATTTAAGAAATGCAGACGTTGGCATAGTTTCAACTATGTGGAAGAAACTTGAAAATATCTGAACTCCAGAATGTTAAATCTGTCACTAGAATGAAAACTGGAAAATAACAGACAGAAATTCTGAAGATCTGTTCATACAACTTTGATTTTCCGTGCCAAGCAAGCGTACATTCCTGTTATATCTTAATCAACTTGTTTACTTCTTTGTATACCCCAGTAGTTCCAATGTTGATGCTTTGGTAATGATATGGATATACAGTTGCTTATCTATGCACAGCTCTCCTACTCCTAACTTTATAGAGCACAGTGAAACATTTTTAGAAAATACCATGTAGGCTTTGGCCGTTATGTCTTTCAAAATGGTTAATGTCTTCAGTGAAATTTTTTGTTGAAATGAGAATCAGTTGAAATGTCTACTGTTTTGATTGAAGAATTTTTCAACTGTATGTAAAGATTCCTGTGAATTATTCAGATAAAAATAGATCTGAGAGCTGGAACTGGAAATGAATTTAAGGGAAACCTAATCCCCATGATCCTCTAAGAAGTTAGACCTGCTGGTGTCAAAGTCAACTGTTGCTTTTAAGATAGAAATGAAGACATTTCAAAGGACTGAGTGTCTGAAGGGTTTATTGATTTTTTTTTTTTTTTTGGAAAATTTTAGCTAGAAAATAGTGTTTTTAGAAGACTTGTGAAAAATCAATTTTTTCTTCCTTTTTCAAGAGAAATGAGAAAAAAACATTTAAACTGATGCCCCTACAGATGCTGTTCAGACATGCAGATTTGTTAGCTTTACTTTCAAATTCTTTGAAGACTGTTTTTTCTATACAGAACAAAATTTCTCATGCGAAACACAATAAGCTAGCGCCAGGCATTCTGTAATCAAATGTCTCCCTACTGGTGTTTTATAGGGCTTCTCTTGCAATTGTACTTTTTGAGTGAGAGTCTTTATGTGGTCAGGCATAGGACCTAGGAGCAGATAATTGTCTTTTTAAATAACAGTTCTTTTATCTGGCCTTCTGGCTTCCAGTTGTCATAGGGAAGGAGAGATGGAGACATGCTTAAGGAACAGCAGACAGTGAACCTGCTGAGAATTTTTACATAGTGAGACAGTTAGGAGTGTGCAGCTATGAACTGAGGAATATGAAGGGATCAGGAATTGGGAGGATTAAGCTCTCCTTTGTTGAGAAGAGAACAGAAACAAGATGCTAAGTTAGGGATAACCTCTTTGAGGAGACTGTGGTCAGCATGAACTGCATGCTGACCATGATAATGGTTTGGCCAAATGCAGAGTAGAATTGATAGTTCTCTAATCCTCAGCATTTTTAGTTTCTGACAAAACCTTGAAGCCAACGAGCGAACGTAGTGATTCCATCCGTTTTACAAGCTGCATCAGCTCAAAGAATATAGGAATGTTTTAGTGCTATTGCATCTGCTGATTGCTTTTTGTGAGTCCAAAAACATCTATTCCTTTGAACTTCTGAATGATTTTCCTAAAAAACAAACAACAACAAACCTTAGTATTTTGATGCCTGCCAAAATTCCAAGTTTTGGTGCTGCACTGTTTTCTTTGGAAACTATGCTGAACTCCCATGCAAGTCATTAATGATGGGATTTTCGGAGTCATGCTATTGGAGAGCATGGGTAATGCCAAAACTGTTTCCTGTTCCACCTTGATACTGTTTTTAATGTTGTTTACAAATTATTTGGCTATGTGTCTGTCAGTGTCTAAATGAAGGAGAGCCATACTGAAATCAAGGGGTATGGGATTTAAATGTAGTCAGTTTTTGTCATTCAGCCAGTGATGCTGATAGTCTGCACATCTCTTTTTACCATGTTGGGAGTGGATAAATACAGAATCAGCCTCTTAGTATCAGAGCTCTAAAGGACTTCTGAAGTCCTTGGCATCCCATTTCCCAAACCCTTCCAATTCCAAAAGAAAGGATCTGCAATCCCATTAAAATGGTGTTTTATCAATCAATAATGGTTTGGCTTCACCAGAAGCAGTATTTATTGGTTTTATAAATAAATAAAACTTTGTCAATGTGTTTTTACTCATATCTTCTTTGGAAGTAAAAGACTGAATAACTAAACAAATGAAAAACCTCTGGTGTCTTATTTAGTGTTATTTGAGGCTTTAATTGTAGGATCTTGTTCACTATTAGGGAATTAGAGTGGTGTCTTGTTGTTGGTTGTACGTTAATATCTAATGTTTTGCTTATATTTACTGTTACTCTTTATGGTATTTATTATATGTGTTGACGACTGTATTTCCTCATGTGTAATCTTCCTTTTCCACAGAATGTTAAAGCTTTAATGGGAGTTGAAAAGACTAAAGGATTTTGCCAGATTGTCGTATCTCCTAGTTTCAGAGATGGAATATCACATTTAATTCAGTCAGCTGGCCTAGGAGGAATGAAACACAATACAGTTTTGATGGCATGGCCACAGTCATGGAAGCAGACAGAAAATCACTTCTCTTGGAAAAATTTTGTTGGTATTTGTTTTTTATTTTCTCTTTCATGATTGTAAGACAACTATATGACTAATGTATTTGCTGTGTGGGGAAAAAAAAATGTGAAGCTGAATATCCAGCTGACATTCAGTGCTTCCTGAATTCTGACTTAATGTGGAGTGGGTTTTCTCAGTCCTCAGTCTCTTTAACCATTGATCTTTTCCTCTTAAGCAGATTAGTCACTAAACCCAGCATGTCCTCTTTCAACAGAGGCAGAATCTGAGTGGATTTAAGCTTTTTAAATTCAAAACAAAAACAAACATTGTGAATGGAAAACTAGAAGTTCTTGATCAAATGTCTTATTTTCCACTGCAGACACTGTACGAGAAACAACAGCAGCTCAGCAAGCTTTATTGGTGGCTAAAAACATTGACTTGTTTCCAATGAATCAAGAACGTTTTACTGAAGGAAACATAGATGTCTGGTGGATTGTTCATGATGGTGGAATGTTGATGTTGCTGCCTTTTCTTCTTCGACAACACAAGGCAAGTACAATAAAAAAACAGCTTGGATTCCATTTTCTTGTAATCGATACTCATAAAGCTCTCCAATCACTGTAATATGAACAGTTAAAAATAAATTATTTTTGGCTAGGTTTGGAGAAAATGTAAAATGCGTATCTTCACGGTTGCTCAAATGGATGATAACAGCATCCAAATGAAGAAAGATCTTCAGATGTTCTTGTACCATCTTCGCCTGAATGCTGAAGTGGAAGTTGTTGAAATGGTATGTTGCTACTTTTTTTTTTAAGCTGAAATTAGGACTAAACTTGGAAAACGAACATGCTAGTCATACAATGCTGCAAAGATTTCAGTCCCAGAAGAATAAGTTGTTGTTTCTTAATGCAATGCTATCTTAGAATCATAGAATGGCCTGAGTTGAAAAGGACCACAATGATCATCTAGTTTCAACCCCCCTGCTATGTGCAGGGTCACCGACCACTAGACCAGGCTGCCCAGAGCCACATCCAGCCTGGCCTTGAATGTCTCCAGGGATGGGGCATCCACAACCTCTCTGGGCAACCTGTTCCAGTGTGTCACCACCCTCAGAGTGAAAAACTTCCTCCTGGTATCTAACCTAAATCTCCCCTGTCTTAGTTTAAAACCATTCCCCCTTGTCCTGTCATTATCCACCCTTGTAAACAGCCGTTCTCCCTCCTGCTTATATGCTCCCTTCAGAGTATGTTTTCAGTTAAGCTGAAACTTTAGGGAAAAATCCTGCCTGGATCTAAAAAAGTTTGAGATAACACAAAGACATTTGGTTGTGTAGTTTGAGAATTTCAGGAGTGTCATCTTTTGATCAAACAATTAGCTCACGGGCTTTCCCTGAATATCCTTTCACTTGTACATCTCTTGAGATAAGTCAATCCAGTGATTCAGGTGATATCATTCTGCTCTTGACTGTCATTGCAGTGCTGAGTTTTTTGGTGTGTTGTTGTATAACTGTGGAGCAGAGCATCTTACAGATGCATGACTCCTCTCAGGCAGCTGTAAAGTCTAACATTTTTGGCATGTACTCGCCTTGCCTTGCCAGCTCAGTTAGGATGGTCTGGCACCAAGACTATGCCATAACGCCAGAGTATGTGGTAGTGAGTTCAATGGTGTGTCAAGTAGAAGTGAGTAATTTTAATATGCATTAATACTTACTTTAGGAAGATTAGTCCATAGATACAGTTCTTTCAGGAAGGTAAAAGCCCGAATTCATAGTGATGGACACTGAAATAAAAGGCTGAATGTGCTTAGTCCCTAATAATAATCCCTGACTAGTAATTGCTGACGTGACTAACATATGTTTCTCCAGCTGATATACAAATATGTCTCTAGAATAAAGAATCTTCTGGCCTCTGTGGCATTGCCAGTCTCTTTGTCAATGAACAACAAGACAACCATAGCTATGGATTCACAGTTCAAATTGTGACAAATTGAATTTCATAACTTTTTTCCTTCTTTTATAAATACTGGTTATAACCTGATGAAAAGAAAGGGATAAAGCTGTAACCTGCACACTCATCTGGCAAATAAGGAAAAGCATCATTTCATTTCCAATGCTAAGACTAAACATCTCTTCTATACCCTCATCTGAAGTGGAATGAAGGGGTTGTGGATGTGGGTTGCTCCTCCCAGGATCTGGTGTTCTTAGGAGTTTTTTGAGCCAGCTTACCTCTCAAAAATGTTTATCATGCTATAAAACAAATTTAGACTGTTATAAGAATCACTTAAATTAACATATAACTGTGGCATGCACAGGTGAGAGAAGTTTGCAAGGTTGAGTGCCATTAAAAGGCTCTGCCTTAGTTACATTTTAAGCAGATTACTATGGGAAGCACAATGTATTCCTTTCTTATGTTGTCTATATTTAAGCATGAGAATCTTCCAAATGATAAGAAACACTTTAAATGTCAATTACATCAGTGATAGCTCTAGGTTGTATTTTAGATTTGTGCTTATCTGAGAATCATAGAATGGCTTTGGTTGAAAGGGACATTTAAGATCATCTAGCTCCAGCCCCCCTGCTGTAGGCCGGGACATCCATTAACCAGGTTGCACAAAGCCGCATCCCGTCTGGCCTTGAACACACCCCTCCAGAGTAGGGGCATCCACAGCATCTCTGGGCAAACTATTCCAGTGTCTCACCACTATCACAGTAAAGATTTTCTTCCTAATATCTAGTCTAAATCTACCCTCATCCAGTTTAAAGCCATTTCCCCTTGTCCTGTCACTACATGCCCTTATAAAAAGTCCCTCCCCAGCTTTCCTATAGGCCCTCTTCAGGTACTGGAAGGATGCTGTAAGGTCCTTCCTGAGCCTTCTCTTTTCTAGGCTGAAGAGCCCCAGCTCCCTCAGCCTGTCCTTATAGGGAAGGTGCTTCAGCCCCCATCTTTGTGGCCCTCCTCTGGACCCTCTCCAACAGCTTGATATCCTTATTGCGTTGTGGGCCCAAGAACTGGACTCCAGGTGGAATATGTTGAAGTTGCTTCATTAGCGCTTCTTTGTGAACAGTTCTCACCGGAGAAAGGACAGTGTGTTATGTTGTAGCTCTAGACTGTTTTCAAAGACACCAGTAGGCAAACGTGCTCTAGAGTCAGCAGTGCAGATGGTTTAAACAAACACCTTCTAGCCTTACTTGTTTCTATAGATATAGTGGAACAGAACAATGGAAAGTCTGTCACATGTATCTCAAATTTAGCTGCTATTACATTGCTGTTGGTATTGTATAATGGTTCACGGGAGAAGATTGTCTTAATTCTCAAAGCTTAATCTTCAGGTAACAGAAATGATCAGTGAAATATAGTCTTGGGATTACTTTAATGAATCCAGGATTCAATGAATGCAAGAATAAGTGGGGTACAAGTGTCTAATGCTTTGGATTGCTTTTTTTTTGAGTAGTACTTCTGATATTTCTATTGTCAATCATTTTTGCAGTTTGAAAATGATATTTCTGCATTCACATATGAGAAGACGCTAATGATGGAACAGCGATCCCAGATGCTAAAACAGATGCAGCTATCAAAAAATGAAAGGGAAAGAGAGGTAGGAACTTCTAACTTGGCAAGATATTCTATGAAAAATCTAAAAATTGTTTTGTTGTTGTTTTTAATCCAAGATTTTTAATCTGTTTATAACTAGTCAGAAGCTTTTATAACTGCATTCTATGTTACTTTCTCTGCAGCAGGTTTCACTTAGAAGAGTAAAAGAATCTTAAACATAATTCCCCATGTATTTGGATAAAAGTTTCTAGAGTTTTCCAGTTCTTTTTGTTAAGCTTAGTGCAAGTATTTGAGTAGCAGTGTGTAATGTATCTAGAGCAGTTCCAAGATTGAGATAAAGAATGCCTATTGCTATATGATTATTTAACTGGACCAATTAGCTTTTTTGTTTAGCTTACTTCCTGGAGCCAAAATTAGGCTGAGTAGCTGTAGCAGAATGGTTAGGTCATGGCTTGAACTGGTGATTGAGCACCTGGTGAAAGGGTGTGTCTGGCCCAGGGAGCACTGGCAAACTGTTTGCATCTGTGCTCCTCATGTGACCAGAAGGGGTGGACCCAGGGTGGAGCCACACTGTGCTCGTATAAGGGTCAGCTCCTGAAGGGAGAGTATTTCTTGGGTCTAGGCAGCTTTCTGAGAAAGAATGCTGTATAGCCAGAGCATCCCTTCACCAGTTGGCTGAGTTAGACGCTTTTTCTGTATGTGTATATTGCAAATATTTTACCTGGTATTGCCAAGGACCTGTCAGAAGCAATTTTGTGTCTTTGTGAGCAAAACACTAACCTATAATCCTACGTTTGCTCTTTTCCTGCTCTTGCTAGTTCATAGTGATGTTTTGCATTCTGTAGCAACAAACTTCATGCAGTTGTGTTTTCCTGAATATTTGTAACTTTTTAAAATATGATCCTTCTCTTTTGATCAGTGCTTCTCTCCATCCATTCATTTATTCTGTTAACTACTGTTTACTACTAGTGTAAACATTATTAAATATTTTGGCCTTTCTGTCATTTGTGGTGTTTTCCATCCTGTGCTGAAGAAAACATCTCTACTGTGTTAAACTGCTCATTCATGAAATAACTACATCATTTTTTTAAATAAAAATTGTAACTCATATTACAGCTAAGGTTTTTTTTGGTGTTAATTCTTTAATGACTGTGCACTTCCTTTGTTTTTATCTTTATTTATTCTTTTCCTATTTGTAGGATGTCCTAAAGATGCCTTATAATGTTATATTGATACATTACTGTACATCCTCCTTTCTTTCTCAGTTGTCTTTTGGTCTGAGCCTATTTAATGCCTTTTTAGTGAGAAGACCTCTCCTGTATTTCTTTAGTCAATGTTTTTTAATCTTTATCGTTCCTTGCTGTGAATTATTGACCACACAAACAATTTTCCAGTGAGTTGAGTGATTAATCAATCTACAGCAGGCCTTAGGATTTAATTTCCTTATGAAAACTGTACAAGCATCCCAAGGATACTGTAAGGCTCTATAATCTACACCTTATAAATTTGTAGTGCGGACAAAAGACTTCCTTGGCTCTGTGAGTTAGTTGGAATCTGCACTATTCCAGAGTGGAGGTTGCCTGAAAACTTTCAATCCTTTTTCTCCTCCTCCTCTACCCTGTTCTCCATTGTTTTTATTACTCATTTCTGTCTGAATGTAACCATCACCATTATAGTTTCAGTTTCTTTCTTTGTATCTTGGTAATTTCAACAACTGGTATTATTTGCCCTCTTGTGCATTCTTTATTCAGGAATGATAATAAAAAAAGTAATTCATCTGTTGTTACTGATTAGGATATTTTATTTTGCCTTGCTCAAGTTTTATGATAATCTCTAAAATAGTTTTCTCTTTAGTATCACCACTTCAGGTTAGCATTGCAGTAATGTTCCAGCTTTTTGAGTAGTGCATGTAGTTCTGTTGTTTCCTGTTACCAACAAAATTAGTATTTCTTCCTTCCTTTTGTGTTTGTACATCTTCAGACCAGGTTTAAACCTACCCAAAGAGAACTTGTACAGTGTTCTTTTGCTGTTTCTCACGTGGTCCTGTTCTTATATCTGAGTAATCACCCTTGCCCCTCCCCTTTTCTCTCACTTGTTTTTAAAGGAGCTCTGTTTGATCTTGACCCTGTGATGGCTGGGTTTTCTTGTGGAATTGGAATACAGGGGACCTCTTCCTTTTGTTTACTCTTTTCTATTCTTATTAGTTTTTAGAAAGCTTGCTTCTATCTAAGTGTAAACACAACAAATGCCTACAGAGCTTAAGATCTGCAGACTTAGGTGCATATGCCAGATATTTATTCAGTTTGATAATAATTCTGCAAATATGAAAGAAAGCAGTAAAAGCAGATTCACTTCGTTGCTACTTTGCTTGATCGCAGCTGGCTTCCTTCTGTGACTAGTCCTAACTGTTGGGCCAGGTAGCAGTTATGTTGAAGCTGTGAAAAGGAAGTCATCCATCACAGCGCTGCTTTGTATTGGATTGTTCCACATAGTTGGTGTTCTGTAGATTGTCGCTGCTAGGTAAGATTGAGAGAAGTGTGGGTAAATTAGTGAACTGCTGGGGAGTAAATCAATATTTAGAGCTGAAAAGCAGTTTTTTCATCTGTTTAAGTTTTGTCCATATTTTGATTGTGAGTGAATGAAACCTGTTCATCTGAATCATTGCATGTATGAAAGGATGAGACCCTCATGCATGTGTATTTGAGGTATACATATAGACAAAAGGACTTAATTTCATGATTTACAAAATCTCTGTGAAGAGACTTTGAAACTGTTAGCAGTTAGTTATGAAAAGAACCCACAATAAATATACATGTGTGTAACAAATATCATGCTTGTGAAAACAAAACAAGTTTATACCTAAGATCTGTTTAAATAAAGGCAGTTTTTATTTTGAATGATACAATTTCTTAGGCTCTTTTTTTGTCATTGGTAACCTTTTTGTCCCAGATTCAGAGCATCACTGATGAATCTCGAGGCTCTGTCAGAAGAAAAAGCTGCTCTAGTCCACAATCCATTGGCCAAGATGTACAGGCACTGCTGAATAATGATTATGAAAAGGAGGAGGTAGCTAGAAATAGCACTATAGGTTTTTCCATTGCGACGCTTGAAGTGCCACTGTTGCAAAGTGAACTAGAAATGAATGAGTTTCTTTCATTGCCATTAAAGCAGTCCTTCATAAACTTTTAGTACTCTCCTAATTGTACCTTTTTTCTCTAGATGATGTTTGTGACAATAATTGCATCTTTATTTTGTCACAGTTAGTTTCCATAAAAGAAATATGTCATCTGAGAGTACCTACTTTTCTTAAAAACATAAATATTTGTTTCTTCTCTTAAAAAAGTTAATAGTGGGTGTCAGCACGAAATATTAATCTTTCAGAGCATTGTTTTTCCTTTATAGTTGCTGTACTGAAGTGCTGAAATTTCTAAGTCTATGTAGATGTATTAGGGTTTTCATAAGTAGAAAAGACTTCTTTGCATATTGATATGCAACTATTACTCCATAAGAGTCATAACTACTTTTCTACATAGAGAGTTTGAAATTAAATGGACTGCTGTAATTAATGCTTTTAGTGTGCACTTGAAGTGTTGCTCATCTCTGAAGATTCAGTGCCTAGTTTGTAGAAGTGGTGTATTCCTTTGTTTCCCTTCTTGAAGTGTGAGAAGAATGTTTTATTCTGTGTAATTAATTTGGCTTCAAAGTAGCACTAACGTGTGCTTTTTTATATATGCACAATTTTATGAACATGTGCCGTAGGTCCAGATTTTTTCTTGCGCCTGTCTTTAGCTTCTATTAAAGCACAATTGAATTCACCTTACAGTTGTTAGTTTTAGTACATTGGTTACTTCTCTGCAGCATGAATCTGCATGTATTTGTTAACTTTTTCTATTATAAGAATTGCTACTGTATTCACAGTAACTTCTGATTGATAGACTTGACTCATTATTTTTTATTCTTCTGGGAAATATGAAGACCGTCAAACAGATAGGTGTTTATATGTGAGCCACAGAATTGAATTCTAGGACTTGGGAATCCTCAAGGTTAGACTAGGAACTAGGGAAATATTTAGGAAAAACTTAAGAGCTCTTAGACTGTTAAAAAGAGCTGAAATTACAATCCATGAACCACTGGGTCAGTCAGTATTTAGAGATGGAAAGCAGTCCTCTTATTTGCTTAAATTTTATTCATGTCATTGTGACTGAATGAAATCAATTCTCCTGAGTTATCACGTGTATGGAGAGAGCAAAGTGAATACTTGAAATTCTTGAATAGAATAGGGGACTCAGTTCATGATTTAATAAGTCTCTGCGAAGAGAGTTCAAAAAACTTTAAAAATAAGCAAAATAAAAACCCCAACCGGCAAAAACACTGCAAAACCAATCATCGCTCCCCTAATGCCAATTCATTTCAAATTGTAAGAGTCTAAGGTACTGAACTCGTTCTGTTTCTGATGGAAACTACAGTGTTTCTAAGTGTCAGAGCAAGTTAAAAATAACTGATAGTGCATTGTCCTTCAAGCTGTTCACTGGCGGAAGCCTCTGATATTAAAAGACTAACCTCAAACTGGATTCAAACTCTATTCAGTACATTACAAAAATCATATCCCAGCCTGGAAGTAATCCTGCATACATAAATAACTAGACTTCTCCAAGCAATTTCCTTTCATGCCAGTATTAAAACACTGATGTTTGTCTCACATTTGTTCTCAAAATAAGGTACTCTTTTTTTCTTCTTTTGCTACACTGCAGTGAAATTGCATTTCAAGAAATTAATAATCTGTAACCTGCAATTTTACTTTTTTTCTTTGTTTGGCCAGGCTCAGTTGATCCATGACAGAAACACAGCCTCACGCTCAGCTCCAGCTGTCAAAGCAAGTGTGGCTGCTGCCATGCCAGAAAAAGTGCAAATGACCTGGACTAAAGAGAAGTTTGTAGCTGAAAAACATAAAAACAAAGACACAAATGTGTCAGGTTTTAAAGATATTTTCAACATGAAGCCGTAAGTACACATGTGGTGGTTGAAGTCTGTATTTTTTGTGGGGGGTTTTCTTGTTTGCTTTCTGTAGCTGTGTTTTTGTTGCCCTTGTACAGTCTATTTTCAAGAGATTCTGGTTTATTTGAATTTGAGTGAAAATACAATCTTTCCATGAACTTGGCTTAAATGCCATCCTTATGAGATGGGCTGAGTGGAATAACAGTGTTTGTAATGAATAGTTAATACGCACATAAAATATTTACAAGAATGTTATGAATGAAGGTCAAATATTTCAGGCTTTTGAGAATTTCAGCTTCTTGATTGAAGTGTTTTGTTTTCCTTTCTTCCTCTAAGTACCTAATTATTGTGTATTATTTGCCTTAATTTTTTTTTTCTTGGGTGCAGCGAATATAAAAAAGCAGATAAGATTTTTAGTTTATATGGTAGTTTTTTCTTGAAAAAGACATTAGGTCTTCATCCTGTAAATTAAGAATATAAAACTTGTGGCTATATAGCTTTATATGTATGTTTTGATATATTCAATCTTTTCTGGTGAAACTGTTATATTCCTTAATGTCTTTTTCAAACAGAAGACACTTACTCAATAAGAGCTACTTCCTGTGTCAGGCCTGATATAGTGGGCATACATAACCAATGACAGGACATCAGCTTATTCACTTCCTTCTTTTTTTGTGATTCATGTTGCACACGTGCATCTTTTCTGAGTCTTGAAAGAAAGGAGTTCTAGGCATGGTCTAGTCAATTTTCTACACATATTTAAAGCGAAACTGTGAATGGCAAGGGAAATCTAATGTCTACAGGAAGCATCTTAAATTGAGGACTTATAGATGGATTTAACTACTTCCAGATGTACTTAAGATTCCAAGTTGCTTTGTGGATTTGTTCTATGCTCTTTGCAAAGAGTTTACCTTTTGTAAATTCCAGACACCTTGCAAAATGAAGCCATTGCCTTCTAGAATACCTTTATTTTGTTCTGGGCTCCATTATTCTCTCGTTCTTAGGAGTTTTTGTTGTTGTTGCATGTTTAGTTTTTTATAAATAGTATCCTGTAAAGATTTCCTCTTATTTCTTTAGAATTGTGCGGATGTAGACTTCAACTATTCTTATGTAGAAACTACTACATATCACTGGGAGTATAAATTAGAGTTTGAACTTGACATGCCTGTACATTTATTAATATTGTTGAATTAAAATGTACTCGATACTATAAAAATAACTTTTTATGCATTTGCTTCCCTTCCATATAGAGAATGGGGAAATCTGTAAGTCTCTAAATTTCCTTTCATTTAAACAATGTAGGCTTTGTTCCCTGGCTCTTGTGGTGTTGTACTTTGTCTGCATGTTCCTAAGCCATGATTTGCAGTTTGTGTATTGATTTGTACGTTGTTTTCTATGCTGTGTTTTAGCATTTATCAGTGAAAAACAGTTTGCATCATGACCTGTTAATGTTTTTTTTGTAAATATTATCAGTTTTCTTTTCAAGGTAAGTTACAGAGGAATTACTTTAGTTTCTGTAAGAATGCAAGACTTGAGTGTTCTTCTCCACTAAAGTAATATTTAGTTTTCTAATTAACTACCCCAAAAAACTGGATATATATACTTAGTCTGGAAAAATATCTCCTCTTGTAACCAATTCCATCTTTATGGTCCAGGTAGTTGTATCATAAAGAGCTTTAACTTTCTACTGAATGCCAATTCTGGCTCACTTCTACTCTCCATATATGGATATACATTGGGTATGACACAAGCAGACAAAAATCAAAGAATTGAATCATAGTATCAAAGAATCTTTTATGTTGGAAAAAAACTTTCAAGATATCAAGTTTGATTGTCAACCTAACCTACTGAGTCCCATTAGTGCCACTTCCACATGTCCCTCAAATACTTCCAGGGATGAGGAATCCAACCACTTTCCTGGGCAGTGCATTCTAGTGCTTGACCACACTCACCGTGAAGAAATTCTTCCTAAAATCCAATCTAAATGTCCCATGGTGCAATTTGAGACAGTTTCTTGCATTCTGTCACTGTCTCCAGAGGAAAGATACACCTTCCTTTCGGATAGTTGTAGAGACAGGTGGCATCTACCCTCAGCCTCCTTTCCTCTAAACCTAGTGATCCAAGTTTCCACAGCCAATCCTCAGAAGTCATGTTTTCTAGTCCTTTCACCAGCTGTGATGCTCTTTTCTGCACATGCTTGAGTAAATTAATATCCTTCTTGTAATGAGTGTCTTAAACTGAGTATTCAAGGTGCAGTCTCATCAGTGCTGCATACAAAGGGATGACCCTAGTCCTTCTGGTGATGCTATTTCTGATGCAGGCCAGGATGCTATTGGCTTTTTTGGCCACCTGGGCCCACTGCCAGATAATGTTCAGCTAGTGGTTGATGGATACCTCCAAGTCCTTTTCAGTTGGGTAACCTTCTAGCTATTCTTTCCCAAATCTGTACTGCTGCATGGGGTTTTTAATGACCCAAGTGCAAGACCTGGCTTTTTAACTTTGTTGAATGTCATGCAATTGGACTCCACCCACCAATCCGGACTATGCAGATCCTCCTTCTGCGGAGCCTTCCTATCTTCAACCAGATATACGTTCCCACCTAAATTGTATTGTCTGCAAACTTAAAGGTGCACTCAGGCACATCCAGATCATTGATAAAAATGTTAGAACAGTCTGTCTCCAGTACTGAGCCTTTGGGAACACCACTGGTGACTGGCTACCAAGTGGATTGAACTCCATTCACTGTAACTCTTTGAGCGCAGCCATCCAGTCAGTTCTTCACCCACTGAACTAGGTATTTGTCCAAGCCGTGAGCAACTAGTATTCTCTGGGAGAATACTGTGGTCAGGTGTCAAAACACTTTACCAAAATTTGGGTGAACAATAGCCACATCCTTCCCCTCATCTTCTAGGCAGATCATCTTGTTGTTGGAAGAGATCAGTTTAGTCAGGCAGGACTTACCTTTCATAAACCCATGCATCTGATCACACAAGGACTTGTGACTGTGAGTCTTCTAGTTGCTTATAGAATTTTTCTTCTACCTCTTCCACCTAGTTGGGTGATCTGCAGTAGACTCTCATCATTGTTGTCAAGCCCATAACCAAAGATGCTCTTCTCTGATACGTGGAATTCATCAATGCCCAGTAAACCAGGTTTCTTAAAGAGAACTGTGGTCTAAAAAGCCAAATCCCTGGCTGCAACACCAGTCCTGCAACCATGTACTGATCTGCCAGATTCACATGGCCCTTTCAAAGCCTTTTCCTTTGACTGATAGGATCAAAGAGAAGACTGTGCTCAAAGAGCATTTTGCAGTGGCTCAGAGGGTTCTATAGTCCTTCATGACATGACTGGGATGCTCCTGACAGTAATTGATGCCCACGTGAAGAAACATCAGTGGATAGTTGTCTGTGGGCTGTACAAACTTGGTAATCTCTTCGTAATGTTTCTAATACGAGTCTCTGATATGTAGCAAGCCTCTATTGAGATTGTCAGGTTGGCAAATGGGTGCTTCTACTTGCTGCAGAAGAGAAACCCCTATGAATATCACCCATAATACTTTTTTGGTTGCACTGTTCAGTATACTGGGAACAGACCAAGTGGCTCAGTTGACACTGGAGTCTACTGTGACACGATGGATCCTTCCTCTGCTGTCTTTAGAGCAGTGCAGTAGTTCTGCAAGGGCACCTCAGGCAGCAGGGAAAGTCTCATCCTCCTTCCTACTGGTCCTTGCTGTAATGAGCTTACATTTTTCTGTGTTTTGAGTGTTGTTCCTTTCTGTGTATTTTTGAGGGGGAGTTTCTGGTTGTACGTCTGATGCAGACTGTGCATGGAAACACGTAACTCATTCTCAGGTTCCCTGATGTGCAATCTTCTCACTGCCTATTGATGCTCAGCTACCTGCTGCAGGAGATTACTGTCTGGGCACACTTCTTGCAAGCAGGTCTGCTCCCTGTGCCTTTCTACAAGAGAAGTGTCTAGTTGCTTCTTGCAGCCTGAGGTTTGTACTCCCCCTTCAGCCACTGTGTCTGGGTAGAGGCATTGAACAGTGCTGATGTAGGTGGTATAGACACTCCACCTGGAACTGTAGCCTTTATGATTGCGCACCATTCTGTCTTCAGAACAAAGAAGGATGGCCTTTATCAGTGCATATGGTTGCTGCACTTTTGGATATTGCATCCCTTTTTGTACTTGGGTAGAACCAGCTTAAGACTGCTCTGCTTTCTTTTTCAGAGCTCAATGTTGGCTGCTTTTTATGTATTTGCCAGTTAGAGCTGCTTAAGAAAACTAGGAGGCTTACACTGTTCCGTGTATGACTTCAGTTCAACCAGTGTTTGAAAGCTAAGTGAGCCTCAGTTCACGCTGTACTCAGTGAGCAATTTGACCATTTATTTCAGCACTGAAATCCTCTCCACCACAAATTTACACTCTTTATTTCCCCTGCATTTTATCTGTATTTTAAGAGAATTTCTACTTCAAGATTTATACATCTCTTCAGTTAAATACTTTCGTCTCTCTCCTCATAGTTCTTATCAAGCTGCTGTTCTGCCTTTGGAAAGCTGAACTTCAAGTATTATTGTGTTCTATACGTGGTTTTCTTACAGTTTGTTCTTGTTTGGGACGTATGGCCCCATGACAGGAAATACCCCAGGGCAGACTGATAAATTTCACTTTGGAAGTGTTACCGTATTTTTTTAGGAGAACTGGAATTGATGGGGTTGGTCTCCATTGACCACTAAGTTTCCAGTCTTCAATTTTTCATCTTTTTTCCCCTCTATTTGCACCTGCAACACTAAGGATAAATATACACATCAAGATGCACTGTTCCTAATAGTTTGCTATGAAGGGAACAGCTGTTAACAGGAAAATGGGACTTACTATAGAATAGTAATATCAGTAATTTCTGTTGTTTTCCTGATCTGAAACAGTGCTGGAGTGTTTCTGCTACATTTTTGACTACTGTTACTGGAATTCAAAAAACCTTATGGACTTGGTCAGGCAATTCAGAGGATGTCTCATGTCCTGCTGCTACTAACCTGCCAGTCCATTCTCTGAACTAAGACAGTCTGTGAGTACTGCTGAGTGGAGCACGGTTATGCTTTAACTAGTAGTCTTGAAGTAAATTGCTAAGGAAATTGCATGGGATATAGTGACACATCTTATGTCAGCCTGTCAGTTCTTCTTCTCTTGAGATGTTACCATGTTCCCTTTTGAAGCAACTGCTTCAATTGTAAAGGATCTGCTTTAGGACAGCAGATCTCTTTGATAACGGGGTATTTCTGTTGCACTGGTGCATGTGACTCATTCCCAGTTCTGGCTAGTGGTGTTACATAAATAACAGTGTGACTTCCTCAGGAACTCAACAAGGAAACTGTTTTATTTTTTTCTTCTGAAGAGAAAATAAGTCATGGAAGGTAGATGCTAAAATAAAGAAATCCCTGAAGTTTAAGCAGTTTCCCCATTTCACACAGATTTACAACCAAGATTGTGTTTGTGGTCACAGGAAGGGAATCATTCTTTTCTACTGTCCCCTTACTGAGAATGACAGGGGAGGGGCTCAATTCCAGTTCATTGTTTACTGCTGCCTTCTTAAGACATGCTGAGAAACAAAGTTTTTTCCCTATGTGTTTTGTTTCTGAGTTTTCTTTGCTAGCCTTGCAGTAATCTTCTTAAGGGAACATGAGGATGAGTTGAAGTCTGATACTTTACGCAACAACATACTGTAATCTTTCACAGCATCACAGAATTGCAGGAGTTGGAAGGGACCTCAAGAGATCAAGTCCAACCCCCCCAGCTAAAGCAAGTTCCCTACAATAGAGTTCCATTGTATTTCTGTAGCTCTTTTGATGTTTTGAGTTTTTGTAGCTCCTTCAATATTTGAAATTTCTTGCAAAAATCCAGTTACATTTTTATGTAGTTCAATAAGCAAGATTCTCAGTGTATGACTAACATTAATTTCAGTTGAAATCTATCTTTGTAAAACGTAGCTGGTCATTGGAAGAGTTGTGCATTTTGGCAATCCACTTAACATTTAATGTTGATATACAATCACTTCTATTTTTGAAGTAAAATGATCTTTCAAACCTAGGTATCTCGCTTTCTCGTGTTTACTTGGAATATGTATGAGTATTGATGTCCATGGAAGTAGATTATTAAATGCATTTTAGATTAAATTTATCAATTCAGATACATAAGATATGTACATTTGAATTTATTAATTCAGATAGGTAAGTATTGTGTCAGTACCTAAAAATATTTTTGTACTAGGAATCAGTCAAATGTCAGAAGAATGCACACTGCTGTGAAGCTCAATGGAGTGGTGCTTAATAAATCACAACATGCTCAGCTGGTTCTCCTGAATATGCCTGGACCTCCTAAAAACAGAAAAGGAGATGAAAACTGTATCCTTTACTGTATTGCTTGTGTACTTTTTGGAACTTTTATTCTGCTATTGTCTAGTTTGGATTTCACACACATACAAAAAAATTGCAGGTGTTGATAATGCTAGCACTATCAACCACAGGGTTTTTGTCAACTGAATTGATGTAAGAAATTCCTCAATTTTTAACTTTTCCTTTAAATTACATTTTTTTTCTTTTCTGTAGGTAAGTAGGGTAGAATAACATGTTTTCCCATGGAGATCCCCTAAATTAGTCCTCACTTCCACTTGACTAAACAGGTGGAAGTGCCCAAGCATAATGGGACAGTAAAGGGGAGGCTCCCCGATGAATGTGCTTTTTAATTGTACATCAGAGTTCTTGAGTCACTGGTAGCTGTTTTGCTTCTGTTCTGTGATTCTTTGACTTAACAATACTTCAGACATGGAGTTTTTGGAAGTTCTAACAGAAGGTCTGGACAGAGTTCTCCTAGTCCGAGGCAGTGGACGTGAAGTGATCACCATTTATTCTTAACATTGTTTTTCATTCCTTTTTTTTAATTTTCTTTTGAATGAAGGGAACAAAATGTATAAAGTCTATCTGATGTAATTGGAGCAGCTTCATTTAAGAGCTCTAGCACATGGAAAAAATGAAAATTGAGATGTTTTTTTCCTACTAAAATGTTATATTTAAAAGTATATTTTAAAGACCTATGAAAACACTTCCGTAGTGGATTAGTAAATCCTGACTGGATTAGGATATGTATAGTATATTATGACGTGTTAATCTGTGCTGAAACAACAAATCATAATGCTGTGTTATTTTTAAACATACAGAATTATAAGGAACTTCTGTTTTCTTAGTCTTTGTTCTGCTTCTAAATAAAAGGGAAAAGTTTGCTTCCTCACTTACTAAGATGCTGCTATGTTGCTTCTGATGGGATTAGTCCCTGGTTCAGGAAACTTCATTTAGAAATGTTTAAAGTACTCAAATTTACATGTTGTTGCATACTGCAAAGTATTTCCCTGAAGTTTGATTTGCCACATCTGTTTTAAATAACAGTCTCTGTTTAAAATACTTCAGGCAAGGAATTTAAAGGCTCCAGGTGAGAGTAACAGTAAGTTGCAAACACTTCTTTCACATGAACTACTAGCAGTTTAAGGAATACTGCACAATTATGACAATCTAAGTCATAGGAATTCCACAATGCAGTATTACCACCTGCTGGAGATAAAATTATAGCAACTGGTAAACAATTGACCAATGAAGTGTAATCTCATTTTCAAATGTGTGTATTTCGATAAGTGTTGCATGCATGTGCTGCTATGAAAATAAAATTTTTCTGAAAAAAATCTTGGATGTTTTATTTGTACTCAGTAAATAGTCTGAGTACTGAATTCCTCTGTGGAAAAAATTGCACCCATTGACATGCATTGCTGCTTGCTGAACATTTATGGAGACCAAACAGTAGACGTGAGCATAATGAGGTGCTGGGTGGTGTGTTCCAGCAGTGGTAACAATGATGAGAAAGATAAGCTGTGTTCCAGATAGCTATGTACTGCTGTCACACCACAAAATGAAAAGTGGCTTGATAGCTCATCTGCGTGAATCAGTCCATTATGACCAGGGAACTGTGTATGGAACTGAGTATCAGCTTCAATGCACTGGAAGCAAAGGTGGCAATGTTGGAATATTGCGAAGTTTGCACCAGTTGGTCCATGAAATGCTCACACAGGAACAGGAAGAACACCTTTTTTGATGCAGCCCAGAACACAGCTGGCCTTCCGGGCTTTGAGCACTCACTGCTGGCTCATGTCCAGCTTCTCGTCCACCAGGACCCCCAGGTCCTTCTCTGCAGGGCTGCTCTCAAGGAGCTCTTCTCCCAGTCTGTATAAATACCTGGGATTGCCCTGACCCAAGTGCAGCATTCTGCACTTGGCCTTGTTGAACCTCATTTAGTTTTCATGGGCCCACTTCTCCAGCCTGTCCAGGTCCCTCTGGATGACTTCCCTTCCTTCCACTGTATCGACTGTAGCGCTCAACTTGGTGTCGTCTGCAAACTTGCTGAGGGTGCACTTGATTCCATCATCTATGTCATTGTTAAAGATGTTGAAGAGCACCGGTCCCAAGACTGACCGTTGGGTTGGTATATATATACATAATATATTCATTCTGGAAAAAAATGTATAGTGCATCTGTGTACTGAAATTAAGTGTAAGTTCCTGTATTACAGACACAGTGCTTTTGGAAGTATTCTGTAATGTAGCTGTAGAACAAATTTCGATAGCACCCTAACATGAAATCCACACCTAAGCCCTAAGAAGACCCCTAACCCTAAGTCTACCCCTAATCTTAACACTAAACCTAACCCTAAAACAAACATCAACCATAACTCTAAACCAAACATAAACCCTAAACCTAATCCGAACTCTAACACTAAAAGTGAAACATGACCCTAAACAAAATCCTAACACTAATCCTAACTGCAACCATAAACCAATCCCTAGCCCTAATTCAAAACCTAATCCAAACCTTTATGTGAAAACTAAGCCTAACACTTACCAAAGCCCAACCCTAAAACTAATCCTAAACCTAACTGAAACCCTAACCCTGATGTATATTCTAAGATTAATTCTGTCACTGACCCTAATGTTAACCCTGGCCATAGCCCTAAAATTAAATCTAGCCCCAACCCTAAACCTTCACCGTATTCTGACTCTAATGCTAACATTAAGCCTCTCCCTAACACTGACTGTCCTGGTTTCAGCCTGGTTTCTTATTTTCTTCATATCGTGAGGTCTGATGCTATGTTTTGGCTTTAGGAGAAGAACAGTGTTGATAACATACTAATGTTGTAGTTGTTGCTGAGCAGTGCTGTACAGTGCCAAAAATGTTTCAGTTTTCTCAGCTTCTCTTATTGTCCTGCCAGCAAGGGGGCTGGGAGGGCACAAGGACCTGGTAGGGGACACAACCAGGACAGCTGACCTAAACTGACCAAAGGGATATTCCATACTATATAACACTGTGTTTAAAAAAAANAAAAAAAAAAAAAAGATAAAAAAAACCCCTACAAAACAGAGGGGAGTTGGTTGAGGGGGTAGCTGCTGCTCAGGCAGTGGCTGAGTATTGGTCAGTGGGTGGTGACCAATTGCGTTGTAACACTGATTGCATGTATGTGTTTGTCTGTGTGTGTAATTACTGTTATTTCTCTCTTCCTGTTCTTAGTATATAGTATTTATCTCAATCTATGAGTTCTCCTGTTTTCCAATTCTCTCTCCCATCCAAATGGAAGTGAAAGGAGTGAGCAAAAAGTTGTGTGGTGTTCAGCTGCTTGGCAGCTTAAACCACTACACTAATTCACACCCTAACACTAACTTTAAACGTTATTCCAACCGAAGTACTAGAGGCTAATCCTAAACCAAACCCTAATCCAAATCCAAAGTAGTGCTGGCAAGGGGGAAGGAATTGATCTGCTGATTGGAAATCAAGTCTGCTGGGGGAAATCCCAGGATGTAAATTGAGCTCCATGTGGTATGCAGTTGCCCAAATAACAGAACAATGGGGACTGATGTGACAGTACAGGGACGCCTCAAAATTGCCAAAGGAATTGTCTGCAATTTTAGAAATGGGGAGGAATATCAGCAGAGTTGAGAAAGGAGTACACTGAATTGGACTGCTTCCCAGTTCTCTGGCAGGTGGTGGTGGCTGCTTGACTTCAGCCTGATCTGGACTCTCCCTCATTGTTTGAGTTGTTGAAGAGCAGTAATGCAGGCCTATTTCTGAAGTGGCAGACTTGTGCTGAGGAAAGCTGGCAATCTCACACAGTTGTTGCGGGATGGAAAGAGTACTTGGCAAAAGAAAATAGACTTAGTTCTGAAAAAAGGACAGCTATTGCTTGTGGGGTGTTAGGCCAGAAACGAAAATAACACTGAAGGAAAGTGGGGTATATAAACTCCTTCACAGTCAGACCCAAGAAGGAACGGAAACACCTCCCCTCACAGAATTGTGCCTGCAAGGCATTGGGCCTGCCTGCCTGAGAAAAAACTTGTCAGCACGTGAATGATAATAGCTGATATACATATATATATTCCAATTAGTCCTTAAGGACAGATGGTGACTTTTAAAAAAGAAAGTGTATATATATATATATATATTTATATGGGAGCACAAAGTTCAATGTTAACGCATCTAGGTTCTAGGAAACAGCAACTCAGACAGGAAATAGTTAAGATTATCAATGGAAGCAGAACAAAATGTTGTGTACCTAATTGCCAAAGCTAATTTCTGACTCCCAGGTGAGAAATGCACTTCAACCACTTGCTCTGCAATTATAAATCGTCATGAGAAATATTTCGGGTTTCAGTGTTTTAAGTGGATGACCTTGGCGCCTGGTCTTTTGGTTCAAATATTAATCCCAACCCCCATAGAAATAGGGAGGCTGTAATGTGTGCCCATAAACTGTTGACATTTATTGGTGGAGAATGGGGGCAAACTGCCTCAGCTGGGAAAAGACGTACTTTTAGAACAAACTTCTCTGTACTCCAGAGAGCTTCATTAGAAAGCTTATCAGTACTGCAGGACTTGTACTGAAAACAAGGCCTTAAAGTCCAGGCAGACTGCCAATGTTATGGGATATATGAAAACTTTCCAGGTGCTATGCATTTTTTTTTTTTCCTTTGGTAAAGAGAAAAAAAAAAAACTATTTGCTTTCTCTTGCAGAACTGTTCTTCAAGAGATTGCATTCCATCATTTTTCCTCTTTTAATACTCAGAATTTACTGGGCCTTTATTAGGTTTGCCACTATGCTCTGTGGAGCTATATATATATATATAATCAATTACATACACTGATGGAAATACTTACCTTGTGTCTGCATACAATGTGAAATGAATTGGGCATTGAAAGGTAAGTCCTGGAGGGAGTTGCTAATTTTATAGAACATGTGTTTTTTAAACAGGTTTCTGGTCTGTCCCCTGAATCCCTCATATATCTTCAGAATGTTTATCCAGTGATCATGCTGAGAATCTCCCTGAGGGTGCTCCTCATCAGTTCTCTCAGTATCTGTATTTATAATATTTTGAGGAAGCCTTCCCCAAAGCCTCCCTGAGTGGCAGGGAGTGTGGAGGAACTTGGAAGAGACTTCAGAGAGATGGGCATTGCTGGTTTCATGGAACTTTACTCCTGAACACCTGCAAGATCCTGAGAACCTAAGCAGATATTTGAGACAGGGATGTTCTGGCTCAGGCAGATCTGAGGAGGGACAAATTTCTTGGGGCCTGTCTTATGCTTATCGGGCCTTATTCAGTACTATCCCAGAGAGGGAGAGAGTCTCCAAGCTGAGAGATTCCAGGAGAGTCTGAACTGAGAGGGAGAATCTCCGGACCAGAAAAAAAGTCTTCTAGTTGAGAAACAGTGTCTCCAAATGGAAAGAGAGTCTCCAAGGTGAGACAGACAATCTCTGGGTTGAGAAAGAGTCTCCTAGTCAAGAAAGATCATCTCCAAATTTGGCAAGAGAGTCTGCAAGCTGAGAAGGAAAGTCTCCAAGCCAAAAGGGAAGATCTCTGAGCTGAGAGAAAGAATCTCCAGTCTCGACAAGACACCCTCCAATCCAAACTAGGCAGCCTCCAAACCAAATGAGATAGCCTCCAAAGTGAACTAGACAGTCTCAAAACTGAACAAGACAGCCTCTGAGTTGAGTCGGAGAGAAAGAGCATTGAAACTGAGCAACCTCATCAATCAAAGAAGGCACCAGAATTGATGTCATTTGCCCCTGTAAGAAGACAGAAATTGAAACAAACATTACCTCTTTCGGAATGGAAAAAAGAGGAGAAGGAGGAAGAAGAGGAAGGAGATCCAGGGGAGGGGCCCTCAACAAGACCACTGTCACCGACACGAAGGAAGGCAAGGACTAAAAGAGAAGAATAAGAAGAAGGTGAGGAAGACACTGTCACCATTGCTACTCAACCTCTGAAAATGACTGAAATTGAAGGTTTGAGAAAAGATTTTTCATGGCACCTGAACAAACCCTTTGTCACCTGGTTACTTCGATGCTGGGACAACGGGGCCAACAGTGTGTCGCTAGATAGAAGAGAAGCTCACCACCTGGAAAGCACTGCTAAGGACTCAGCCATTGACAGAGGTATTAGTAGATGTCTGGATGGAGCCTTCACCCTCTTGCAGTGGATGCTGTTAGCTGTAAAGGAAAAATACCCCTTCAAAGACAATCTGATTCCTGAGATAAAGAAATGGACTACTATGGAAAAAGGCATCCATTATTTGAGAGAATGAGCCATGGTGGAAATGTTACACGACTCCATGTTCATTCCTGATGATCCACACTAAGAGCATGATCCTGAGAGAGTCAGGTGTACACCAAATATGTGGCATAAACTCACAAGATCTGTAGCAGATAAGTACGCCAGTACACTAGCAGGAATGTATGGCAGAGGGCAAATAAGACCCCTTTTAAATGAACTGATTATTAGACTTAATGACTTTGAGCAACATTTAACTCCTCCACAAGCTTATGTTTCAGCCATTTTGAAAGTAACTGAAAGACTGGATAGAATAGAGAGTAATCAAGAAGTTATGATGGAGGAACGTCTAACGTCTACTGTGCTTCATCGTGATGAAACCAATGAACATGATGAACCCATGGTGGTATCAGAGACACCTGATGAGGATCAGGATTATCAAAACAGTCTACTGAAGGGGCTGATCAAATTGATTTCCTCCCTACCTGTATCATCCAATATCTCAGCCATTAAAAGCAGATGTCCTCCTGCTTGAACAAGTGACAACACTAAGACTATGTCGCGTATTGCCTTGTGGAGTTACCTACGTGAGCATGGACAAGATATGAAGAAGTGGCATAAAAAACCCACTTTGAGCATGGGTAAAAGAATTACAAGACAGATCAGCAACCAAGGCAAACTCCTCCAAAAAGGTGATCACTCCACTTGCTGCAGCAACTGTCGTAAGGACCCTGATCATCACTCCCGGAAGAACGATAGAGGTAACAAATAGAGGGGCCCTGCCCCCAGACAGGAGGGGAAAGGGGTAATGAATATTGGACTGTGTGGATTTGATGGCCTGGCACATCAGAACCACAGAAATATGAGGCACTGGTGGACACTGGTGTGTAGTGCACTCTGATGCCCTCGAGTCACAAAGGGACAGAATCAATTTATATTTCTGGGGTGATTGGGGGCTCTCAAGAGTTGACTGTATTGGAGGCTGAAATAAGCCTCACTGGTAAAGACTGGCAAAAGCATCCTGTTGTGACTGGCCCAGGGGCTCCATGCATACTTGATATCGATTACTTTAGAAGGGGGTATTTTAAGGATCCCAAAGGGGATCCCAAGATGGGCCTTTGGTATAGCTGCTGTAGATAGAGAAGATGTTAAGCAGCTGTCTGTTTTGCCTGGCCTGTCAGAAGATCTTCTGTTGTGGGATTGCTACAAGTGGAAGAACAAGAAGTACTAATTACTTCAAAAACTGTGCACAGAGAACAGCACCTCACCAACAGGGATTCCTTGCTCCTTGCTGTATAAGTTGATTAATCAAGTAGAGAGAGTGATAAGCAAAACTCACTCACCTTTTAACAGCCCCATATGGTCAGTGCGTAAAGCCAGTGGAGAATGGAGGCTGACTGTAGACTACCGTGGCCTGATTGAAGTCACACCGCCGCTGAGTGCTGCTGTGCCAGACAAGCTAGAACTCGTAAGAACTGGAGTCAAAAGCAGCCAAGCAGTGTGCCACAACTGACATTGCTATGGGCTTCTTCTCCATTCTTTTGGCCACAGAATGTAGGCCACAGTTTGCTTTCACCTGGAGGAGTGTTCAGTATACTTGGAACCATTTGCCCCAGGGGTGGAAACACAGTCCAGCCATTTGCCATGGGTTGATCCAAACTACGCTGGAACAGGGCAGTGCTCCTGAGCACCTGCAGTATATTGATGATATTGCTGTGTGGGGCGATACAGCAGAGGAAGTTTTCAAGAAAGGAGAGAGAATAATCCAAATTCTTCTGTGAGCTGGAAAGGGCCTACACAGGAAATTCAGTTCCTAGGTATAAAGTGGCAAAATGGGCGTCATCACATCCCAACAGATGTGGTCAACAAATTTGCTGCTATGTCTCTGCTCACTAGCAAGAAAGAGACACAATCTTTTCTGGGCGTAGTGAGCTTCTGGAGAATGCATGTTCCAAACTCATTGTTAGTCCCCTTTATCAGGTGACTCAGAAGAAGAATAATTTTATGTGAGGCCCTGAGCAGCTTTTGAGCAAATCAAACGAGATAGCCCAAGCCATGGCCCTGGGGCCGGTACGGATGGGACAGGTGTAAAGAACATTCTCTACACTGCTGCTGGAGAGAAAGGTCCTACTTGGAGTCTGTGTCAAAGAGCTTGGACTGGCAACAAAAGGGTGAATTATTTCTAGCTCACTGGGCCCATGAGACCTCGGGCCATCAAGGAAGAGATGCAACATACAAGTGGGCTAGAGACCGAGTGGTGGACTTAACTGTGGATGCTACTGAACAGGTTATCCATGACTGTGACACATGCACCACCATTAAACAAGCCAAGAAGATGAAACCTCTCTGGGGGGAAGGGTAATGGCTAAAGTATAAATATGGGGAGGCATGGCAGGTTGATTATATCACCTTGCCATGAACCCGTGATGGTAAGTGTTATGTGCTTACCATGGTGGAGACAACCACTGGGTGGCTTGAAACATATCCAGCACCCCATACCCCATACTGCCTGGAACGGCATATTATGTCTAGAGAAACAAGTCTTATGGTGACTCCAGAAAGAATTGAGTCAGATAATGGGACTCATTTCAAAAATTCTCTTGTAAATACTTGGGCCAAAGATCATGGCACAGAGTGGATTTCTCATATCCCCTATCATGCACCAGCTTCTGGTAAAACTGAATGCTACAATGGGTTGTTAAAAACTATGTTCAATGGGTTGTTAAAAACTATGTTGAAAGTAATGGGTAGTGGAACATTTAAGCATTGGGAGAAGCATTTGGCAGAAGCCACCTGGTTGGTCTACACCTGAAGATCTATCAGTTGAGATGGTCTTGCCCAATCCAGCTCCCTGCATACTGTAGAGGGAGATAAGGTCCCTGTAGTACATGTGAAGAGCATGTTGGGAAAAGCAGTTTGGGTCTTTCCACTTCTGGGAAGGGCAAACCTCTCTGTGGAGCTGTTTTTGCTCAGGGACCTGGGTCCACTTGATGGGTAATGCAGAAAAATGGGGATGTTCAATGTGTACCACAACGGAATTTGATGTTGGGGGAGTGCAGTCAGTGATTCCATGTATATATATGTATATATATTTGTGTGTGTGTAATGCATGTTAATTATCATCTGTTTGTATATATATATTAAACCTGATGTAATGATGTAGAATAAGGGGTGGAATGTCATGGTTTTATGATTTTTGTTATCAGTATTCTACATCACAACATCATGTAGTAAACTGGGAGTTAAAAAGTTAATGCTCCAGTTCCATGATTATTGGTATTTCTGAGGACTTGGTTCTCAGAAGAGAAGAACTGTATCTCCCAGAAGAGATGTAAAGAGATGTAAAATCACACTGATGTGGATGCTCTTTACTCATAACCTGATGCTACTTAAAGATTATGGAGATTATGAAGAGTATGGAAGTCTCAAGTAGGGGATTTGAAATTTCCAGTGGGGGTGAACTTATGTCTCAAAAGCTAACTATTTAACACTTCTTTAACTTCTTCTAATCTGGCTGAGGTATTTTGCTCAAGGTTGAATTTCCACTTTAAGTTCCAGAAGTCCTGCTTATCTAGGAAAAATAACCTTCCTGAGAAGGAATGTTTCTCTTCAAACATCTAATTGGCCATAAATAAGAAATAACAAGGACAATCAGACTGAATTTGATGTAGCTTCTTGCTGCTGCCAGGCGGGTGTTGTAAATCTGACTTCAGCACATACTGGAGAATTTTTACAGGGATCCCTCTGCAGGTGGAGAGTAGCTGTTCGATATTCAATAAAGAAATACTATAATTTTATGTATTGTAATCAATGGTGGACGAATGTATACTCTGGAAGATCAAGGAAAGAGGCTAGTAGATGGTACTCTAAATTATAATATTGTTGTGATTTAACCCAGCAGGTGGCTTAACACCACATAGTTGTTTGCTCACTCCAACCCTTCCCAGTGGGATGGGGGAGAGGATTTAAAAAAAAAAAAAAAAAAAGGGTAGAACTTGTGGATTGAGATAAAACTATTTACTAAGGAAGAGAAAAGGAAAAGAAAAATAGATTCATAGAATCACCAAGGTTGGAAAAGACTTCCAAGATCATCCAGTCCAACCATCTACCTACCACCTATCAAAATAGTTATTACTATATATATAAATAAGTGTATATAACAAGCAATGCACGAGTAATTGCTCAGCACCTACCAACCAATGCTCAAGTAGGCCTGCAAGCAGCGGAAGAGAGCAAGATGAACTCCCACCCCTGCATTAGGTGTAGGGGTAGGACTGAGATTAACGTTATGGTTTAAGGCTTGGTTTAGGGGAACTGTATAATGTTAGGTTTAGGTCTAGGGTTAAGGATTAGCATCAGGGTTAGGGTTTTGCTTTAGGATTTCAGTTAGTTTTAGAGCTATAGTTAGGGGTTAAGGTTAGTGCCATGGTTTAGAAGAAAGTGTTCGGGTTAGGGTTTAGGTTTATGGTTAGGGGAGTTCATTAGGGTAGCATTATGGTTAGTGTTAGGTTTGCTTTAGAGTTTGGCTTATGGTTATGGTTAGCATTGAAACTAAGGCTATATTTATTTGAGTTTATATGAGTTACATTACTTACATTAGGGTTAGGATTAGGGTTAGCTTAAGGGTTAGGGTTCAATTTCCAGGTGCTAGGGGATTAAAAAAGGTTAGAGATTAGTTTTAGGATTTTGTTTACTTTTACTGCTACTAGGTTTGGGTTTAGAATTAGGGTTTGGGTTAGCATTTGACTTAGCGTTAAGTTTAGGATTACGTTTAGGTCTTAGGAATAGAGCTGGGGACAATAATTAGTTTTTGGATTGGGATTAAGTTTAGTGTTAGGGTTAGCATTAAGGTTTGGTTTAGGGTTAGAGTTCAGTTTAGGATTATTGTCAGGGCTAAGGCAGGCATGTCCAACCTGTGACTCAGCACAGATGGTAGTGTGGCCTGGCCGCTGCCTTGTGTCATCTGCACCATGCTGCCGCTGCAGCTTTGCCCTGCCGAGCAACCTGGCCCAGCCCAGCCTCAGGAATGCACCTATTGCTCACCAACAGCCAAACACCAATGCACTATTAACGCTGTCTGAACTGCAACTAGGGCATGGGGAAGGTGCAGCTCCAGCTCAAGTTATAGCAAATAATTATATGCCCTTTGATTCACTGTCTAAACACAGTCCTGTGAAGAACAGAAAATATGCAGCCATGCTTTCTGTTTTGATAAAGGAATTTGCAAGCAGGTTTCAAGATAGAAAAAAAAAAAAAAAAAAACATTTTGTATATTTGCAACTTCATTTTCAGTTGATATAAATACCTTACCCGGGAATTTTCAAATGGAGCGTACAGAGTTGCAGTCAGACATTCAACTCAAAAATCTGACCACATCTCTTTAAACTCTTATATGCCCTCTCTTACCAGAGAAAACCATTCCTCACTTCACAATCACACCTCATTCATGTCATCACTTTTTGGCAGCACGCACAATTGTGAACAACTATTTTCAAGGATGAAGTACAGGATGTGTAAAATTTCATTAAAAATCTGACAAACACACTGAAAGGTCACTAAGAATTGCAACCACTGCCACTGAACCAGCCTGATGTGTTAGTTTCACAAAACTATCCCACTAGTTGCGTGTTTTTTAATAAAATAAAGATGAAAATCAGTTTCTTATATACACAAACTATATTATATATGAGAGCTCCTCCAAAAGCAATTCTTATTATGTTGGCCTATGATGTCAGAGGCAGATGTTGGTGGTATGGCAATAGAAGCTGAATCTTCCCACCAATATTCCGTTACATTTTGTTGCTGTGTGACAGATGGCCGTAGAAGGGCACTCTGACAAAATGATGTCTGACATGGAAGTGCAGATGAAGCAAAGGAGTGGAACTGAATTTCTCCACACTGAAAAATTGGCACCTGTTGACTGTTTATAGAAACCAAACAGTGGATGTGAACACAGTGGAGCAGTGGGTTGTGTGTTTCAGCAGTGGTGACAACAGCAGTGCGGCATACAGGCTCTTGTTCATTGCTGGCAAAAATGCATATCTAATAGCAGTGATTGTGTTGAAAAATAGTGTTTTGTAACTGAGATTTTACTCTACTAAACAATGTTATTATACTCTTTGTTATCCATTGTAGTTCTATGGAAACATAAGAGACATTACTTTTGGAGCAACCTTTGTGCATGCAGCCTAAGACAATTCCTATTCACTCAATACGGCCCAGGCAAGCCAAAAGGTTGGACACTGATGTGTTAAGGTAATGGTTACAGTCATGGGCTACAGTCTTGGGGTTTGGGAGTGTTAGGATTAGGTTTAGGGTTATAATTATGGCTAGAGTTGGGATTAGCATTAGGGTTACTTGTTAGTTCTAGTTTATGGTTAGGCTTATTATTATTAGGGTTAGGTTTATTATTACTAGGGTTATGTTTAGAGTTAAATGTTAGAGTTTGGGTTAGGGTTAGAGTCGTGTTAAGTTTTAGTAGGGTTAGAGTTACATTAGGCATTTGGGTTAGGATTTAGAGTTAGGGTTCCATTTAGGGAGAGGTTAATGATTAGGGTAAGGGTTAGATTTAGTATTTGTCTTATGGTTATGTTTAGGTTTAGGATTATGGTTAGGTTTTAAGATTAGGCTTGGGATCTTGGGTTAGCTTTAGGGTTTGCCTTCAGTTTAAATTTAGGATTAGGGTTTAGGTTTAAAATGGGTTTGGGTGACCGCTATGGTTCATATTAGGGATTTGCATTAGAAATAGAGATGGAGTTACGATTAGCTTTAGGTTTAGGATTGTTACGTATTATGATTAGGGATGTTCTTTAAGGTTAGGTTTAGGATTATCATCAGGTTTAGGGCTAGTTTTAAACATACTGGTTAGAGCTTAATGTTAGAGCTATAATCAGGTTTAGTTTAAGGGCTTTTATTTGGTTTTAGTACTAGAGTTATGTTTATCATTTTTGGGTTAGGCTGACACAAACTTTTGGGATTAGAATTATAATTAGGATTATGTTTAGAGTTAAGAGTTTTGGTTAAGGTGAGGTGCTAGGTTTAGTGTTATGGTCTTGTACAGGATTAGTGTTCCATTTAGGATTCCTGTCAGAGATAGGGATCATCATTAATGTGAAATTTACAGTTATGTTTTGGGTTTAGAATTAGGATTAGACTTGAGGGTTAGTAGTACAAGTTAGGGTTCAAGTTTAGGTGTAGGGTTAGGATTATTGTTAGGGTTAGGTTTATGTTTAGGGGTTAGAGTTGTAATGTATAAGATTTGGGCTACAGTTCAGGTTGGGGTTTGGCTTAGGGACTGGGGATAGTATTAAGATTACGGTAAGATTAGGTTACTATCCTGGTTTCAGCTAGAGCAGAGTTGATCTTTTCTTCACAGGGTCTGGTATGATGCTATGTTTTGGCCTTTTGAAGAAGAACCTTTATTTTAGTTACTTTTCAGTCTACTTGCAGCAACATAAAAAAGCAGTATTACAGAAATTCAGTTAAGTGATCTCGAGTTAAAAATTTGAATAAGGTGTAATAAAAAATAAAAAACTTGATATTCAGGTTCAGAATAAAAGGATGTCAGTATAAAATGTCTGCATATCACTGAGCACTTAAAGTCTTTTCTAGTTTCATTATTATTTCAGAAGTAATTATTAGTACATTTACTGCACAGATGTCAAATACTGAATTTCTATCGCTTCCAAGAATTTGAAAGAAACTAGAAGTATAAAAACTAATGTATGGATAGAAAGTTAAGACACGAAGATCATAAGCCTGCTCACCTTTAATAAGTGCAAGTGACGTAAAAATTCTTCTTAAAAGGACATTTCCAGTTGTCTCACAGCATTTTAAATAAAATTGCACAGTGTGCTGTAAAAATTGTTTATTAGTAAATCTTTTGAAAAACTAGATTAAGCATTCCAGGGTTTTTAAGGTGTTGACGATCTGTTTTATAGATGCATAGAAATTGCCCAGTTTGTATGCAAAGTACTTTTCAATGGTAACAGTACAGAAAAGTATAAAGCAGTAAACTATCATACACAGTCTGCAAGTTTTTTTCTTTCTTCAAACTGTTTGTCTACTACAAGTGAAAGAGCCTGAAGAAATGCTGTCATTGTAACACTGGGGGACTGAAAACATGAAAATATTCTGTTAGACCCATCACAGCAATACGCACACAAAGCACAGTTATTTGAAAAGGAAATATTTGACTTTCACGTTACAAAATATTCAAAATGCTAAACCTCACATAAACCAGCTAACATAGCTTGACTTTAACTTTACTATGTAAAGTCTTGAGTCAATCAACATTACTGAGAATTTGCTTCAACAAACATTTGAACAAATTAGTATTATTTATGAAGTGATAGGGGTTTCTTTCAGCAACAAAGCATGAGAGAACAAATGTTAATGGTTTGTCACAGTGTATCAGTAGTGGTATCAGTCTTCTTCAATTTCATTTTAAATTATGGCAGCAGAAAATTGTAGTTTAGATTAGCAAAAAGTTTTGGGACTAATCATTTACTTCAGGTTAGCATCCAAAGGTCTTCCTACCTGGCTCAAAATCAAACCAAAATAAATAGAATAGAAAAAAACTTACTTGAATATAAAGTGCATGTGCTAGGAAAGGAAGTTTTCTGAGAACCCGGCCACTAAGACCTTCACTTCTTCTATAGTAAAAGAGAGACATAAGCACTGCTTAAATGCTAAATATTCACTCTTAAAAGATGACATTTCCGTTCTCCTTCACCCATAAATTACTCTAATGAAACTCAAGTCATAATACTTTGCTTGCTCACTTGCAGCAGTTTTACCAGAAGCTGGAAATGAATAGATAGTGTATGGGAGGCCACATGGTACAAGAAAAAAGGGTAGAGAAATAGCACAGTCACATTTGCCTACCAATGCTTTTATCAAGCCCCTAAACAATCACTGTTACATATCTCAAGAATCTAGAGGTGTATATCTATTAGTCAGGATTTGCAAACAGTTTGGTTTGGAAGGGACCTTTAAGATCAAACTATGATTCCATGATATCCACTGAAACTTCAGGCATCTGGTTAAGTCAGACAGCCTAGAGAATTTCAAAGGGCAGAAGAGAAACCAGTCTCATTTGATACCAAGAAACATTTGCAAATCCTGATCAATTCCACTTATTATCTGCTGATGTTTTGCACTAACCACAACAATATTAAAAAATAAGCAAGCAAACAAAAAAAACAACCCAAAACAACAAATAAGCTCAAGATGTTTCAGAGCTCTAGCTATTACTAAATTCAATTACTTTTAGACATAATTTCACAATTCATTTATATATAAACATGAATGCATGTACATACACACACATATATTTATCACGTAGAATTCAAAAAAATATTACCTTGAGATTTCTTTTAGTACCAGACTTAGCCTGGACACATTATTTTCTACAAATCCAATCATTTCTAACTCTCTGAGCGACAAGAGATGCTGTCGAGGATATATTATTTGGCACTAGAAAGAAGAGTTACACATTGTTGTATGAAACCTTAAAAAAATCATTTAAAATTAAATTCTAAAAGAAGAGTGTAAATACAGAGAAGGAATAAAATTTCTGTTTTTGTTATTTAGGAAGTTTCATGAAAGCATCAACTTTAATAAAATGTTTTATAGTTCTACTTTCAAAATATTACCTTCATCAGCTCTTCCAAGCAAGAAAGATATATTCTGAATATTGCTGCAGCAGATGGAGGGCCAATGTATTGCTTTATGTCTGCTCTGTCTACAAATGCCATGTCAATTTTCTCTGTAATATTTGAAGTAGTCAGGATAACTACATTGGGATACCTTCAAGATAAAAGCACATTATTATGTCACATGTAAATGAATTAGCTCCACTTGGCACTGGCAAATGGATACCCTCCTTCTTATGACTCAAGCCATTTCATGCAATCAACAGCCACATCACTCTTATCAGCTAATAATTACATGTTCTTTGACAGCTATCACTAATCTACTTCAATGCATAGTCTCTTTCCTTCAGCTATTTTGCAAGTATCCATAGTTTCTCTAACCTTATTTTAGAAGCAGTATACACTGACTACTTTGCATGAAGAGAGTCTAACCGCATAGTTTTTGCCATAAATTAAGTTACATAATTAAGACTTGTAAATTGGAATATTTTACCTATACATTTTCCATTTCACTTCAGAAGGAAGTATGTAGTGCTTATTTATTTTTGTATATTTATTTATATACTTATTTGTAACTGCTAGCGTGACACATTCAACACTGCATGACATTAGAGTGAGCTGAAAAAGGAAGTAACAACTCCTTACTGTAACAAAAATATAAAGAAAAGGTTTAACCACAGCTGTTTTTCTATTAAGCTTGTGTACTGTGTTTGAATAAACTACTTACCTTCAATTAGCAGCAACACAGGCCCAAACAACAGGGCACCTGTCTTTGTGCAAACAGAGCCAAGCATGCCCAAAGAGGAAATGGCAATAATATAACAAGAGACGTGCTGTATTAAATCCAGCAAAGTGGACAAAGAAACGTTAACGACTGCTTATAAGCAACATGTTGTACAAGTCTGCTTTAGACTGCTGTTCAGAAGCTGTCAACGACAAACACATTCTTCACTGATCTTATTCTTGTCTCTCCAAAGTAGATATGATGACCATTTGTGCTGCGTCCCTCCCCAGCTTTAATGCGATTATATTATCTATAGTTTATCAAACCCAGATTAGTTTAGCTACTAACACGCAAAATGTTCTAGTGGATTATTCAAATTTCTTTTCACAATTAGCACCATTAATGAGGAATCATTTGTTAACCAATCTGGATTAGTGTTCCAACTATGAATTAAGATTTAGAGTTACAACAGTCACCTTTTGCTGTTGCAATAAAATGAATTTACCTTTTAATCTGATCTATTTGCATCAGTACAGCATTCACTACACGAATAGCATCTGAAGGCTCTGTGCCCGCCTTGAAGGCACTGCGGGCCGCTGTGAGGCTCTCCACCTACAAAAACAAAAAACGTAGAATTTCCAAAAAACAACAAACCCCAACCCAAAAAAACCAAACAATCCCAACACTCACACACAAAACACTGCAATGCTGTCAGTAAGCAAGTAATGCAGTACACCTTCAGATCCAGTTTGGCACCTGAAATTTCACCTTCAAAATCTTTTGTTAAATAGAAATTTAGTTTCAGTCTCTTCACTGTGAGAAGAGAATATCAAAGGAGAAAAGTGTAATGAGTGAAATCCCTGTTTAGAGTGCAGAATTTGGGCTGTCTGCATTAATTCAACTTCTGGGAAATAAAAAGGATAAAATAAATAAATCTGATTTAAAACAAGCTTTGCAATAGGAACTTCAAATAAGAAAGCTAATGAAGTACTTAAGAACTAAATCGGGCATGTCCAACTTGCAGCCTGGCTCAGTTGGCAATGCTTCCTGCCCCTGCCCTGCACTGTAAAGGCAGTGGCTCTTTTCCATGAAGTAACCCCCAGGCGTGCACCCATTGCTCAGAAACAACCAGTGTGCCATTAACGCACTGTCAACTGAAACCAGGGCATGGGGAGAACAGTGCTGACTCAGCTGATGGCAAATAACTGCATGCATTTTTCCTACACTGGCAAAACACAGTGCTCTGAACTGCAAAGAATACGCAGCTGAGCTTTCACTTTTGACTGCTGTAGGCAAGGACACCTCCCATTAGACCAGGTTGCTCAAAGCCTCATCTAGCCTGGCCTTGAATGTCTCCAGGGTGGGGGCATCCACAGCATCTCCAGGCAACCTATTCCAGTGTCTCACCACCATTGCAGTAAAGATTTTCTTCCTAATATCTAGTTAAATTCACCCTCATCCAGTTAAAAGCCATCTCCCTTTGTCCTGTCACTACCTGCTCTTACAAAAAGTCTCTCTCCAGCTTTCCTGTAGGTCCGCCTCAGGTACTGCAAGGCTTTTATAAGGTCCCCCTGGAGCCTTCTCTTCTACAGGCTGAAGAGCCCCAACTCTTTCATCCTGTCCCTGTAGATGATGTGCTCCAGCCCTCTTGTCATTTTTGTGGCCTTACTCTGGACCTGCTCCAACAGCTTGATGTCCTTCTTGTGTTGGAGGCCCCAGAAGTGGATGCAGTACTCCAGGTGGGGACTCATGAGAACAGAGGGGCAGAATTACCTCCCTCAACCTGTTGGTCACACTTCTCTTGATGCAACCCAGGTTTCGATTGGCCTTCTGGGCCACAAGCACACACTGCTGGCTCATGCTGAGTCTTTCATTAACTGATACCCCTAAATCCTTCTTCTCAGGCCTGCCCTCAAGCCATTCTGCACTCAACCTGTATCTGTGCTTGGGATTGCCCCAATCCAGGTGCAGGACCTTGTACTTGGCCATGCTGAACTCGAGGTTGGCATGGGCCCACCTCTCAGGCCTGTCCTTCTGGATGGCCCTTCCCTCTAGTTTGTCAGCTGCACCACTCAGCTTGGTGTTAGCTGCAAACTTGCTGAGGGTGCACTCAATCCCACTGTCCATGTTACCTACAAGGATGTTAAACAGCACCGGTCCCAGCACTGACCTGTGAGGAACACTACTCATCACTGGTCTCTACTTGGACATTGAGCCATTGACCGCAACTCTCGGAGTGCAGCCATCCAGCCAGTTTTATCCAGCAAGTACATCAAATCCTTTTTTCTCCAATTTGGTGACCAGGATGTTGTATGGGACGGTGTCAAATGCTTTGCACAAGTCCAGGTAGATGACATCAGGTGCTCTTCCTTTATCCACTGACACTGTGACTCCATCATAAAAGGCCACCCAGTTCATCAGGCACGACTTGCGCTTGGTGAATCCATATTGGTTACCACCAGTCACCTCATCTTTATTTTCCATATGTCTGAGTAGAGACTTCAGCACGATCTGCTCCATGATCTTGCCAGGCACAGCAGTGAGACTGACTGGCCTGTAGTTCCTTGGATCTTTTTTTTTCCCTTCTTGAAAATACGGTTATGCTTCCCCTTTTCCACTCAGTGGGAAGTTCATCAGGCTATCATGACCTTTCAAATATGATGGATACTGGCTTGGCAACTTCATCCACCAGTTCCCTCAAAACCCATGGATGGATTGCCTCTGGTCCCATGGACATGCGTACCTTCAGGTTCTTCAGATGGTCTTAAACCTGATCTTCACTTACAGTAGTCAGATCTTCCTTCACCCAGTTCTTACCTTTGCTAAGGTTTTCATAATCCTTACCTTACCAGAGAGGAATATCCCCCACTTCACAGTCACCTCTTACTCATGTCATTGCTTTTTGGCAGTATATACATTTGTGATCAAGTGTTTTCAGGGATGAAGTACAGGGGGAGTAAAATTTCATCAAAAATCTCTGATGAACACCTGGAGGTCTCACTAAGAATTGCAACCACTGCCATCAAACCAGATTGATGTGTTAATTTCGCCNGAACTTGTGGATTGAGATAAAACTATTTACTAAGGAAGAGAAAAGGAAAAGAAAAATAGATTCATAGAATCACCAAGGTTGGAAAAGACTTCCAAGATCATCCAGTCCAACCATCTACCTACCACCTATCAAAATAGTTATTACTATATATATAAATAAGTGTATATAACAAGCAATGCACGAGTAATTGCTCAGCACCTACCAACCAATGCTCAAGTAGGCCTGCAAGCAGCGGAAGAGAGCAAGATGAACTCCCACCCCTGCATTAGGTGTAGGGGTAGGACTGAGATTAACGTTATGGTTTAAGGCTTGGTTTAGGGGAACTGTATAATGTTAGGTTTAGGTCTAGGGTTAAGGATTAGCATCAGGGTTAGGGTTTTGCTTTAGGATTTCAGTTAGTTTTAGAGCTATAGTTAGGGGTTAAGGTTAGTGCCATGGTTTAGAAGAAAGTGTTCGGGTTAGGGTTTAGGTTTATGGTTAGGGGAGTTCATTAGGGTAGCATTATGGTTAGTGTTAGGTTTGCTTTAGAGTTTGGCTTATGGTTATGGTTAGCATTGAAACTAAGGCTATATTTATTTGAGTTTATATGAGTTACATTACTTACATTAGGGTTAGGATTAGGGTTAGCTTAAGGGTTAGGGTTCAATTTCCAGGTGCTAGGGGATTAAAAAAGGTTAGAGATTAGTTTTAGGATTTTGTTTACTTTTACTGCTACTAGGTTTGGGTTTAGAATTAGGGTTTGGGTTAGCATTTGACTTAGCGTTAAGTTTAGGATTACGTTTAGGTCTTAGGAATAGAGCTGGGGACAATAATTAGTTTTTGGATTGGGATTAAGTTTAGTGTTAGGGTTAGCATTAAGGTTTGGTTTAGGGTTAGAGTTCAGTTTAGGATTATTGTCAGGGCTAAGGCAGGCATGTCCAACCTGTGACTCAGCACAGATGGTAGTGTGGCCTGGCCGCTGCCTTGTGTCATCTGCACCATGCTGCCGCTGCAGCTTTGCCCTGCCGAGCAACCTGGCCCAGCCCAGCCTCAGGAATGCACCTATTGCTCACCAACAGCCAAACACCAATGCACTATTAACGCTGTCTGAACTGCAACTAGGGCATGGGGAAGGTGCAGCTCCAGCTCAAGTTATAGCAAATAATTATATGCCCTTTGATTCACTGTCTAAACACAGTCCTGTGAAGAACAGAAAATATGCAGCCATGCTTTCTGTTTTGATAAAGGAATTTGCAAGCAGGTTTCAAGATAGAAAAAAAAAAAAAAAAAAACATTTTGTATATTTGCAACTTCATTTTCAGTTGATATAAATACCTTACCCGGGAATTTTCAAATGGAGCGTACAGAGTTGCAGTCAGACATTCAACTCAAAAATCTGACCACATCTCTTTAAACTCTTATATGCCCTCTCTTACCAGAGAAAACCATTCCTCACTTCACAATCACACCTCATTCATGTCATCACTTTTTGGCAGCACGCACAATTGTGAACAACTATTTTCAAGGATGAAGTACAGGATGTGTAAAATTTCATTAAAAATCTGACAAACACACTGAAAGGTCACTAAGAATTGCAACCACTGCCACTGAACCAGCCTGATGTGTTAGTTTCACAAAACTATCCCACTAGTTGCGTGTTTTTTAATAAAATAAAGATGAAAATCAGTTTCTTATATACACAAACTATATTATATATGAGAGCTCCTCCAAAAGCAATTCTTATTATGTTGGCCTATGATGTCAGAGGCAGATGTTGGTGGTATGGCAATAGAAGCTGAATCTTCCCACCAATATTCCGTTACATTTTGTTGCTGTGTGACAGATGGCCGTAGAAGGGCACTCTGACAAAATGATGTCTGACATGGAAGTGCAGATGAAGCAAAGGAGTGGAACTGAATTTCTCCACACTGAAAAATTGGCACCTGTTGACTGTTTATAGAAACCAAACAGTGGATGTGAACACAGTGGAGCAGTGGGTTGTGTGTTTCAGCAGTGGTGACAACAGCAGTGCGGCATACAGGCTCTTGTTCATTGCTGGCAAAAATGCATATCTAATAGCAGTGATTGTGTTGAAAAATAGTGTTTTGTAACTGAGATTTTACTCTACTAAACAATGTTATTATACTCTTTGTTATCCATTGTAGTTCTATGGAAACATAAGAGACATTACTTTTGGAGCAACCTTTGTGCATGCAGCCTAAGACAATTCCTATTCACTCAATACGGCCCAGGCAAGCCAAAAGGTTGGACACTGATGTGTTAAGGTAATGGTTACAGTCATGGGCTACAGTCTTGGGGTTTGGGAGTGTTAGGATTAGGTTTAGGGTTATAATTATGGCTAGAGTTGGGATTAGCATTAGGGTTACTTGTTAGTTCTAGTTTATGGTTAGGCTTATTATTATTAGGGTTAGGTTTATTATTACTAGGGTTATGTTTAGAGTTAAATGTTAGAGTTTGGGTTAGGGTTAGAGTCGTGTTAAGTTTTAGTAGGGTTAGAGTTACATTAGGCATTTGGGTTAGGATTTAGAGTTAGGGTTCCATTTAGGGAGAGGTTAATGATTAGGGTAAGGGTTAGATTTAGTATTTGTCTTATGGTTATGTTTAGGTTTAGGATTATGGTTAGGTTTTAAGATTAGGCTTGGGATCTTGGGTTAGCTTTAGGGTTTGCCTTCAGTTTAAATTTAGGATTAGGGTTTAGGTTTAAAATGGGTTTGGGTGACCGCTATGGTTCATATTAGGGATTTGCATTAGAAATAGAGATGGAGTTACGATTAGCTTTAGGTTTAGGATTGTTACGTATTATGATTAGGGATGTTCTTTAAGGTTAGGTTTAGGATTATCATCAGGTTTAGGGCTAGTTTTAAACATACTGGTTAGAGCTTAATGTTAGAGCTATAATCAGGTTTAGTTTAAGGGCTTTTATTTGGTTTTAGTACTAGAGTTATGTTTATCATTTTTGGGTTAGGCTGACACAAACTTTTGGGATTAGAATTATAATTAGGATTATGTTTAGAGTTAAGAGTTTTGGTTAAGGTGAGGTGCTAGGTTTAGTGTTATGGTCTTGTACAGGATTAGTGTTCCATTTAGGATTCCTGTCAGAGATAGGGATCATCATTAATGTGAAATTTACAGTTATGTTTTGGGTTTAGAATTAGGATTAGACTTGAGGGTTAGTAGTACAAGTTAGGGTTCAAGTTTAGGTGTAGGGTTAGGATTATTGTTAGGGTTAGGTTTATGTTTAGGGGTTAGAGTTGTAATGTATAAGATTTGGGCTACAGTTCAGGTTGGGGTTTGGCTTAGGGACTGGGGATAGTATTAAGATTACGGTAAGATTAGGTTACTATCCTGGTTTCAGCTAGAGCAGAGTTGATCTTTTCTTCACAGGGTCTGGTATGATGCTATGTTTTGGCCTTTTGAAGAAGAACCTTTATTTTAGTTACTTTTCAGTCTACTTGCAGCAACATAAAAAAGCAGTATTACAGAAATTCAGTTAAGTGATCTCGAGTTAAAAATTTGAATAAGGTGTAATAAAAAATAAAAAACTTGATATTCAGGTTCAGAATAAAAGGATGTCAGTATAAAATGTCTGCATATCACTGAGCACTTAAAGTCTTTTCTAGTTTCATTATTATTTCAGAAGTAATTATTAGTACATTTACTGCACAGATGTCAAATACTGAATTTCTATCGCTTCCAAGAATTTGAAAGAAACTAGAAGTATAAAAACTAATGTATGGATAGAAAGTTAAGACACGAAGATCATAAGCCTGCTCACCTTTAATAAGTGCAAGTGACGTAAAAATTCTTCTTAAAAGGACATTTCCAGTTGTCTCACAGCATTTTAAATAAAATTGCACAGTGTGCTGTAAAAATTGTTTATTAGTAAATCTTTTGAAAAACTAGATTAAGCATTCCAGGGTTTTTAAGGTGTTGACGATCTGTTTTATAGATGCATAGAAATTGCCCAGTTTGTATGCAAAGTACTTTTCAATGGTAACAGTACAGAAAAGTATAAAGCAGTAAACTATCATACACAGTCTGCAAGTTTTTTTCTTTCTTCAAACTGTTTGTCTACTACAAGTGAAAGAGCCTGAAGAAATGCTGTCATTGTAACACTGGGGGACTGAAAACATGAAAATATTCTGTTAGACCCATCACAGCAATACGCACACAAAGCACAGTTATTTGAAAAGGAAATATTTGACTTTCACGTTACAAAATATTCAAAATGCTAAACCTCACATAAACCAGCTAACATAGCTTGACTTTAACTTTACTATGTAAAGTCTTGAGTCAATCAACATTACTGAGAATTTGCTTCAACAAACATTTGAACAAATTAGTATTATTTATGAAGTGATAGGGGTTTCTTTCAGCAACAAAGCATGAGAGAACAAATGTTAATGGTTTGTCACAGTGTATCAGTAGTGGTATCAGTCTTCTTCAATTTCATTTTAAATTATGGCAGCAGAAAATTGTAGTTTAGATTAGCAAAAAGTTTTGGGACTAATCATTTACTTCAGGTTAGCATCCAAAGGTCTTCCTACCTGGCTCAAAATCAAACCAAAATAAATAGAATAGAAAAAAACTTACTTGAATATAAAGTGCATGTGCTAGGAAAGGAAGTTTTCTGAGAACCCGGCCACTAAGACCTTCACTTCTTCTATAGTAAAAGAGAGACATAAGCACTGCTTAAATGCTAAATATTCACTCTTAAAAGATGACATTTCCGTTCTCCTTCACCCATAAATTACTCTAATGAAACTCAAGTCATAATACTTTGCTTGCTCACTTGCAGCAGTTTTACCAGAAGCTGGAAATGAATAGATAGTGTATGGGAGGCCACATGGTACAAGAAAAAAGGGTAGAGAAATAGCACAGTCACATTTGCCTACCAATGCTTTTATCAAGCCCCTAAACAATCACTGTTACATATCTCAAGAATCTAGAGGTGTATATCTATTAGTCAGGATTTGCAAACAGTTTGGTTTGGAAGGGACCTTTAAGATCAAACTATGATTCCATGATATCCACTGAAACTTCAGGCATCTGGTTAAGTCAGACAGCCTAGAGAATTTCAAAGGGCAGAAGAGAAACCAGTCTCATTTGATACCAAGAAACATTTGCAAATCCTGATCAATTCCACTTATTATCTGCTGATGTTTTGCACTAACCACAACAATATTAAAAAATAAGCAAGCAAACAAAAAAAACAACCCAAAACAACAAATAAGCTCAAGATGTTTCAGAGCTCTAGCTATTACTAAATTCAATTACTTTTAGACATAATTTCACAATTCATTTATATATAAACATGAATGCATGTACATACACACACATATATTTATCACGTAGAATTCAAAAAAATATTACCTTGAGATTTCTTTTAGTACCAGACTTAGCCTGGACACATTATTTTCTACAAATCCAATCATTTCTAACTCTCTGAGCGACAAGAGATGCTGTCGAGGATATATTATTTGGCACTAGAAAGAAGAGTTACACATTGTTGTATGAAACCTTAAAAAAATCATTTAAAATTAAATTCTAAAAGAAGAGTGTAAATACAGAGAAGGAATAAAATTTCTGTTTTTGTTATTTAGGAAGTTTCATGAAAGCATCAACTTTAATAAAATGTTTTATAGTTCTACTTTCAAAATATTACCTTCATCAGCTCTTCCAAGCAAGAAAGATATATTCTGAATATTGCTGCAGCAGATGGAGGGCCAATGTATTGCTTTATGTCTGCTCTGTCTACAAATGCCATGTCAATTTTCTCTGTAATATTTGAAGTAGTCAGGATAACTACATTGGGATACCTTCAAGATAAAAGCACATTATTATGTCACATGTAAATGAATTAGCTCCACTTGGCACTGGCAAATGGATACCCTCCTTCTTATGACTCAAGCCATTTCATGCAATCAACAGCCACATCACTCTTATCAGCTAATAATTACATGTTCTTTGACAGCTATCACTAATCTACTTCAATGCATAGTCTCTTTCCTTCAGCTATTTTGCAAGTATCCATAGTTTCTCTAACCTTATTTTAGAAGCAGTATACACTGACTACTTTGCATGAAGAGAGTCTAACCGCATAGTTTTTGCCATAAATTAAGTTACATAATTAAGACTTGTAAATTGGAATATTTTACCTATACATTTTCCATTTCACTTCAGAAGGAAGTATGTAGTGCTTATTTATTTTTGTATATTTATTTATATACTTATTTGTAACTGCTAGCGTGACACATTCAACACTGCATGACATTAGAGTNAAAAAAAAAAAATAAAAAAAAATCAAATATTCCTTTAGTTTTATGTTTTTGTTCCTTTTTTAAAAAGGTATGTTAAACAAAAACATTAAAAAATTTAAATGTTTTGTTACTTATATATTATCTATATTGCATATTTTGCGAGGGTTGCTCCGAAAGTAATGCTCCCTGTTTTGCTGTATTGGCCCACGATGTCCAAGGTGGATGTTGGTACTATGGCAGTAGAGGCTGAAACATTCAAACAGTAAATATGAGCACAGCACAGTGAGGCGTTAGGTAGTACACTTCAGCAGTGGTTCACCTCCACTGGTGCAGACTGTTATGGGAACAGCATGCAGGCTCTTGTTCATTGCTGGCAAAAACGCAAAGCTAAATGTAGAGACTATGCTGAAAAACAGTGCTTTGTAGCTGAGAATTTGCTTTATCAAATAATGTTATTGTGCTCTTTGTATATGCTGTAGTTTTCATGGAAATAAATAGGAAGCATTACTTTCGGAGCTACTTATGGCCCAAGACAATTCCTATTCACTCAATGCAGCCCAAGCAAGCCAAAAGGTTGGACACCCATGTACTAAATGGTTATGTAACCAAGCCTGGGAAGGGCAACTAAACAATTAACTGAAACCAAATTAATTATTTTTAGAGCTTTACAACATACGCAAGAACACTATAAATATGACTCCAGGCTATTTGGAAGTTTGAAACAATATTCCACTTGTAAACACACAAATTAAGCGTCATCAAAAAACATTCTGCTTCATTTTCTACTTGAATGTCTGCTAAATCACAATGTGTCCTTTTGAAATCTCTCAAATCTTCCAGTCAATATTTGCTCTTCTGTACAAAATTAAGTGGTTTACAAAAAAGTCTAAGTATTATTATTTTAATGTCCTTTAAGAATGCTTATTATTACACTTTCCTACCCATAATTAAAAACTTTCTGCTACGTTTTACATACATCAATGCTATTAGAATCATACCTCATCAATCAGTACAAACACAAGAGCATCTTTGTCATCAATTAACTCTTGAATCTTCTGGAACATCTTGGTTACAAGCTTGCCACTCTAGAAAGAGGTCATATGCATATATTTAACTATTTCCTTAGCAGACTTTTCAAGTCTTAACATGTTGAATAATGAAAAACTATTTTTTATTGTTTATTTAAAATAAATCTCTAATATAGATTCTATTTAATTATTTTCAAGCACATTAAGTATCTCAAATAATCTTTGGTGCAAACACTTACATTATGAACCAAGCTCAACAGATACAGTTTAATTTATAATAGGTCAGAGTCCACTTACTTAGCTACATCAATACGCACCTCAGAAAACCATTTAGAGAAAAGACTATGGCTGTTTATTTCAATTAACTGTCCGTATCTATACCTAAAATATGAAGGAAAAAATAAGAATCAACTCTATTGCATTGTAAATAAAAGTCAGTGAGGTCAGTAACTCCCCTAAGTCTTATTTCCTCCATTTCAACCATGGAATTTTTTGAATTAGTACTTCACTTTACTTACTTCTAAAAACACAACGTTTGGTTTGTTTTCAATTATAATTTCCAGAAACTTGTCTCACTATAGCTCTCCACAGTAAATCATTACCAGGATTTCTTCATTAGAACAGTTTTGATTGTTACTTCCATATAGTTTAGGAAACTGTTTCCACATTAATGAGCTCATTCCTCTGTTCATACAACATTATTTTCAGTATACCAAGTAAGACTGTGAAGTTTATTTACTGTCTGAAGGTTTTTTATTCAGCTACTAGTTGCTAAGAAGTTTATAGTTAACTTCATTACTTGTCTGATACATCTGATATACAGACTGACTTCAGCATTCAGAGACAAAACACACCGGTACCTACTAAAAAGGTTTTCTTGAACGTGAATATACAAATAGTAGGCTTAATACTCAGTGATACTTCACTCTTTAATCTTCACAAATCTATATCATGACCACAAACAAATGGCTATATTGCCATTTGAATTTGTTTTTCATAAATTGACACAAACCATTACACATTCAGAAGGATTTATAATACCCTATCTATCTCTTTTTTATATTGGATCAATTTTATTGCTAATGTAGAGCCATGAATGTCAGCACTTGAAATCAAGTATTGTACATCTTTGGGCTACTGAAAAAGAACAATTAACAACAGTTAGCTACAGTGAAGAAATTCCAGAAAGATCACCTGTACGATAGTCGTATCGTCAGCTTCTGAGCCAATGCTTTGCAGAGAGATGTTTTACCAGTTCCAGGAGGGCCTGGATTCAAATCAAATTCATACATAGAATCTACATCAGGTTGTTGATGACAAAATATCTTTTTAACTACTGTATTTCGTTAAAGCACTAACTGCAGACAACAGTAGGCAACGACTGGGAATATCAGGGTATTCTGAGAAGACTGCTTACCCAAGCTATCTAGAAGCTCTGAAACTGTATCATTTTCAATCATTAGTATGGTTAGTATACCAGCTCGTATACAAACGCCATAGAGTTAAAATAATCAAACAAAATTGTAACAAAGGGTTTTGCTCTTGCTGGGCTTATGTATGTTAACATTCTCAAAAACCTGTGCTTAAACTTTTATCTTTCTGAAACATAGGCTGCTAACATGCAAAACAGAAACCCATCATGTCTGGTTTGATCAGCTGTTCACATTCCCTGAATCTGCACTGTGAGGCAACTGAGAGTATCTTAGGAAGTATACTGCACAATAAACCTTTTGGATATGCCATGATGCCCTATGGAAAAGCCACAAAGATGTTCTCCAAACAGAAAAACGTAGTTAAACAGAATATAAATGTATGGAGATTGATTTTTGGGTTCTAAACAACGGATAACAGCAGAGAGCTGACAGAACTTCCATTCAAAGTTAGTACTGCCTTTATAGCATAAATGTGGTATTTAGCACTAGGAGTGTTTTGGATTTTCCAGTATTAACTTTACTATGGTCACAATAAAGAGCTCATTACTACAATTTTACACATGTATATATATTTCTTTATATATATATAAAAAGAAAATCTTGGTGCATTAAATAGTACAAATTACGTATAATTAAAAGGTCATCGTGGAAATGTTTGTTATGAGTGTTATTTTTTGAATACCAGCCCTGATAACAAAATTGTAATTAATCAACAGCAAGCTGCAATTTACAGCAAAATTGATTCAGTTGATGTCAATGTCATTTATAATATAAGTAGTATAGTAAGCTTGGATTGACTGAATATTACAATTTCAGTCAGAGTAATAATTAAATAAGTGAGAGTACTGCCTTCATACTTGACAACAGAATACACTATTAGAACACTTGAATAAATTTCTCAGTTTCCTCAGAAGTTTTCATAAAGGAGACATAATTAAGGAATTTTAATACTGCAAAGAACTGTCAAACTGGTTCCTGATGTGCACAGTATCTGCAATATTTTTTGCACTTTATAAAAAACTCTTCAAAATTCAAATGAAGAACATTAATTATTGTTATTCCATTTATAAAATGTTACAATTTAAATTTCTGCAAAACATAGTAAATATGAACACTGATTTGATTCTGACATTGCTTTTCATAGAACTTTGTGCTACAGAGAGAATATGCCTAGAAGCACTGCTTACTGTAACACAGGAACACATATAATTTCATTACACAGAGAACTATACAAGTTTTTCCTGAAGGGAAGCATAAACAGATTGTCAGTGCATCAACTTATTCTAAGACAGACAATTCTTACCATGCAGCAAAACAACTCTATTCCATGATATCAGGTTGCTGTCAACGTTTCTGTCAGAAAATAGTAATGTTGTCGTGACATAGTCAAGTAACTAATAGATGAGTAGGGGAAAAAAAAGACACACAAATTAGAGACATATCAGCAAATACAATTACAAATGGATGCAATCTCCTAATTATCTCTACTGCATACTCTAATAACAACAACAAAAATTGGTTTTAAGTCTTAGGCCACAATTTCTCTCAGCAAAGGCTGAAGATTCACTTCCTTCCTGCCCTCAGGAAAAAAAAAATGCATGTACTGGCCACAAATGGATTTCAGAACCTTTACACGAATAAACTAAATAAACTAAATCTAAATAAAACACGCCTTACAGACGTGATATTATTTTCATTTTTCACTGTCCCCCTTCTAGTGTATGCTCAATTCAGATCCCAAGTACAGTCAGAGACTCATACTCTGGTTTTAGTTGTTATTACAGCTACACATCTGTTTAGTCTGTTGTGGTCAACTCACTAAACAAAGCAGTTGCTGTCACATTTCAGTTGCTTTTGTATTTGTATCAGGCATTTGTAGACTTGTTATCCTCCCAGATAAATAAAGTTGCATATCATTTCCTTGAATGTTTAGTCTTAAATAAAATGTTAATTCATTGCAGAATTATCTAGAACACACAAGTAGAGAATTCCTACAATTACATGAATATGAGTCTGAGGTATCAATCTATTTTGATTTCTACCCTCATTTAACACTTGACATCTTTTTATTTTATTACTGTTACCTGTAATGCTTTTGATCCACCTGAATTAATAAGACAATAAAATAGCATTCCTGCCACAGCAGGAAAAAAAAAAAAGCTGAACTTCATCAAGCGTATTTGCCAGTAATATCCTGAGAAAGACAGATACTATTTTGAAACTTAACAGGAATCATTTCAGAGTCTGCAGAATCCAACCACACTCAGCCAGCTCCATAGCATAAAAAAATGAATATTCACCCAAATAACTTTTACAAAAAGCTGCAGAAGTGAAGCTCCTTCACTTTTTTAATTAATTGAGCAAACACATCTGAAGAAATGAAGTATAATTTCTGGAATGATCTGGAATGAAACTTCTAACATGGAAACTAAGATAGATATATTTAGATATATATATCTATATTTATTTTGCGGTGCAGGCTTTGCAGTAGTACCTACTCATACACATTTGAGATATGATATTAATCTTAAAGTGTTAACTTCATCTTCTTTTGTTAAGCATACAACAGTTACATTTAAGTATGGAATTACTAAAAATACACAGAAATTTTGATCAGAATATAAGGATTTGCAAAATGGCTAAAACTATGCCACCCTTTACAGTGTAGGAGTGTACTAAGCAGATATCAGAATTCTCTCTCAAGCTAGTTATTGCCAAGTAAATTCTCCATACAATGCAGCTACTTCAGGCTGGGTACATTTCAAATCTTACTTCTCCTCAAGCAATTTTAATTGTTACCAATTTTCTACTTACATGTGATTTTACTTCAGTGTCATATATAAGACTTTCCCAAAGGCCATGGAATTCAGCTGTGAAAGCAATACATTACACATCTGTTTAAGGCAAATCAATTCAGGGGCTCGTAATCTACCGTTGCATCACAAAGCAGTTTTCAAATTGTTCTCAGACAAAATTAAGGATTAAGAACAGAGCTAGGGCAGCAATCAAAGTATGTGGAAAAAATATATGGATTATTTTCTCAAAAAGCAAACCCTACTTTCTAAAGGCTCTATACATAAATTTATATATATTACATACATATATAATTATAATGTATAATATATTTTATTTCTGTAGTTTATATATATAAACTTATATTCAACATTTCTGTATATTTTCAGGCTTTATTCCACAGGATCCATTACTTTGACCACAATTACAGAAAAAACTGGCACTTTGTAGAATCGCCTGTAGTGACTCAGTAAAAACCACTAAAAAATTCCAGATAGATTGGCTCCATGCACAAAGGACAAAATTATACAGTCAATACACATACTACCTTTAAAAAAACCTTAAAAAAAAAAGTACAAACACTTCTAGCATTTCCAAGTTTTTCTTTCATTGTAATTGCTCTGAATCTTCCAGAATTATCAGGTGGGTACCTGCAGGTAGCACCCAGTGGTTAGCTGCAACAATATCCTCATTCTCTTCTTCCAAGTTTTCAATGCTTGGTCCTTCTTCATTCAGATGAAAAATATGAATGGAAAGACTGCTTTTGCTCAAGTCAATAGGCTAGGAGAGATGTAAAAAGGCTATCAATACATCATATTTCACACTTCAGAGATAATTATAAGATATGAAAGTTACAGTACTCAGCTGACATTCAGCTTTGAAACCTACTGTTTCTGTTTCAGACCTTAATGACGAGTGTAAGCTCAAAAACCTTTTCCCTGTTTATGCCAGTTGGTCTACTACAAGATACTACCTTCTTCTACACATCCAGCATATGTTCTTAGGCAATCACTAGTCTACCTACAATTTGTTCATATGCATATTAACAAAGCTGTACATTTTTGATTGATACCTGTCTTTCTTTCAATTTCAGCTCTGTATCCACAATTGACACAGATTGCACATTGCTGCTAAGGAAGCCATCATCAAATTCTGTCCACTTGTAATCACCAAACACAATGTTATGTCTGTTCAACAGTTTTAGGACACTCATCCTGATATCTTCTTTCTTTGCCGTACTAATAAGAAAGAAACAGCATTATTTATGGCATTAACATTTAGAAGGCAAAGAATATCTAATATCTGAAACATCATCATAGTGCTTTATCTACTATGGTAAGCCTCCCTCCATGGAAAATAGCCCCCATTCAAAACAAACAAACAAACAACCACACACACTAAATGCAATAACGTTCTGCAGAAACAAACAAATAAATTTAGTTTGTTTGCAAAGTAACAACTTTGATATTACTACTTTAAAAGACACATGCCAGTAAACATTGTTCAACCTCTTTGCAATCAAATCAGGGTCGTGGAATGACAAAACTAGACATTTCCAAGAACAGAAATCAATATGTACCAATATGTTGACTGTGTTTTACTATGAACAGTAGAAAAACTCAAAGCCAAACTACTAGACTGAAATTAGCTTGGAAGCTCAATTATCTCCTCACTCCTATGAACAACTGATATCTCTAGACAGAGGCATGCTATAAGAATTCCAGTAAAACAGATGAAAACTACAGGAAAAGGAATAGCATTTTAAGATTCTAGAAAAGTATTAATTTTGAAATTTGAGTCCAGTATCTTGTCTTTCAACCCTGATGAAGATTCTCTTCATCAAAGCAGTGGATATTTCTTAGCAGAGCCCTCAATACACTCACCCATTTAGTCCCAACAGACAAACTGGTAAGACAAGGAGTGGATGAATGGACAAGGTGTCTGGACTGCCCTGCTCAGTGATTAGTAGTCCAAGTGGAGCAGCAAGTATGTGAGGCAAGGAGGGAGTAGGGACTGATTAATGTTGGGACCAACACTAATTTTACATCTTCATTAACACACTGGACAATGGGACGGAATGCAACTGCACTAAGTTTATGGATGATGCTGGAGCAGAGAGATCAATATACTAGAAAGCAAAGCTACCATTCAGAGGGACCTCTGCAGGCTGGAGATAAGGTTTAGCAAAAATCTCTGGAAATCCAACAAAAGTAAAAGTGAAGTTTTGCGTCTGCATCTATTGCCCAGATAACAGAACAGACCAGAGGCCAACTGGACAAAAAGCAACTACTGAAAAGGACTTATGATTCTGGCTGTCTGTCAAGCCACAACTGGATTACTGAGAGTAGTTTGGGGCTCTGCTGTAAAAGATTTAAGTATACTACAGCAAGCCCAAAAGACAGCCACCAACAAGCTGTGATGCGCAAAGATAAAAGAAATGGTTTTGTTCAACCCCAAATTGCAGAAATACTTCACAGACACAGAAAAACTCACTGATGTGTTAAGAGAATGCAGAGCAAGACTGTTGTGTGTGCACAGCACAAGGACAAAAGGCAACAGACACAAGCTGCAGCAAGTAAAGTTCTAGTCAGACAACAAAAAACAGTTCCCGGCATGAGGAAGGTGGGTCAAACACTTGACCAGTTGTCCTGAGTGACTATGTAATCTCAAAACATGATTAACCAATAATCTGAAAATTCTAGTCTAATTGGCTCTGCCTTCAGCAGTAAATTGGAACAAGACAGTTTTACAGAGATCCTTTCCAGCACACTTCATTCCCTTTCCTATTTTCATGCACATATGCTTTTTCTATTATTCAAACTAGAAATTCACAGCAAGGCATCACAAAGCCTAAAGGCCGAGGGAGACCTGTTTGATTTCTGATGAACTTCCACGTGTATTTGAACATTATCGCACGTGTTTGGGAGGGCTTGCTTCAAATCCCCAGCTGCTTCATCCATCCTTCTCGCTCCTAAGGAGAAAGTGGCAAGAATAAGAAACAGGCTTTCAGTGACTGCTACAGCCAGCAACGCAAACAGCCCTTCTTCGCACGGGAACACCACGTCCCATCCGTGTGTCCCCCCAGCCCATCGCGATCATCAATACACCCCTTCCCTCCTTCGGGAATATACAGGCACTAGTCCGAGACCGGGAAGCGAGTTGCGAGCATAGGCGGCTCGGCCCGCTCCTCCCTTAGCGTTAGCAGCACGGAGGATAAAGGAGCTCACGTCGGACAGGGCCCCGAGGACGGTGACCTGAGGTCTGAGGATGCAGCTCGCGAGGGGAGCTTAGGACCGAGCACGTTCTTTGTCCACTCCGCGCGCGGACCGCTGAGAGGGCTGCAGCTCTGCGGCGCAGAGCCAGAAGAACAGCGTTCTGGAGCACGCACGACACTCAAGGCGCCACGACGCTACAACAGCCTCTTCGTAAAGCGGCGCGCTGCCCCGGGGAGGCCCGCCTCGCGGCCCCTGACCTGGATCTTCCTCCTCGGAGAGGGAGCGTTTCCGGCGGGGGAGGAGAAGTTACAGCCGTCGGGGTCGGCTTTACGATGGGGAAGAAGCACAAGAAGCACAAAGCAGACAAGGCGGAGTGGCGGTCGGCTTCTACCACCGCCTACAGCGGTGAGAACTCGGAGCAGCAGCAGGAGCCGCGCCCGTCTTCATTTCTTGCGGCTGCTGGCAGAGCCTGGGCGCCCTTTGGCGAGCTAGGTCGCGGTGCCGCGCAGGAAGCCCTCGTTTACGTGGGTGAAGATGCTGCGAGCGATCTTTCCTGGGCTCCCGTTTTCAGGGCGGGCCGTGGGGACAAAAGAAAGGGCGTAATCGAAGGTTTCCGGAGGGAGCGGGATTCCTCGCGATGAGAGAGAGAGGAGCGGGGTGGGGAGCAGCCTGAGCGTGAAGGCGGATCGGGAGAGGTGCGGAGAGGGTAGAGCCGGCGATTGGGTGTTTTGAAACCGAGCTCCTTCGTAGCTTGTGCAGCTGCTATTGAGGGATTCCTGTCAGTTCGTGTGATGCTTGCTTTCACCTTGTTCTGGCGAGTGTTTGCCATGCTCTGATGCTGCGGGGAGTATTCCTCAGACATATGTTGGATTTTCGTGCAGCGTGAGATGATAAGCTGTGGGAGAACATGTGCTGAAAGTTTAGTCATTTAGCAGATGCAATAAAATCTTGGAGCAGTCCAAACTGACAGGAGAAAATTCCAGTGAAATAATTAGTGTGACTATCAGTTCTCACTGTAGGAACTCAGTTTGCCTTATTTACACGTGGATTTTCCAACAGTGGTAGGTTTTGACTGCTCTAAGATTAGAAGCGGGTTGGTTTGTTTGTTTGTTTTACAGGCATTGACATTCCAGTTCATGGTGGGATGCAAGAACTGTATCTGCATCTTCGATGTTTTTTATTTTGGAACATGTGGAACAGCTGCTTCTTAATTTGGATTTGTGATTCTTAGCTGTTGCTTTTATCTCCACACGTATCACATGCACTTTCAAACTGTATCAGATTCTTATAAATAGCATTTCTGGAACTAACATCACTTATATGCTTTAATAATAGCATGCTATCACTTTCATATGCATCTTTGACTTTTTTTTTTTTAATTTAGATTATGTAGACAAACCTTTGGAAAAACCTTTAAAGCTGGTTCTTAAAGTTGGAGGAAGTGAAGTAACTGAACTTTCTGGATCAGGACACGATTCTAGTTATTACGACGACCGATCAGATCATGAGCGAGAGCGACATAAAGAAAAGAAGAAAAAAAAGAAAAAGAAGTCTGAGAAGGAGAAAGAAAAGCATCTTGATGATGAGGAAAGAAGAAAGAGAAAAGTAAGCTGTGATTTTTAGAATTTAGACATACCACCATTCAAACATGTTCACTTACCTGAGATCAGATAAGTGCGTACAGGTCTGGTACAGTCTACAGGACCCCCTCAGTTCTCCCCCCCCCAGTTTTTTTTAATCAATATTTAAGTAGGAAGACCATTGTTTGGAGGCAGCACAGAACTACAGAAAATGCCCCTGTCCAGGTTGGTGCATTTCTGCCTTTTAGAAGAGTGATCGATGTGTTGATTTGTCGAATAACGTAAATGCTTGTTCCTTTTAACTGATGTTTTTCCTATCTATTTGTTTTGTGTATCGGTATGAATACTTCTGTTCTTAAATCTAATGTTTCATGTTTCAGCTGGGTCAAAAATATGCTTTGCTGTCCTTTGAAGAGGGTATTTCCAGCCTTTCAAATAAATCTAGAATGAACGTTGGTCTCTGAGATATGATAAGTTTTTAATTAAACGTAACAGTTTCAGTGTCTCAAACAGCTTTTTTTATAATCTGGTTTTACATGAGTTCAGCATACCTTTTGGTGGAAGTTCAGCAGTTAATGGGAGAACAGTAGTACTTCTGTATAATGCTATTTATGTTTTGCCTTTGTGTTTAGTCAGAGTGGAAAAAATTGGAAGAAGAGACAGTGGCAGTCACAGTATTGTTTAAATCATATTATGGGTCAGATGTAGCTTGAGTATTCCAAATAAAAAATTACTCTTATTTTTCTGTACCTAGGATTGTGCATTCCAAGTATGTTTTAAAGTCTTATCTTTTTGCTGTTGTAGGAAGAGAAAAAGAGGAAAAGGGAAAAAGAGCAGTGTGACACTGAAGGAGAAACTGATGATTTTGATCCTGGGAAAAAAGTGGAGGTTGAACCTCCTCCAGATCGTCCTGTCAGAGCATGCAGAACTCAGCCAGGTGAGCACTGTGAGAACTCAGATCTGTTTAATCTGTACACTAAGTGGATTCTTAATCCATACCTGTCTTCCCAATGGGTCTGCATCTATCTGTCACTCTTCTCTTCTTTTTGATTGAAAAAAATAGGCTGTATTTCAGGCATACTAATTCCATGGGTGTTACAGCAAAGGAACCATTAAAACTGCACCAATGAAAGCGTTACCAGAATTTGGGCATCCCAGTGTTGCAATTTGAGTGGCTAAATTTCACTTTTCTTTTCTGTAAAAATGGATGACACCTTACTTTTATTTTACTAATAGATTTATTTAACCTATTAGTAGATATTAAGTTAAATTTTATTAAAACTATCTTTCAAAAAATGAGTTTAAAACTCATTAAGTAGAAGAAATAATTATTGTATACTTAAAATAGATATGTTTAGGTAGATATATTCATGTGTTTGTTCCTTTAATTTCTCTATGTTTCCATCTCAAACTGCAGCTGAAAATGAGAGCACACCAATCCAGCGATTACTAGAACACTTCCTTCGTCAGCTTCAAAGGTATTAATATCTTATCCACAACTGTGTTGATAGTGTCTAACACACACATGTTAGATTACAGCTTCTTATTCTGGTTTTCTGTTTTAAAATCACGTGGAGATTGGCTTTAATGTATTGGGTAATTTTTCAACTACATCAGACCTCATTGTTTTTAAAGGTTAGTTGATGAACATTATTACCAGCAGTGCCATTCTAGCCTGGGGATAAGCAAGGCATGCTTTGGGGGTAGACTGTATTGCAGTTAGAGATTTATAAAACACTAATAACTGAATTAAACTGAATAAAAAAAACAGTTGTGAATTTTAATAAAGATTGGACTCATGAAATTGTTGTATTTTGCATTGTCTGTCAGATGCCAAAGCAAGTTTATACCCACTTGCTTGATAATATTCTGATGTGGAGAAACGTTTTAAATTTCTTTTTTTTTTTCCTTATGTTACCTCTGTAACTGATATTTTTTGAAGAGAATTACCAACATCCTTGATTTTGTTTNGGGGTTAAATTATTATTTGCATTTATGTTATGAGTTTGTTGCAAGATTGTTTGTTAATAAATATTTTGACTACAGGAATTTGTACATTGCTAATGATTTAGCAGTTTGCTTTAAACCCCAGCTATAAGTGAGCTTGGATGCAAGTGATAAATTTAAATACTTGTTTTAAAGCAGTGGTGTTTTTCAGGGTGTTTCAAAGCAGTCATAGCTTCCTGAAAAGGAAGATACCACTTTGCATTGAATTGTTGTTTTTGGAGTGAAAGAGTTAATCACAGTCTTTTTTGTTTTCTTTTTTGTTATTGTTGCTATTTTTTGTTTAATAGAAGGGAATAAATATTGTTTTTCAAATAGAAGGAAATCAATCTTGGTTTTCAAAACTACTGATAAATTTTCTCTTGAGCTATCATTGGTACTGGGAATAAAAAAAACCACAACATCTTGAAAGCTTTAGATTCTTCTCTAAAGAAGCATGGAAAAGTGAAAGAATGAGGAAGATATAGTACAGCATAGGTGGAGAAGACCATATTCTAAACTGAAATACCTTTTATGAATGTAAACATTTTCTGTAATGCTTATCTCCCATTTCTGCTAGCTTACAAGAATTTGTGAAGGATGCTGGACATTACAGCAAGAAAATAGTAGATGATCTTCTGGACCAGATCACAAGTGGAGATCATTCAAAAACTGTTTATCAGCTGAAGCAGGTGTGTCTGTTGATGCACAGAAATGTCACAGGTTAATGAATACACAGATGGACCTGTCTGGTTTTTTAATACTGGCTGAGAGGCACTGCTTTGTAGTGTCAGTTTAAGCCGTGTACGCTTAGCTGTTCATACAACAACACGGTGAACCAAGTTAGAAACAGTATTAATCAGCAGTGGAGTAATCTTCCTCAGTCTTTGCCCCAGCTCAGTCAATTCTCCAGTGCACTTCACCATGTGACTGCAGAAAGGAAGAGGTAGAGATGTGCAACAGAGTGGAGGGAAGCTAACGTAATGAGGCTGTGTGGGCAGCCTGTATCTCGATGTAATGACTTAAGTTTTTGCTTCAGAGTTACACTGCAAAGCTTGATTAAGGATTTGTTTTCATTTGTTTAAATGCAGAATACATTCCTTGTGGAAGAGGGTTTAATACTTAAAGTATTGAAAGAATGTTGGAGAATAATGCTGTAATGAATGGTAACATTTAAATTTGTATAGTGTGTATGAAGGAAAAACTTGTAGCTTGTTAATGAAAGCACTCCACCTGAGAGATCCGTACTAAGGCTGGAGAAGAAATTTTCTCAGATGTCAGATGGGTGTGTAATAGTAGTAGGAACATTTGCATTGCTGAGACAAAAAAGACTACCAGAAATCACAAAATTTTGTTTTATGTTATTTTCACTCTTAATACCACTCTTAATTTAAAATAATTGCCTGTTGGTTAAAATGTTCAGGCTCTGAATGATTGTAAAAGAAGGGGAAGTATGGATGGACTGTGGAGGGTTGAGGTGAGAGATACTCAGGCTTCCTGATGTCCTGGAAATTAGATTATGCTAAACCTTTGTAGCCTTAGCAGTAGAGTAGGGTGGGTGATGCCTGGGGAAAAGGAGACAACAGAATAAAAAAAANTTTTTAGTAAATACAAGAAGTTGAATTCAGAACTAGATCTAAAATAGAAAAGACTGCAGTTACTTCTAGAGGACTTCCTGAACAAGAAGATTTAAAGAAATTATTACTTAGTGAAGCATAAACACCCATTTGGAGTGTAAATGGAGATACAGATAGCATTTGAGAAATAATTAAGTAAATCAGGAGCTATTTTCATCTTTTTCAAAGAAGTCTGCATAAGCATAATCAAAATTCTGTTCTGTAGCAGGGAACTTTTTGAATATTTCACTGTTTTGTTAAAGTGTTTTTGTTTAGTATTTTTTTTCTTTTTAATAGGGCATTGCTTGTTTTGTTAGCGTGGTATAGAAACAATGATCATCTTGTTTGCTGATTTCAATTTTAAATATTATTTCTTTATTTATTTTTAAATTTTATTTTTAGGAAAGATCCTCATGGGTTTTTTGCTTTTCCAGTCACGGATGCCATCGCTCCAGGATATTCCATGATAATAAAGCACCCCATGGATTTTGGAACTATGAAGGAAAAAATTGCAGCAAATGAATACAAATCAGTCACTGAATTCAAGGTGAATTGTTAGAGATTTAGTTACTTCAGAACACTTCCGTAACAAACCTCAGATTCATTTTGACTTTAGAAGTCTTTCTTACCTTAATTATTTTAATGTGTGCTCGTTCAGGGCACAGTACTGTGTTTTTCTGTGTACTAGAGTGGGTTTCATGTTTCTTTATTTCCCAGTTGCCCGTTCTAGAAAAGTTCACTGCAAATTACTGTGGAAATGAATAACATGCTCTGAAGATCTGTGAATTCATGCTGTTAGATACAATATTCTTACTTATATTTAGGGTTTAAAGTATTTTAAGAAACTTTTTTCTATCTAGACATGGTTAGATTGATTAAATGGCAATTTAAATATATCTGCATGAAAATTGGAGATAATGAAACATTTTTTTTGTGCATTACAATAACAGCTGTGTATTTTTCATCTTGAATTACCTTGTTTTCCATATAACTTCCATTTCAGATGGTGTTTTGGCAGAAATTTAGTTAGCAAGGTTATTGGCAACTTGCCTCAGCTACATTGGCTATTGACACTGCAGTAATACCTTATTGAATGCATTGTCATCCTACAGACAGTGCTGTAAGTTTTTTTTTGTTTTTTTTGTTTCCCCTTTTTTTTCTTAGTATTGCCAGCTCTTGGAAGGAAAAAAATTTTATTTAACCTATTCATGAAGTTCTGTGAGTGGCCTTTAAGGTTCATTGTTTTCAGCTGTGGAACTGATGTAACAAGTTTTGGTAGAGGGCATTGGCTTGTTTTTCAGGGTGGTTTTTTTCTTCCATAGAAAATTCCAGCAAGGTGAGCAAAGAGCAGCTTAGATTTCCTATACGTGCTTTGACAGATGTTAGTCTGTTTTGTTATGTGTGAATTGGGTTTGTTTGTTTGTTTGTTTGTTTTCTTAAATGGAGACTTCTGTAGGTAATAAGAAGGATACATATTATCATTGCAATCAGCCAGCCATGCCATCTGGTGTTTTTAAATTCTGTTGGCTTGTCCTTCTCAGTGATTTTAAAAAGTATGTTTGAACAGGAGCTCCCTGGCTGTATTTACATGCAGTTATGGTTACACTAATAATGCTGGTAGCAAAGCAACCTAAAGAAATGAAAATTACTGCATTGTTCAGACTAACAGATTCTTTTTCTCTGAAGGATTTGTTTTCTGCTGGCACTCTTTGAAGAGTAATAAATGTTTGCTAGAAATCTGTCACTGTCCAGTGTCCAACCTCTTTGTCCAGTGACAGAGGTAGGATTCTCTTTCTAGATGCGAGTATATGCTCATGCTTTTGTAATTGTTATGTAATACAGAAATGTTCTTAGGTTTTGACCTCTAAAAACAAGCGCTCCAATGGTAGTCTTTCACTTCTGATAAAACTACTACCACCAGCTGAGGCTAGTCAGAAGCCAGTACATCTCTCAAAGAGAGGAGTCACTATGGACCATATGCTGTATTTAGTAGGGGAGAAATTGCTGCAGGAATACCAAAGTTGGACAAAGGAAAAACTCTTCTTTTTTCTGCAGTACTTCAAAGATGCATTGCTCTCGTGGTCTTCTTTGTGTGCTTCTTATCTAACTGTTTGCTCCCTCGTGCCACCTTCCCAATTCCTGTTTTTGTGATGGTCTCCGTAAGTGAAGGCAGGTAGCCTAAATGTCACAGGAAGTCACAGACTAGCATGTATAGCTCTTCATCTACTTAGCTAGTATGGAGCTGATGACTAGTAAATCATCAGGAGAGCTCTTCAGTCACTTAAACAGCAACACTGCTCTGGCATCACTGCAGGGAAGCAAGAAATAAAAACTTCTTTTTTTCCCCATAATCTGATCAGGAATGCCGTAGGGCAAAAGTTTTTGTTTTTATGTATTAATGTTTGGTGTCAGAGGAAGTCTTCAGGAAGAGTTTCATGTCAAGCTGTAATAGCAACCATCAGAAATCTTCTTGTCTCAGAAAATCTGTACTGTGAACATGGTGGGTTAACTCCAAAAAGCATATCATTCTGTTGGTTCTTTACCACAGAACAAAATCATCATCAAATATACTAGACTCCTGCACAGACTGTGTTTGTATTTGTGTCTACAGAGAAACTAAAGCTTAATTGCTTGAACAGTCATTATTTCAATATTGAAAAGTTACTGAGAGAAAAATACATCCTTAAACCATGCACTAGTATAATTTGTTAGTGTCCAATTTCTGAAGTGCTACTGCATGATCCTTGGTTATTGATTTGTCAACTGTTTAAATTTTCAGAAGGATGTAATAATGTTTTTCTAGCTCAGTGTTTCATAGAGCCTCTAATAATGCTTTCTATTCTTTACTTGATGGACCAATAATATTTGGCTAAAATAAAGTCTTGCCTAGGGAGGAAAAAAAAAAACCTCTCATAATCTGCAGTAATTTTTTTTTTGTTTAACTTACAGTGGAATGTGTTAAAGCTTATTTTAGCAAGTTGCATCAGTTAAAAATTGCCTGATATTGGATGTGATAGGTACCCCTTCAAAGGAGAAGACAAAATGGCTGCTTTGCTCTCCTGTTGCATGCATTGAGCGTTTGTAAGGTTGTTTCTTAAGTTTTGAAGGCTTTTGTTGTTGCTGTTTAAGTGACTGAAGGTTAGTACAAACTACTACAAATAAAATTATATATAGGATACTTTATCTTTTTACAATTGTATTTCCCAAAGCTATTCTGATTTATGAGGAAGGAAAAACATGAATATCTTTTCTTGGTCCCTCAGTACTGTCACTGATTTTTTCATTTCTTTGTTTGGCATGTATGAAAAAGAAGGAAATGTTACCTTTGGCTCTTAGGTTGAGCTTGTTTATACGCTAAGAAGAACACAGAGCTGCCTTGGTAGTGTGGTATCTGCAAGTTGTGTAATAAAAGAGTTTGGAATTTTAACAGTTTTTTGTTTTGTATTTTACAGGCAGATTTTAAACTCATGTGTGATAATGCAATGACATACAACAGACCAGATACTGTTTACTACAAGCTAGCCAAGAAGATACTGCACACAGGCTTTAAGATGATGAGCAAAGTAAGAGACCTTTTAAAAACAAAGCAGAAACACTTTGTTTTGGGGATTCTTTTTGTGGTCATAATTAAAAGGAATGTAATTAATAGCAATGTTAAACGTTGTTTCATCTATCTGCCGTTATTTATAGCTGTGTCTATTCATACTACTCTATTTAGGGGCTTGATAGCATTCATGTTATAAACACACCTTTATTTTTCAACCTCGTCTGCACCACTGAAGTCTGTGGGAGCTTATTCTACTGGCTTCAGTGGAAGCTACTAGGATCTAAGTGCTGAAAACCCGACTATAAAATGGTGCTTCTGGCTTTAACTTTGAATACAAAAATCTCATTTAAGTTATGATTTTGCATAAACAAAGAAACTTTACATTTTCAGATGTGGTGGGTGTAGGGGAGGTTTCTGAGATTTCATAAATGCATGTATGCAAAGCTAAATTTTTACTCAAATATAGTTCTTGATCTGTAAAATTTGAGTTATTTTTGTGAGCTCCTTTGTGCATGTGCTTGTGTTGCTGTTCCGTATGGTAAGTCTTGTGTGAAATAGATGTTGCCTTTGCCTATGCATTGTTTGTTTGTTTCTCTTTCTTGATAGTTGGTCTGCAGAAATTCTGATGCCATGCTACCATGACAAATCATGTTGCATCACCATTGAAAATGAGGCATAAAGAACAAAATAAGGCCATGGCCATTCCCATCCCATCCCATTATCATAGCATCTTGGCTATGAGGGAAAGGTTAAGTCCCTGCCGCTCTGTCCTTTCTGATTCTAGGAACGGCTGTTAGCTTTGAAGCGCAGCATGTCGTTTATGCAGGACATGGATTTTTCTCAGCAGGCAGCTCTTTTGGGCGATGAAGACACAGTGGTTGAGGAGCCTGTCCCTGAAGTTATGCCTGTACAAGTAGAGACTACCAAGAAATCCAAAAAGCAAAATAAAGAAGTTATTAGGTAAAGGTTTTCATTGGTGTGCTTTCTAGTCTGTTGCAGTTTTTGTAATATTAGTCAGGAGCAAATAATTGAGAAGAAAAGACTTCCTGTGGCCTCCTTCCTCGTGGAATGATTGCATGTTCTTTTAAAGATAACTTGCAGTTAATGTGTATATATAAATGTTTTAGCCTTTCTTTATATTTACTGAAAATCTAAGTAGTTCCTTCCTGTGGTAGTTAGAGATGTTCATTTTGTCATAGCCACAAATCTTTAACATTTTGATGTGACTTTGATTTTTTTACTTTAAACCTGTGATAAGTGCCAGCTTTGAATGAAAATCGCTGAGTTCCATTGCTTTGGTGCCTGGAATTTAATTGACAAATTTTATTAAAAAAACTGTAACAAAGCATTGCTAATTACACATTTGAATTATTTCAGATATACCTACATATCTGAAATAGGGGGGGAGGAGGAGCAATCTTATTTCAAGCTCATGCTCTCTCATTTTTTTCATTTTTGTTAAAAACAAGTTTCACAGTTCTAAACAGCCAGATGTTTAGTGGAAAAAAAAAATCATAATCCTGTTTCATATCTGAAGGAAGAACAGGTATTTGTGGTTGTTTTGTAGCAGTAGGAGACAGCAACATTTATCTTCAAAAATAATTTTAAACTGACTAATCTTGGGGAGTGGAGCTATTCTGGTACCACCATACAGAAAGACACCTGCTGCTGTATAACAAACAAATTATTCTTTGATAATTGTCTAATAGGTAGTGTGTAGGAATTAAGTACCTTTCTGTAAAGGGGACTTTATGCAGATTCTTTCTGATTAGTCTATGATTTTGTTTGTATGGTACTTATTTATTTCCTGATTAATTCTTAAGTAAACTGCATTACAGAGGTCTATGTCTACTTTGCAACCTTCTGTGTACTTGTTTTCAAAGTAAACAAGTTTCAAAGAGAGCTAACAGATCAAGAAGTTGAGACTACCAAAGAACACAGTACTGCTTTGTCTTCAAAATCGACCTTAAGTCAAGTAGAACTGTCAGCTATTTTTAACTATCCTGTTATCCAGTTCCCTTGGGATCAATTATGCTGTAAATTTACTTTCCTGTTCTCTTAAATGTTTGTGATTTCAATACTCAGAACTGTTTCTTTTCTGATTAACTTGACCTTTAAACCAATTGTATTTTGGCATCCATGTGATAGTACAATCACAGCTTTGGGTAGATTGCTTTCATAACTGCTTGTTAAAAACAGAGAGCTGAAGGCCATAATTTCGGAAGGTGCTGAAGTAGTTCAGACCTCTGTGTTGTAGTTTAAAAATTGGCTTGATCATCTTGGTACAGAAGTCTTCGAAACATTCACTCAAAATTCTTTTCTGTTATGTGTACAGTAGAGAAAGCCTCAGATGTAGCAAATTTTGCTGCTCTTCGCAACCTTTTCTGAAGAATAGGAATGAACAGTTCCTGAATGAAACAAAAAACCTACCACAGGATCATGAGAAAAATGTGTTATGTTTTTAATTGTCTTTAACAGCAAAGCTTTTTTGCATATTCAGTATGAATCTCTATACAGGGAAAAATTCTTAGCTAAGCAAATGGAAAAGGTACCTCAGGAGAGGGAGGTGGGTCTGGTATGAGGAGGTATGCTACGCAGTACCTAAAATGGTTGGTCCCTGGTGTCTAATCTAACCTTAGCGTATGTAATGCTCTGACAGATTCTGATCTATGAAGTATTTCTTTTATATTTAATGATGACTCTCACAAAAGCATCGGGTTTTTTCTTGATTGGTTTTTCCCCATACAGAAATACAGACTCTCCATTTCCTCATCGTCTGTTTTTTTCCTCCGCATCTTTTTATTTGGAATAACAGCATATTCATACATGTGGGAGTCATATGCATCATTCACCTTGTAATGATGTAAAAAATCTATTCCCAATTTATGCTTTGAAGTACTCCCTTTATTTTCATTGAAGTACAGAAACAACTAAATTTTGAAGTTCAAGAGTTGACAGGTTCTTCTGCTGCAGAACTTCATTTTCATAGTGTAATTGTAATTCCACTGAAATGCTGAATGGGACAGACACTGGGAGAGGAGTGGGACTATTCTGTTTAGCAAGCTCAGAATTTAGCCTTGTGTTTTGTCTTTTAATTTCTACAACTACTGCTCTTTTATTTCTTCAGTTGTATATTTGAACCTGAAGGAAATGCATGCAGCCTGACAGATAGTACTGCTGAAGAACATGTCCTGGCACTAGTGGAACATGCAGCAGATGAAGCTCGGGATAGGATCAATCGATATCTACCCAACAGCAAGGTCTACTTCATGACAAAGTTCACAATTCTATGTTGTGTCTAACTTAAATGGATCTCAAATTGTATCATGTTTTAAACATCTTTAAAAATTCACTTGCAGAAAACACTGAATCATCTTCAGTCTTTGATCTGGCTTCCCTAGTTGCAACTCTTAGCATTGAAAATGATCAAAATAACACGACACTCTCATATAGGACAAAGGAAAATGGTTTCAGACTAAAAAGCGGAGTTCTAGATTAGATAGAAGGAAGAAGGTTTTTATGTAATAGGGGTGAAGAGGCACTGGAACAGGTTGCCTGGAGATGTGGATGTGGACTCATGGAAACGTTCAAGATCAGGCTGGACCAGGCTCTGTGCAGCCTGGTCTAGCTGCAGATATCCCTGTTTGTTGCAGGGGAGTTGGACTAGATGACCTTTACGGGTTCCTTCCAACTTAAACAATTCTATAACTCTATTGTTGCAACCACAGAAAGAGCAAACTTTGGCATAGATTAAACTGTTACTAGAATTCCCTCTTCCTAAAAGAGTTAAGAAATTCTGAAGTGTGAACTTAATGTTTTCAGTGAGAAGTCCAGAATCTGTTTTATTTTTGTACCTACCAGTAGTAGCTGTCAGTTATAGCATATTCTTGTGTAAGTACAAAATACAACAGCCTTCAGTAAGTAGGAGATAGCAGTGGGTTGTCTGCGTTGGAATTTTGGACAGTGCTCACCACAGGTTTAATCACCTTGAACATGATGCTGATACTGTTCTAGGCATTTGATTTTTGTGCTGTTCTGAGTACTAATTGGAAAAGCTCCATGGTTCTCAGTACATTTTCCTCAGCATGATCTGTATGTGGGCTATGGTTTTCCTAGGTATGTAATACTAATGGTTTCCTTTGTTATTTTGTGCTAGGGTTTGGAATGAATGCTGCAGTCATTCCCTACAGGTCTATGTTGTGATAAATATGTTACTCTGTTTCCCTTGCATCCCATGGAGTCTTTATTAACATCATTACACACTGGCCTTGTATCTCGTTATGTCACATTCTGTAGTGACTGCTTCAATTTAAAAAAGGTTCAGGATATTACAACATCCTACATTTTTCACCTAATCTTTTAACTTCTGTTGCAGAAGAAACATCTGCATTGAAGTGGTAATAATGTTGTTTTCAAACTTAAGTGCCTATTTCTTGGAACTATGGCACTTGACTATGGTCACTTCTAGGTCAGCTAGATTAAGAAGAAAAGCCTTGCAGTAGAAGGCTTAGCTTCTTCAGTATATTTCTGAAGCTAGGAAGAAGACTTGCTAAGAGCAAATGTCATTTGGAAACCTATAAAGTAAGACTGGTTTTTTTTGTTTGTTTGTTTGTTTTTTTTTTTTTTTTTTTTTTTTACAAACCATTTACAGCAATACCAATCTGCTACTTGCTAGCTATACTGGAAAAGCCTTTCAGGATGCAGTCACTTTTGAAGAGAGCGACTCAGTGGTATTCAAGGAAGAGTTTAGATATTCTGTTCCTCATGTCTGGGCTGTTAATCAGCTTGACAGCCCACTGTAGACCCCAGTTAAGTACTTAACACTTAAGCGTGTTATCACATGTGTGTTCCAATAGGTCTGGCACGGCACTTGTTTGTTAAGAATTTGATAGCGTGCGCACAGTAGTACTTCTAAATACAGAAAGTTGTGGGTGAGATGCACGAATGAGCAGTATATTTGTTAAAAGATGATAATTATTTCTAAAAATTCTCTGTATTAAAAAGGGAATTAATACAGGTGTTCAGGATCTGAATACAGCTAAAAAAGGCTTTTTTAAATTTTCTGTGTAAGCAGACATCTCCTTTGAGTTTAGACTTTTTGAATGATTACTTGTATGTCTTTGTGATTATATTTACAGATCGGTTATCTGAAAAAAAATGGAGATGGAACTTTACTGTTCAGTGTAGTAAATTCATCTGATCCAGAAGCAGAAGGTAAATCTTTCAAGCAAACCTTTCTAATATTGAATATTGTAGTAGAGTCTTAAGTGGATGTGCAGGTCCTGTGTAGGATAGATGAGTTGTTTTGTTTTTTCAGTTAATTTGTATTTCCACCACAGTTTTTCCCCAGTAGCTTATTTTGGAAGTACTAGACGAATCTATCTCTCAAGTTTTCAGTCTCCAGATGCTCTTTTTATTGATGTTAACAGTGAGGTAAAGTAATAACTACTTATAAGTACTTGTATATTGCTACAGCTTTCCAGAGAAGTTGGGAGAGAGGCTTTTGCTCTATTCTTCTTACACAAAAGGTGAATAAAACTGTTGTAATGCTACATAAATGTGCAATACACAGATTAAAAAAAGGTAAAAGATTATTCAGGATATGCATTTCCTATTTTAAATTAGTGGTTAAATGTCTGTTTAAGTTAATTAAGTTTTGCTTAATTGTTTTTTTTTGTAGTCCTTTAGTCTTTTCTGTGGTGTTGGGGTTTTTTTTGTGTGTGCGTGTGTGTTGCTACCACACATGATTTATGTTATCATATGCTTTCCACTCGTTGGTTTTGAACTCAAAATACATAAGTCTGGAAAGCTTGTAATTATGTCTGATGTCATATGTCTGTTGATTTAGTACTTCCTTCCTTGCTCATTTTGAGATTGGAATTTATTCACAGCATAGCTATTACTGCATTGATGAATGCATGAGCCCTTTTGGCTAGTCATGTTTTTGTTGATTTTTTTTTTTATTATTTTTAATTATTTTTATTGGGAGGTGCAAGCCTGTGTATCCTCTGACTAAATTCTTTTTCATCTTGGAGTAAATTGTTCTGGAATGAAATTGAGCATAGTGGCTGCCGTCATGCACTTACCTATTTTTGAACAAACTAGATAAATGTGATTAATACTTCTGCAGTCATGCCACTGGAAATTTAGACAATGGTGGTAATGGGAGCAGAAAAAACCTCCTGTATGAACTGTCAATAATTGTACTACTTCCTATGTTTCACTGCTCCAGAGTTTCTTCTTTATTGTTTGTATTGTTAATAGCAATTATACTAGATTTACAGCTAGTACTACAATATGAAATTTTGCTGTAGAGTTGTTTTTTTCCCATACTACGGTTCTAGTGATAAATTTGCTTTTTTGTTTTTCAGTAATTGAGCATAATTGCTGCTGGATTTGTTAACGTCATTCATGAGATTTAATGTAATTGGAAATGTCCTAAATGCATGCTTGTTTTTTTAATATATATTTTTTTCCATTTTCTTTCAGTATAAAAACATTCCAAATGATTTGAACCATTTAAACTAAGCAATTCTCAGAACTTATCATAGAAGGGCCTGGGTTGAAAAGGACCACAGTGATCATCTAGTTTCAACCCCCCTGCTATGTTCAGGGTCGCCGACCACTAGACCAGGCTGCCCAGAGCCACATCCAGCCTAGCCTTGGAGGCCTCCAGGGATAGGGTATCCACAGGCTCCTTGGACAACCTGTTCCAGCACGTCACCACCCTCTGTGTGAAAAACTTCCTCCTAATATCTAACCTAAACCTCCTGTCTTAGTTTAAAACCATTCCCCTTTGTCCTGTCACTGTCCACCCTCGTAAACACTTGTACACACTCCTGTTTATATGCTCCCTTCAAGTACTGGAAGGCCGCAATGAGGTCTCCCCGGAGCCTTCTCTTCTCCAAGCTAAACAATCCCAGTTCCCTCACCCTTTCTTCATAGGAGAGGTACTCCAGCCCTCTGATCATCTTAGTGGCCTTCCTCTGGACCCATTCCAAGAGCTCCATGTCCTTCCTGTACTGGGGGCCCCAGGCGTGGACGCAGCACTCCAGATGGGGCCTCACAAGAGCTGAGTAGAGGGTGACAGTCACCTCCCTCTCCTTGCTGGCCACCCCTTTTATAATGCAGCCCAGAACACAGTTGGCCTTCTGGGCTGCAAGCGCACACTGCTGGCTCATGTCCAGCTTCTCATCTACCAGGACCCCCAAGTCCTTTTCCACAGGGCTGCTCTCAAGGAGATCTTCCCCCAGTCTGTATAAATACCTGGGATTACCCCGACCCAAGTGCAGCACCCTGCACTTGGCCTTCTTGAACCTCATTAGTTTTTCATGGGACCATTCTTCAGAATCAGATTCAGAAGGAAAAAATATTTCTATAGCCATAGTGCTGTCTTAACAAGGTTCTTCATATGGTTTGGGTTTCTACACACAAGCTACTGCTTAAGTCAATGCAAGAAGTTGCTTTTATTGCTTTTGTAATATCTGGATGTTGACTGTTTATGAATTAGCTAGTAAAAGGATCTCAGGTGATGCTAAATGCCTTAAAAGTAAAATAACTTATTTAAAGATGGAAAATTTACAGCGTGTATTGGAAATTAAAATGGAGAACCTAGATTTATCTACCCATCCTTAATAAAACTATACAGGTTAAAAGGCTTTCAGCTTTTGTAGCGACTGTGACTTTTTAAAAGTACAAAATCTCAACATCACCATAAGTAAACCCTAAACATGAAATTAAAAAAAAATAATTATCTTATTTTTAATCAATTTATTAGAGGAAGAGACTCATCCAGTAGATCTGAGTTCATTGTCAAGCAAATTTTTACCTGGCTTCACTACACTGGGCTTTAAAGATGAACGAAGAAACAAAGGTAAATGCCAAATAATATTTTAAGTTTATGTTAAGCATTTGAACAATTTCCAGATACAAAATAATTTGAGATTACACTTGTCTCAGAATAAAAGTTCACTTAGTTATTTGTATAATGTATAATTATTCCATTTATAATAGAATGCGGTTTTAATTAAATTGACTTGTCTAAATAAGCATAAGAGGTAGTTTATTGTTTCATGTTTTGCCACAGTAGAAGCTTTTTAATAAAGGTAGCCCATTTTCAGTGGAGAAAATTATTATTATTATTATTATTTGGACCAGCAGTGCTTAGATTTGAGAAAAACTCTTTTGGTTGTTTGTTTTGTTTATCTTATGACAAGAATTTCACAAACTGGAGTGCCTTTCTAGTTAGAATGTTCACTTTTTTCCTAGTACTGACACCTCTAATAGTTTCTAACCCACTGTTTTTAGCACTGTAATATCACATGTACTGTGAAGGTGTTTTTAAAGTTTCCTGATTATATCTGGACTTCTGTTGTTGAAGAAAAGCTTTTGTTTTCACTCTCTACCTGTTCTCCATCAGTACAGGGATAGAAAATTTGGGAAAATTGGGAGGGCGGGCAGAGGATATTAAATTAATTATTTATTTTCTAGTTATATATGTAAAATCATGTGTCCTTGAGATATTGCTCTTGATTTCTGTTTGAGAAATAAATACTGCTTCACAAAAAAAGAAATCTTACTTTCCTTTCAGCCAATCATTTACGCTTGTATTAATTACTTGTTGTCTGTCTTTTCTACTTGTCTAGTAACCTTTCTTACAAGTGCTAGTACAGCGCTTTCCATGCAAAACAACTCTATTTTCCATGATTTGAAATCAGAGGAAATGGAGCTCCTATACTCAGCATATGGTGATGAAACTGGGATACAATGTGCCTTAAGGTAAGTGCTTCAGCAGTTTTTATTGAGTTACATCATCTCTTTTGTGTCATTTTTCACTAAAATTAGCTAAACATTAGCTAGGAGCCACCAAAATCTTGCCCCCTCCCTTTCCCCCCCCCCAACTTAAATCTAAACTTTACCAAATTAATAAAACATGAAGCTGGCTACCTTTCATCCTACTTTTTTGGTTTTGCTTGTTTTTTTTTTTTTTTTTTTTGGGGGGGGGGGTTAAATTATTATTTGCATTTATGTTATGAGNTGCGTGATCTCCCTCAAGACAATCTGTTCCATAACCTTCCCTGGCACCGAGGTCAGGCTAACAGGCCTGTAGTTCCCCGGGTCCTCCTTACAGCCCTTCTTGTAGATGGGAGTCACACTGGCAAGCCTCCAGTCTTCCGGTACTTCACCAGTCAACAAGGAGCGCTGATAGATGATGGAAAGCGGCTCGGCTATCACCTCCGCCAGTTGTGGAGTCCCTCTCATGAAATACAGTCTTTCACAAACTGCTCCAGCGTGGGTTCTTTCCATGGGGTGCAGTCCTCCATGGGCCAAGGTTCATGCCAGAAAACCTGTTCCAGGCTGGACTCCTTTCCATGGGGCCACAGTTCCTACCAAGAGGCTGCTCTTGTGTGGGCTCTTCACAGCCTGTGGCTTCCTTCAGTGCATGTCCTCCTGCTGCAGTGTTGCATCCCTCATGGCCTGCAGGAGAGGACAGCCTGATTCACCATGATCTTCTCCTTAGGTTGAAGGGGAAATCTCTGCTCCAGTGCCTTGAACATCACCTTTCCTTCCTTCCTCACTGACGTTGATTGATGTCTGCATAGTTTTTGTTTGCGTTTTTCTCACTCCTTACTCCTGCAGCTTGTACAAGGCATTTTTTTTATCATTTTGTAAATTTCCCCACAAGGATACCGGTAGCATTGCTCATTGGCTCAGCTTTGGCATTGGCAAGCAGCTGGTGTTAGGTGGAACTAGCTGTGTCCAACACAGGGGCAGCTCCTGATCTCTTCTCAAAGATTGCAGCGCCTCCTGCTAACAAAATCTTGCTATATAAACCCAATACATGAAGTAAATTGATACTGACTGGCTCTTGCATTTTATGCTCTTGGGAAATACTAAGGGATACATTATGTATTTTGACACTACGTAATAAAAATAAAAATATAATTTCAATGTACTTACACGTAGCAAGTCACAGGTGCGATTCCACAATAACCTTCTATTTTCAATTGTATAATTTAGTGATGGGATATTGGGGTAACAGAACAATTTGGTGTCACTTTTAATATTATCCAAACAACATCTCGTAGATTCTTAAGTTACATCTTGGGTAATTCTTCAACTCAAAGTAATAACAGTAATTCCTTTTTCAAAAAGGATGTAAATTCCTAAAAATCTTATGCTTTCCTTTTCAGACTCTCCCTATTTAAACTTCATTTAAATGTCTCTGTGTACACACACACACACACACAAACACACACACACACTTTTTCTGTACTTCTGAAGGTTTTGATATTTCTTCTCCTATTTTCTTCAGGAAGCCCTTCTCATCTGAGTGTTGGAGAACAGCAAGACATAGTTCATGATCCCTATGAATTTCTTCAGTCCCCAGAAACCTCAAATGCTACTACTAACTAATTTGATGTTCTATATATATTTTGTATTTTAATTGTATTGTTATTATATAAAGTTTTTGTACATGGCAGAAAACTCAGTTTGTCCTACTTTGTATGAGGATTCCAGTATAATGTTGCAATATATACCGGTCNTTTTTCAAAGTCTGTACTGCAAGAAGTTTTGCATATGAAATCTCACTAGTAGGAAAAAAAGAAAGTATTCAAAAAAAGTGTTCTAAAACAATCTTCTAGATATTATTCTACATGTAGAAACGTGTATACAATGCATATAACTTAGCTTAAAAATAAAGCAGATACTTTACCATTTCTTTTTTAACATCTAGTTATATGAATATTGTTTCAAATGAGAATTTCTTAACAGAGAATTTATTCTTTCAAATGATCAGTGCCTCTTCATACTTAGAAATGCTGTTCAGTTGTGATATGCATATATACATATATATACATTTATATATGTACATTTAATTGTACAAAAACATATATATATGTTTTTGTACAATTTTATAAATATACAATTTTATATATATTTTGTACAATATATATATATATATATATACACACAGATTTTGTACAATTAAATGTGTTCCAATAGTGGTGTGCTTTGGTGTTTTATGCTTCAATATTTTGTGCTGCTTCATATGAGTAAGAATGAGTATCTGCACAACCCTGAGTGATCTGGAATCAAAAGCAAATGAAGTAATGACTAAGATATTTCAAAGCAGTAGCAGCTGAATTTTAATTGCAGATGCTTGAAAGTTTACTGTCTCTAGCATCATTTTGTGTGAGAAACTTGAATATACTTGAAATTGTATGAAAGATGGACTTTTCTAATATGTTGACTAGAAGTAATTGTTACTATTCTTTCTCTTCAGAGGCGAAACATCCCAGTAAAACCACTGGATGAAGTTAAAGTAAGTTACGTTGATACTCTGTTTTTAACTGGAAAAAGTGTGTTGCTCTTTACAGTTAAGAACTTGATATTTTCTCAGCTTTCCACATTCCGATTCCTAATTTTATTTCATGTGCATCTATTCTGTGTAATATACATTCAATTTATCAACCTTTTTAATATTTTGATTAGGAAAAAAAAAAAGAAAAAGAAGCTGTTAAAATCCTAGCTAGTTCTCAGTTGTTTGTGAGTATATGTATGATCATCCACTAAAGAAAGTCTAGTCTTCATTTATTAATTTTTTTTTTTTAAAGGATCTGTGCAAACATCACAAAATAGGATAGTGTTCTATGGTGGCTTAGGATCTGATCATGGTAAACCAGTCACTAAGCTGTGAAATGCTAAGATCTAAAATATGATTATTAATATTATTTTTTTTTAGGTTCTGCCAGTTCTCATAAAAGAGGAACACAAGCTGCGTAACACCTGTCCAGATTCTTCTAAACAGATTATGGTAAAATGGTTTGTAGAAAATGGGAGTATTGAGTACATTCAGTTTTGCTTCAGTTCAGGGATGTGCATCCTCTGAAACAGAGCATTAAAAATTCAGTATCTAGAGGAAGTTTCCTTAGAACTACTTAGAAAAGATTCCTATCCGCTCAGTTTATTTTAGTTAGTGTCTGTTAGTCCTATTATTCTGTATTCTCTTGTTTAATTCAGTACGTGTGGACTAACTCTCAGAAGCTTAGGAAACTGATAGTTGGTCTGCTGCTGATGAGTACTTGAGGTTCAACTTGCTGTAAAAGTAGAAAAAAAGCACTGTCAGTTTTTGTCTGATCCGTTGCAAATGTCTGTTGAAATGTAGGGGAAAATAATGTTTATCTCAGGCTTTTACAGTTACTAATTAGCGAATCTTTCTTTAAGTCGTACTGGTTTTGTCTTGCAAATTATGTGATAACAGAAGATACGCACTATTCTTTGACAATTCACATAAAAATTATACAGGTTATGCTGAGAAGAAACTAGTCTAGGAAGGGTTTATATTTCTCTAGAAGATGACTAAGTTAGGTTATTTAATCAAACTGCTAAGTTATTTTCTGGAAATGTAGAAAAGAAATACTAGGTTGCATATTCCTCCTGCTAGAACAGGCAGTTTTGAAGAATTCTGATTAAACATATTTTGAGGATTATGAGTTTTTTACTTAAGTCTTTTTGCCATTGTATGGAAGTATTGCAGTTGAAATTAATTGCAGGCTGCATTTTATTATCCAAAAGTACAGAGCAGCTGATACTGTTTAGAATAGGAAGGCACACCTCACAGATTTTATTAGTTACATAAAATTTTCACTACATATAGTGTTACGTTGAAGGAAAAGGGATGCTGGGAGTTATCAGTTACACCCTCGCAAACACTTCTCCGAAGGCTCTTTCATGCAACAGGGATGAATTTGGCAAGAAATTTAGTCCTGGAGGATTTAATAATACTGGTTTTAACAGTGCCAGATATTGAGATGAAAGATATTTAGACTACTGTGCATGTCCCTTGATGGACTTTTGGCTATTCACATAACAGGGCCTGTCATGGAAGTGTGTTTAAGCTGCCTGTAAGCTAAAGGTTGACCAGTATGGTTATGGAAGTTCCAGTCTTAAGGACTGGTGGTGCACACGTCTTGAGAATATGGATTCATGCATCTACTTTATACTCCTGTTGCAGCTTGCCACTGTTGTTAGTCTTTGTTTCTTGAATTTTTATTTAGGTTGGAGAATCTACTGGAGACAGTAACACATCTGAATTGGACTTTCTGTCTATGAAATCATATTCAGATGTGTCTCTTGATATTTCAATGTTAAGTTCATTAGGTAAGTAATTAAGTATTCAAACTATTATGGTTTAGTTGTACCATTTAAGCAAGGCAACACCTGCATTTGCAAAGAAGTAAAAGTGCTAAAAAAGTAGTAACAAATCCACAGCTGATTTAGCTAGAAGTCTTAGAGCTGATATAAGATGAAAGAAGCCTTAGTTTATTTTATCTCTGGGACATCCGTTTTCTAGATAAGGTAACTATTCCTGTACTACTGAATAAACCAAAGTATTTGTATCTTACAATTTTGATAGCTTTGCTTGTGTTTTTTGTGTTTGTATTAGCCTAAGTGTTAGGAAGCACTATGGAGCTTTGGCTAAGAAAAGTTAATGCTTTGGATGACATCTTTTGAAGTAACTTGGGAGCTAGGTAATAAAAAATGTGAAGCTCAGTGATACCACTACTTGAATGTCCCAAAACAAACAAACAAACAAAAAAAAAAACCAGAAGAAACTTCAGGTATTGGAAAGATTTCACCTTCAAATAAGGTGACTGTATAACATATTCAGATGTTGTGTCAAACAAACATATAGACTAGGCATCCTTTTTTAAATACTGCAGCAAATAACATTCCCATTTCTGCTAGCTGCTGATCTGGTCAAATGTCTTCAAGAATGTAATGAAAAATAATGATTGCAGTTTAAGATGCTTTTCCAGTATGTGAAAGATGTCATGCTACCTATTATAAAGCATAAGCAAGGTGATTGAAAGATTAAAAAAAGCTACAGGTTTATCCCATATATGCAGTAGTCTCGGAAAAGCAATTTTAAGCTCTGATTATTACTGTAGTTCAGTGAAAAGATGAATAAATACCTGTTTTATTGATAATGTTTAGCAGTGTCAGTCGTGCTATGAATTCCTTACTTCATTGAAAACTGCTGTTGTTTTTCTATAAATAAACTTCCTAGTTTCTGGAGAGTGATTATTGCATATTCTATTTCCCATAACTCTTGAAAAGTTAGGCAACATCTGTACTGAAGACAGCCCAAAGAGAAGGGAAATGCTTTATTTGTTTATTTATGTCTTCACATGAAGACATCATATGCATGGAGACTGTTCTTAAAAACTTTCTGCGATGGGGATTTCTTCACCTCCTTGAATGACACATTCTATTTTAACTGTATTTTAGGTTAGATATCTAAGTCATCCTACTGGCATCATTACCTTTGCTGCAAACTAGATCTGTTATTTCTTGTCTGGAGATCAATAGATCACAAAGACAAATTAAGCTCTTGTAGCTGTTTAAGTATTAGGAGTCAATTCCATTTCCCAGGGATGTGTCTTTTGTCCTCTAATATCTCCAAATGCATGTCAACGTGTATTTCTTGAAACTGAAAACAGATCTGCATCTGATACCTTTTAGAAGTGCAAAGGAAAGTGCAAGGTTCAGGTCTTCAGTCTAATAGAGGACACTTGCTTTCATTTATTTTAGAATTTGTTTGAAGTGACTTAGTAATTCATGAGTCAATCTACATGTGCTGATTATGGATTTTGTTGTTAACTTGTGACCTTTAGGGAAAGTGAAGAAGGAGCTTGATCATGATGATAACCATTTACATCTGGATGAAACAGCTAAGCTTCTGCAGGACCTTCATGAGGCTCAAGCTGACAGAGTGGGATCCCGACCATCATCTAATTTGAGTTCCCTCTCCAATACTTCTGAAAGAGATCAGCATCATCTTGGTAAAGTTAACTGTGTCAAAGAAGTTGCAGTATTTCTGCTCTAATTTTAAACTTTAAATTAGAAGTTTTAAGTTACATAAATCTTTTGCAAGAAACTACTCTGATAAAATAGTGTTCAAACTGAAGGATAACTTTTTAATTTTGAAGCATGTATGGTAAAAGCAACTAAGACACTAGTTACAGTTACTTATTTTAGATTTAGATTAAACACAATTGAAGTAATTGTGAAGGGTGGTGAGTTAACTCTGGTTGCCGGGTACCTGCTAAGCCCTTCTCTCACTCCTCATCCTAAAGCAAAACAGGGAGAAAATACAGTGGAAGAAGAATTCATGGGTCAAGATAAGGACAGAGAGATGATTCACTAATTACCATAATGGGCAAAACAGATTTGAGTTTAGGAAGGTTAATTTAATTTATTGCCAATTTTAATAAAAGAGTAGAATAGTGAGAAATAACCCTTCCTCATCTTCTTCCCAGGCTCTGTTTCATTCAATTCTTCTTACTCCCTAATGAATGGTGTAGAGGGATGAGGAACAGGGATTGTGGCCAGTCCATAATGCTTCTTTTCTGCCATTCCTTTCTTCTTCCTGTCTTCACAGAATCACAGAATCACAGAATCACTAAGGTTGGAAAGGACCTATAAGATCATCTAGTCCAACCATCCACCTATCACCAATGGTTCTCGCTAAACTATATCCCTCATCACA